>NC_051175.1:39713833-40165783 GCF_013339725.1 Rhipicephalus microplus
GCTTAACCGGCACTGAAAGATTCAATCATTGATCACGTTGCTGCATCTACTTACAGCTGCTCGCGATAATGCTGATGCCATTCACTTTCAATTGGTTATTTTTTGTCGAAAGTATTATTACCCGCTCTTCTCTTTTCATGACATTACTTACCTAAATAGTGTAGAATAAAGAATGCCCTGTATTTTATTAGGAGCGTATTATCAAATTTTTCGCTCAGTTATTATGAAGCGTACAGGAATTATTCTATGGATGAATTTGAGAGCCCCAAGGGCAAAACTGTATTGAGCTATACAGCAAAAGCATATTGTGATCAAAGAATGAAATAGACAAAAACAGAAATAAAAGCGCACCTCAGTACTGCCTCTTGTGCTCATTCAGAAAACTGCAGCAGCACAATATAATGATACCGATTCTTTTCATATCATTGAGAGTTTTATTCTTAATTGTGAAAAAACAACAAACAAGCATAGTTGTGAACTGACATGAGGTAATTGAAAGAGGGAACAATACGAACCTTTGTTTTTACAATAAATGAATAAACTTTCCAGTTTTGACCTTATGGATGTACCTGAAGTTCTGTATAACCTTCATTCATGTATTCATTTTTAAAACAGTGCAATTATAAAACGTGAACAAGTCGCCTGTTAGGGTCCTTGGCTTTGTGGCGAAGCTATTGTTCTCCTACGACGCTAGAAAGTCACTGACAATAGTATTCTTTTCGATGGCCATGAGATAATGTGCAACAAAAACCGTTTTGTACGTCACACCAAATTATGGTAAGGCGTACTACGAAGTTTTCGTCGCAAGCAAATACAAATGGAAATGCACAAGTGTGTTGTAGAATCTTTGATTGTTTCAGAATATAGGTAATATTCTCTGCTCACCTAACATATAATATATTCCGGCACTATTTCTGAAAACTTTCGCGTCTTACAAGCATGCTTGTTATTCTTTGGCGTCTATTATCTTTATATACGCATTGCGTAAGCACGGTCAACAGAAATTCGTGCGGCGAAAGGCAAAATCAGGGATTTCTTGGAACCGGAAATCTCTACATTCAATCACACTTGTGGATAATTTTTACAGAAAATGGAGGGCAAGCCAGCGGGATGTAACTTTAGCACTTGTACTGCTACACGAAGTAGTTAGTTTCGGCGACCAGTTCGTACCACTGTGGTAAGGTTTTGCTACATAAAATGAGTTTCATATTGATTCTCATTCCGCCTAACGTTCGAGGTACACGTAAAAAGAAAAACATCCTCCCGCGTGCAAAAACGTAAAGACACAACTTATGAAGTGAAACATAAACTAGGCTCTCACTGTTATAAGCTACTTTCTGTGTCAAACAGTTACACGAGAATAATAAATCAGTGATTTTTGAACAAGACATAAAATGTGAACGCAAATGGAGGACACAGATGCGTTAAAAGAATAGAACGTAAAATTCAGTTCCACAGTCACCGTATTATTCTCAATAATACTTATCCGCAACTACCGTATATAATAGCGCAAAGTGAAGCAAAATGCTCAATATAAATTTTTGCGTTTCGAAAATAATTTTTATGACGTGGAGGTAAAGAGGAATGATAATTAAAAGTGATCTTCTCCGTATGGTGGAGGCGTTGTTTTAGAGAAAGGTATAGTCCTTCAATGTCACTTACGGGGGGAGGGGGGAATGGGGAAAAGGTTACACATAAACTAGCTTAGATGCTTTGAGTAGTCTACACCTCTGAACCATCTCCCCTCCACAACGTCACCATTTTGTGAAAGTGACCTACATGGCAGTGGCTACAATTGGTTTTGAAGAGAACGATCCTATTAACATGACAGCGTGAAAGAGGTTCTTGCAAAGAAGTTTAGGCGTTGCAGTCGCTTTCATTGGCTGTTAGCAAAAATGATCTTGTCCATTACCAAAAAATTGAGACAATTGATATACTATAAACAGAATAAACAAAAACATTTCCTGCCACGCCTGATGATCAAACCTATGCCGAGCACCCAGATTTGTTGAAACTGTTTTAGAAAAAAAAACACTAAAATATCGTGTAATTGTTTACATATCCTTATACTCTTAAGCTTTGCAAGACGCTATTACGCTCAATATAGGGAGTCGACACTGGGTAATATCAACAGAGACATATATGAGGTGGTATATACTTATATAAAAAATCAAACCATCTACTGTGCTTATATCATAACTGTAAACTTATTACTGATTTACTTTTATCTTACTTCAAGTTTATATATTAACATATTTTATTTTTTTATTTTGTTTAAATGTTTTCCAGAAAGTCATAGAAAAGTGTTACGGAATAAGTCTCGTTTGCCAAAAAAACATTCTGTTTAGCTCTCCAACTAGTTATTTATTTGAGTGGTGTACGTTTTTCCGAAACTCCGCTACTAGACCATTCATTACCGATCCGTTGTGGTGGATTCAGTCACTCTTTCAGGACCGAACCGAACAAACTAGTACTAGCATTGTGCCATGCCGAATTATGGTGACCAGTATCGCGCTGAATCTTCGGATGCTGGAGCGCAGTTTTACAGGGAGGCGCTGGTAACCCGCGCAAAAAAACAACGGCCGTACAACGCTGAAACGAGTACTGAAAACTAGGGGACTTTGAGGCTTCACCTTTAGGAGTTGAACGCGATATCGACCGCCTGTTCCAATTGTGCACATGAAACACTCAATGAAACACTTAGTGTAGCTGGTCTGGTTGCTTCCCCTAATTGTTGGATGTGGAGTTCCTGAGACAGCAGGCCAATACCTAATTCATTGTAAAAGATACCCGGATTACACAAAATAACATGAATTGTTGTCTTCCGTCTCATAACATTGGAATTGCAAACTCCAATTTGTGCACTCTCTGGGCGCTTTTCCTTTAAGGTTCAATTACGCGAAAGTTGGAAATTTTTTGCAGGAGTTTAATAAAGTTTCAAAGAGATTCACACTACAGAACATATATTGCTTTTAAATTACTTTTTGAAAAGTTATTTGTTTATTCAATTATGTATTGTCGTTGCTTACATTATCTGCTTAATTTCCTATGTTCGTTATATGTATTTGTCAGTTCCTCAAACTTTTTCAATTGATCACTTTAATAAGCTTAAAAGACGTGAGGTAACAAATCACCAGTATTTCGTTAGAACTACCCGATCCTTCCTTAGGATGTGCTTATATTGGTCAAGAGCCACACTCTGCTTGACTTTGATCGTTACAATTCCTCCTACTTCGCAATTCATTCACAAGGTTAAGATTGCGCACTTGCCTCCTGTGATATTTAATGCCATCAAAGATCCTTGTTGTAAAATGACTCGCGAATATCTGGTTGATTTATTGTACACCCCCCTTGAGATGTCGGACTTCCGAGACAGCTGGTAGATATTATTCCATTTTTGTGTGTCTAAACTTGGATCGCTCTATATCTACATCGTTAGTAAAAACCTCGATATGTATGTTTCGTCTGTGTTGGCTTAGACATATTTTTGTCGTGACGGATCTCACATATTCTGGGCAGTCATAGTGATCATTCTCCTGATCGGGTACTGTAGTTGTGGCCATAATCGTCGTATCACTATTGGTTCGTGTGAAGGAAGGAACTTCAGAGGAGGCACCCTCGCAAAACGCTGGGTCCTCGATTTCCCTATCGGATTCGGAGTTCGAAAATAGGTCACGCGGTAGCCTGACCCTTTGCTGTTTACTCCAGTAGGTCTGGCGCCACAGCCGCAGTGCGCACAAAAGTTGCTGGAGAGGCCGAAGGGGCCATGTTGAGTATCAAGCCTGATGCCTGATGAGTGGGGCTGTCCGATTCACGCGCCACCGCCGTGACCAACACTCCGGCTGCTTGAGTGCTAACAGCACCCTCCCCTAACGGTACTCTGGGCGCCTAGTGAGTAAGCAAAAGGCCGCACCTACAAATGGTAGGTATTCCCCTCTCTCCCAACAGTCTTCAGGCGGAAAATCAGGCGGAATAATCCGCTGACCTTGAGCAGCAACAAGAACAGGAAAATACATATGCTATTTTTCGAGACTTTTTGATGGGTTTCAAACGTGTTGCACGTTCTCGTCTCATTTCTGATTTATCTAATTTGGTGTACACTGTCTGATCCTTTCTTAGCTTAGAAACTACTTTTAACTTCGTCGTCAGTTTACGGTTGTTAACACTTGTCCATTTCTATTACTGAGAACACGTGGGATGTTCCACAGGGGAGTGCCAGGGGCTTTGCTTTTCCGAATATTTATTCTTGACTTAACCTACGGCATTTTCTCTGGCAAACGACTATTCGCCGACGATTTAGTTGTTTACAGAGCAAACATTTCCACTCATAAACACATCATTCAGCAACATTACCTTCACAACATTACTGATTTGTGCAACAAATGAAAAATGTCTCTGAAGGCTTCTAAGTGTAAAACTATATCACTCTCACGCAAGCGCACTTGTTCCATATTTGCCCACAGCCTAAATAATACGGCATTTTATGTACCTTTAACCATAAATACCTTGGCGTGAGCCTCACTACTAAGCTTTGTCGGTCTTTGCGCATTAACGATAATTGCGCTACTGCATCAAAAACACTTGGCTCTTTGAGCCGCAACTTGCCATATTAATCTACTGACGTTCGTCAGTTAGCTCACCTGACGATTGTACGCCCTCAAATGAAATTTGCATGCGCTATATGGTGCCCGTACCAAGAATATCTAATAACCACGCTGGACCACATACAGAATAGAGCTAAGCGGTATATCACCCAGAACTTTGATTGGTGCTCCAGCATAACACAGATTAAGCAGAATAATTCTCTAGAGCCCCTAGATATCCATCCCAAATTTTTTTCCTTTGTCTGATTTTAAAATATGTTCCTTCCTATAGGCATTGTATATTACCACCCTAAACGCCCACACGCGCATCCTCAAGACTACTTAATTATCTTAGTTGCAAGCGCAATTTTCTTAAAACTACTGTGTTCGATTTATCAGCTTCACTCCGTGGCATATTATACCGTAATAACCTTTCTGGTGCAATTGTTTTCATAAGCTGCCATAACATATATCGTGATCCTCTGAAAGCGCTTTTCTCTTAATCTGTTGATAATTGTTCTACTTGTTTACAATGTATTACTGCTCTGCTTGTTCACCGTTTTCTTTTTCAGTGTACACATGCTTCAAATGTATTTTCGAGCGGTTTTTGCCGTATTTCACCTTTTATTGTAGCAATTCCCACCTTACTCAATGCCTGGCAGGGCCTGTGAGGTTTCTTCCAAATAAAATAAAATAAAAGTATCTTCTGCAGCAACGACCTCTCTTAAGAGTTGCTGGAGTACGTGGTTAAATAACGTTAAAACTACCAACTACATTTAAACAAGCAAATAATGACTTAGGATTGAAAAGTGGATTCCAACCGGCGAAAATCAGTGGATGAAGTGGTATTCGCTGTCGTTAGGGTGATGGGAAGTGCTTTTTTTCTGAAAGAGTGCAATTCGTTGCATTGGAATAAAATGTGGAGAATGGTGAGTGCTTCACCAGATCTCTCACACAACGGTGGATCACCGTTGAAAAGAAGATATGAAAGTGTACTGTGCGTGTGCTAATTTTGGCCTTGTAAGTGTTTATTCTGCGTGGCGTGACTTAGATACTGGCAGCGCCAAGCTGTGGCTTGATAACGTGTAGTTTATTTTGTGTGTGGCGAACCCATGTGCTTTGCCAATAAGCTCTGAGCTGTCGTATAACAAAGGTTTGAAATCAAGCGCAGGGATGGCTATGGATGTATTGGCAGTGGTTATGTGGACAGATTGAGCTAGCTGATCTGCCATCACGTTACCTTGGATCCCACAGTGCCCTGGCACCCAGCACACTACGATGTGTTGTTTTAGGTTGTAGACTGTGCATAACAGTTAGTGAAGTGAGACACGTGCAGGATTTTGGTGCCCTTTCAGAGTTTTCAGAGCTCTTACCGCACTCGAGAAATCGTTGTCAATGACTGCCTTTCGTATTTTTATATTTATTATGTTTAACATGCTCGCATTAGGGTTCAAAGCACTGGCATCTAAAAGTAAAGACCCACCTCTGCTTATGACTCAGAGGAGTAAGACTTCGAGGCACATGAAAGAATTCCGCATATATATATTTGTGCTAAAGTTCTGGAAGTTATGTGTGGATATGTGCAATAGGCGCATCTTTGGTACTTCCGCAAATGACGCATCACATTTTATGAGCTGTCACTGCCACGGCGGGAGAAGTGGAGTGGGGCCCATTAGACAATGTTCATGAAGTGGAATACCCGTTCCTTCGGTTATGTCCCTCACATGAACCGAGTAGGGCTTTCTGAACGGAGGGCGGTTTTGAAATAGGGCACAACTGGACATATCATTGATTGTGGAGTATGACGGGGGTTCCTTGTCTGCGATCGTTTTTATGTATTATATAAAAACATGTACCGTCTCGGGAAATCGAGCGACCATTCATTTGATTCAACGTAGAGGTTGAATCAAATGAATGAATGGAGGTTGAATCAAATGAATCAAATGAATGGGCCTGGCACGAAAAGCACCTTTAGTGAGATGAATGCTCAAATGGTTGATAGGATCAAGCATTTGCAAAGTGCTTCGTGTTGCAGACTTATAGACAATCACCCTAAAATCTAGATGTGTTCGTATAAAGCTTTTGTAGAGATTCATTAGACATTTTCTGCCACTTCTTACCAAGTGGGAAACAACACTTTGAGAATGTTTATGGTTTCTAAACACTTGCTTTTGTGATTTTTAATCTGGTGTACAAATGGTAATTTCATGACTCAAATTACACCTAAAAAGTTCTGTTCAGATTTCCCTGGTAGCCACTGATCGTGCAAGCCAATGATTGGATCTGTAAACACTTGCTTTTGAGATTTTAAATGTGAGGTACAAATTCTAATTTCATGTCTAAAATTATATCTAAAAATTGCTGTTCATAATTCACTGGCAGCCACTTACCGTGCAAGCCAATGTTCAGATCTAGAAGGAGATCTCTTTTTCTTGAGTCTAAAACGCAGGTGCTCTTTGGTGGATTACGGTTGAACACGTTCTCGTAAGCCCACTTTGTTACCTCATTCAAGCCAAGTTCATCCTGCCACTCGCACATTACGAGGTTGCATGATTTGTAACTTATCTGCAAGTCGTCAACGTATGTGCCATAGCTTATGTTTCGAGGAATACAAATATGCAAGGTATTAATTTTTTAACAAAACGTGTGCGGCTCAGCACACCACTTCTCGACACTCTAATTTCCTGGGAAAGTACGAAACAAGACATTCCCCTCTCGGACACGAAAAGTGAGATTTGACAAACAACTTCCGAATATGGTCAGCATGTTACCTTGGACACGTAAATGAGAAGTCTCGCAGGATCCCTAACAGCAATGTGGTGTTGTAAGTCTTTTCTATATCTAGGATACAGAAAAGGAAAATTGTTTATGAATGAAGGCATCGCGCATTTGCGCCTCAAGGCGTAATATGTAATCAGTGCTCGATCTACTACCATAAACTCCACTCTGATATTCGTCCACTAGGTTGTATGGTCGCACGAAACATAGTATTCTGTGATCAATCATCTCTTCAAAAAGCTTACAGAGGCAGCTTATTAATGCAACCAGCCTTTGGCTCACTATAGATGACGGATCATTATCATGTTTTATTCCTGGAATAATAGTCTCTTTCCAAGAAGCAGTGATATCTCGCAAAACTAAACGGTATTGTACTGAGAAAGTATGGTTTTTAGTGTTTTGAGAAATACGGTTTTCAACATTTCATAGACCACGTGTTCTTAGCATAGTGTGGAATTCCTAGGGCTATTTAATCATGTAGGTCGCTCAGCGAAGCTAAAAGGTTGATTTTATGCCTCAATTTTTCTACATTTGCGTTCTAGTTTTTGCTTTTCTATTCTCGTTTTCTACTGCTGGAAAACCTGGAAGAAGTGTTACGAGCTAGAAATGTGCTCGAAGATGCGCCTAGAGAGTTCACCTAATCTTTCTCGCTGTTGCCTTGAGTGCTCACAAGAGGAAGCGAATGCACTTGCCTTCTCATCACCTTGCCTAACCATTCCCAGACCTTCCTCTTGTGTATATGAGATAATGTTGTAACGAAAAATTTGCCAATATTACCTTCTTGCCTGTCAGCGTGTCATCCTCCCTTGGAAGTTTTTTTTTTAAATTTCCAAGATTATTCGCCATCTCAGAGAGAGAAATAATTAAAAGGAAGAGACAGGGACGTTAACCTAGACGAACTGGTTTGCTACCCTGTACGGGGGTGGGGAAAAGGGTTGGAAAGAGGATAGCTATAGAGAGATATAAAATAAATTAGAAAGAAAAAAAAACACATGCACACACATTCAGGGAGTTCCAATCCCAGTCATTTGGACAGGCCGGTTGAACGCAAGAAGCGCATGAGCGCCTTCACAGCCTTCTTCTGCGACATGAAGTCCTGTCGGCAGAGCAGGAGTCTTTCTTCCGAAAGAGGCTGGTTGTCTAGTTTATCTAGTGCATTGCTGATTGACTGTCTCTGCGAGCAGTATTGTGGGCATTTACACAGAATGTGCCAAGTTGTTTCATCACTGCCACAATGGTCGCAGGCAGCAGTGTCAGCCATTCCTATGCGGAACGCGTACGCATTGGTAAATGCGACGCCCAACCATAATCTGCACAGCATAGTATCGTCTCGTCGGCGTAATTCCGGAGGAATTCGAAGACTGAGAGTAGGGTCTAAAGTACCTAACCGTGCATGGAAGAAATGTGACTCGTTTCATCGTGACGTGGTGTGCTTGCGAGCAAGCATGCGGAGTTTTTGTGCAGCGTCAGTTCTGGAAAGCGGAATTGATATTTCATCGCTTTCAGTATGGGCAGAACGGGCAGCTCGATCGGCCCGTTCATTGCCAATTATTCCACAATAACTTGGCAGCCATTGAAAGGATATTTCTAGTCCTTCCTCAATGAATTGTTGAGTCTTTTCTGCAATCTTTATTACCAGCTGTTTGTACGGGCCGTGGCGTAAAAGGGATAGAAGGGATTGCAGTGCCGCCTTTGAGTCACTGAAAATTGTCCATTTTTGTGGCTGTTGATCGCTGATAAATTGCAATGCGGCACGAAGAGCTGTGAGCTCTGCTCTCGTTGATTTCGTAATGTGGGAGGTCTTGAATTTTTTTGTCGTGTCTATTATCGGTATAACAAATGATGCCGTTGAACTCTTCTGTAAAACAGGGCCGTCGGTGTATACGTGTATACAGCCTTGATACGTCTCGTAAACAAGAACAGAGCAAGCTGTCTAAGAGCAGGTGACGACATATCTGCTTTTTTCTTGATGCCAGGTATAGTTAGCCTGATATTAGCCTGAGTCAGGCACCAGGGAGGAGTCAAAGCCCTGGCGGCGGGTGTGAAGCATGTTGGCAAAGAATCGCGGTATGTGGTGACCGTTTGGCAAAATGATGAACGTGGTCTGTCTGCTGGTAAAGAGGCTAGGTGGTGGCAGGGTGTCCGAGCAATGTGCCTTATATGTGTCCGGAGTGCCTCAACGTCGATATGTGTCGTGATGAGGTAATCACCGGCGATAGCTATAGTAGCCATTGTTGACGCACTAGGAGGCAAGCCGAGGCAAATCCGGAGTGCCTGGGAATGAACACTCTGTAGCGTTCGAAGGTTTGTTTTGCTTGCATTGGTAAATGCCGGTAAACTATACCGCAGGAAACCGAGAAAAAGTACTCTGTACAGCTGTAGCATTGCACTGGGAGACATTCCCCAAGTCTTCCCTGCAAAGAACTTCAGTATATTACAAATGTCCATTAACCGTTTCTTCATGTACGAAACGTGATCGTTTTATGATAAATTCCTGTTAATTATGACGCCCAAAAACGTGTGCGATCGAACGTATGGTACAGTTTGACCATTGATGCTAATAGTGTACTTATCCATAGGCTTTCGTGTAAAAGCTACGAGGGCGCATTTCTCGGAAGAAATTTCCAAGCCTCGATTTCGGAGGTAGTGTAATGTTTCAGTGGCACCTTTTTGAATTCTACCTCGTAACTGCAGGCGTGTTACAGCCGATGCCCAAATGCAGATGTCATCTGCGTACATTGATAGCCTGACCGTGCTTGGCACATGCTCAGTGAGAGCAATTAACGTAAGATTGAAAAGCACAGGGCTGAGTACGCCACTCTGGGGGACGCCACGGTGGCTGTAATGTAGAGAGGTTGGACCGTCTTCAGTGCTCACAAAGAAGGATCGCATTGACAAATAACTACGTATCCAGCGATACATCCGACCACCTACTCCTATATCTTCGAGAGCGGTGAGAACAGCTTCATGCGTAACGTTGTCATACGCCCCTTTGACGTCTAGGAACAAAGATGCGCAGAGAAGCTTACGGCCTTTCTCGTGTTGGACATAAGTGACCAGGTCGACTACGTTGTCAATCGATGCTCGACCACGCCGAAATCCTGCCATGGCATCTGGGTAGATGTTGTTACACTCCAAGAACCACTCCAGGCGTCCCAGGATCATACTCTCCATAACTTTGCCTACACAACTGGCCAATGCGACCGGACGATAAGATGAGAGGTCCGACGGGGACTTGCCTGGCTTCAGAAGTTGAACTAGGCGACTTGTCTTCCAGCTTGTCGGGAGCGTTCCATCCTGCCAGGATTTGTTGTACAACTCCAAAAGGAGGATTCTCGCGCGTTCACCCAGATGACACATGGCCCTATAAGAAATTCTATCGGGCCCTGGTGCCGACGTGCGGCCACACAAAGCTAGTGCTGCGCTGAGCTCCACGATG
Organism: Rhipicephalus microplus; assembly: GCF_013339725.1. Classification (NCBI taxonomy): domain Eukaryota; kingdom Metazoa; phylum Arthropoda; class Arachnida; order Ixodida; family Ixodidae; genus Rhipicephalus; species Rhipicephalus microplus. The sequence goes on from NC_051175.1 coordinate 39,724,634, forward strand.
GAAAATGGCATATCCATGCGGGAATCGAGTATTTTTGGACAGTTAGTCGAGAGCAATAGGTTATTGGGCACTGCGAGTGGCCCAGATACTCTGGCACAGAAGTCTTCTGCCACGTCAATGCAGCGTCTCTGTTCAAAAAGTGCGAGAACCTTGAATGGTGACCGCTGAGTGGGTTTTGTGCGGAGACCTCGTACCGTCTTCCACAATTGGGATAAAGGTTTTCGTGGGTCAAGTGACTCACAAAAAGCAGTCCAACGTTGTGACTCGAGTTTATTTATCCGGCGCTGAATCTTCTTTTGTATACGTTGAGCAATCCGTAAGTATTCTATTGCCTCCGTGCGTCGGTATCTTCGTTCAGCACGCCGTCGGATTGCTCGAAGTCGTTCTAGCTCGATGTCAAATTCCGTTACTTTGAGAGAGCATGTGAGGGTACACGTAGTATCGTGTATTGTGCTTTTAATTTGCTCCTCTATGTCGAGGGTTACGTTTGCTTCACATTGCTCTTCCATGCGAGACTGGAATTTCAACCAGTCCGCTCTTTGAACACTGTCGCGTATCTTAGCATGGGACAATCCTTCGATTTTGACGTAAGTGGGAATGTGGTCACTTCCATGTGTTTCTATGTCTGAAAACCACTCAGCATGTCTGACGAGGCCTCGTGAGACAAAGGCCAGGTCAAGGCAGCTGCTATACCTTAAACCACGTAGGAACGTTGGACTGCCATTATTTAGCAAGAACAGTTGGTTGTCAGAGGCAAAGGACACCAACTTTCTCCCTTTAACATTGTTCTTCGAACTTCCCCAGATTGTATGATGGGCGTTCAAGTCGCCAATTATAATGCATGGGTGAGAAGTTGCTGACAGGATACCTTGTAGTCTTGAATGGTAGAAACGACTTGACGGAGAGAGGTAGGCACCCACAACCGTGATGGTAAGTCTCCTTTTCACTGTTATACTTGTATATTGATTGTCGTCGTGGGGTGACACTGGATGATGAATGTAGGTGAGGTCGCGGCGAATGAACATGAGAACTTTGCTATTGTCCACAGTTGTAGACGACATGAATAACTCATAACCAGAAAGTCTCATTTCTTTCTGCAAGTTTGGCTCGCAGATGACAATGATGAGGAACTTATTGGTGTACACGAACCGACGGAAATCGGTGATGCGTGACCTCAGTCCCCGGGCATTCCATTGAGTAATCGCTGCTTTTTGGGCCTCTTCTCCGAAAGACAGTGGCTGGTGAGCCATTATTCACTCAAGCGCTGCGAGTACTGGACTCAAAGCGTCCAGTAATTGCAATGCACTTCTTGCTGACGGTGTGTGCACGTTGCTTAACAACAAGCGGATGGCGTTAATTAATGGTCGCAAAGGAGCTATCACTTGCTGATCTGTGATCTGCAAGTCCTCCACAACAGCATCTTGCTCTGAAGAAGACGGCTTCTGCTGCGGCTCTTCTGAGCGTTGTGTACGCGTAAGTGGAGGCCACTCTTCTGTAGTGGCTGGTCTGCCTCTTTGCTCTTTTACAACGTCTGTGTTTGCCGTGCTGTAAACAGCAGCTGGCGATCTTTCCTGATGCGTCGACTAATCGCCTGAAGTTGGCGCTCTCCGACGTGAAGACCTTCGACGGCGACGTCGTCTTCACCGGATTTTCTCGGCAGCTTCTTTGTGGGTTGAGCTGTCTTGTACCATTTGCCTCCGAATAGAAAATTCTTTCTTTATGTGCGGACATTCTTTCGAAGAAGCCTTGTGAGCACCCTGAAAGTTAGGACACTTCAGTGTGGTAGCGCTACAGTTGTCTTCCGCGTGTGGTTTAGCGCACCTGGGGCATGCTGTGGAGCTCCTGCAAACACCCTTAACATGGCCGATCTTCTGACAATTGAAGCATTGCACGGATTTAGGAATGAACAGTCGAACTTGTTGACGAAAGTGGCCAACCTTCACGTATGTGGGAAGACAGTCACCTTTGAACGTTACTCTCACACAGCCTGTGTTTCCAAGCCGTCCAACGCCGACAATGACGTTGTCTTGACTCGCTGGTTTTATAAGTATTGAAAGGTCTGCGTTTGGGATTTCCGCGTTAATGTCGTAAATGACTCCTGATGTGGTCGCACCATTGGCTGGTATGATGGACCTAACTGCAATGTTTCCCAGTTGTGTTACTTGTTGTAGCGTGCTCAGCGCACTCGGGTGCCGCACATCGACAGCCAGGATGTTTCTTCTTATATTAAGCCGTAGCTCTTTAATCTCGTTCGGCACAGTGTTCTCAAAATATAGCGAAAGCGCTTGCCTGTTCAGAACACGCAGACTTTCGGTAGCGCTCTTTGGCACAAACAGGATGGAATGGGGCCATCGCTGTGGCGCCGTTTTCACGGTGGCTGTACTTGACACCGGCGATGGATTGATGATCCGTCGCTTGGCCTTGCGGTGCAGGACAGGTTGAAAGCCGTCGTCTGAGGATTCGTCGCAAGATGCGGAGTACAGCTCAGTGTCATCGCTCTCACTGGGTGTGTTTCCTCGCTTCTTCGAGGTAGTGGCCGCGGTCGAACCAGAGTCAGACGTTGTCTCGTGAAGTTGTACATCCATTACCGAAACCTACGGGGCAATACACCCCACAACTGCAGCGAAAAGTCCAGAAAAGCACTGAGACGAGCGAAATGTGTTCTACAAAGAATCATTTCGTCTTCCTTCTCTCGCCATCTGAGAGTTGTGGAGCATCTTTCATGCCTTATTTTGATTCTTGTGAGCATTTCGTTACTCTTTGTTCCACCATTGGACACGTGGTTTGCTTGGCAGTCCAGATGTTTGAGGGATGCGTTTTTTGCAGCGTTGGTCAAAATTCTGTAAAGTTCTCTACAGATTTGTTTATGCTTAAGCATATTATCGCAGTCCTATTTAAACTAGTTATCTTATAAAACTGAACCCGTTCAGTTTTTTTCGTGAGACATTCGGGAACCTGTGGAGGACATTTGTTTAATACTGCAGTGCTCAATACAACGAGAAATCGGTTATTTTCGAAAAGATTATTTGTGACTTTCCACTCGAGCAGAAATAAAAACGATTGAGATGCAGTGCTAAGGCCTATCAACGAGAAAGTATTGTTAGCGAGGTTGTAATATGTTGGGTCTTTGCAATATATAGACAGTCACTTGATGAAAAAAGCAACAGTTTAGTTAGACGAGGTCGTGCATCAGAGTGACTGTTAGGTGCATTTAGATCCCCAAGGATCAGATAAAAATCTAGTATTGATCTAATAAAGACTAGGATTCATGTTTTCCAAGGCGTTGTTGTGGGGTATGTATAGAGAGTAGATGGTGACAAGTTTGTTTAATAGAACTGCTAGAACAGCCACTGACTCCAGAGACGTTTGTAGCGGTACATCAGTACACGCTTCTGCACGATTAACAGTTAGGACTATACGATCAGATGACGCTACAGCATCATCTCTGTCTTTTCGAAACACAACGTGTTGACGCAAAAACTTTGTAATCCTATATTATAGGTGTGTTTCTTGTACACCAGCCCTTTTGGAGAATAATTGTATACGAGTTATTGGAAATCGTCTAGGTTTTGAAGCTTTCCTCTGACGTTCCATTGTATAATTTGTGTCGCCCTATTGGGAGTAAAGTAGTTCTGTGTGCACGAAATGAGTCTGGCTGGTGTCACAAGAAGAAAGGTGATTTATTTTAGAGAGCCTTCGGGAGGCCCTGCAGTTACTGTTTTGTCCTCCTTGAACTGGTCGAAAGGACCTCGCCTCTTTTTAGCGCAGACGGCGCCGGTGCACCGGAGGTTTTTATTGCCTTAGGAGAGGCGCGAGACATTACTATTATTGGTGTAAGCTTCCTCGCAACGGTTGGAGCCTTTGACCCCACCAGGCCGGAGGTTGCGGTGACTTCTCTAGCTTGTGTGGTGCCCTGGCTGCTGCCAGGGTTCACAGGGGCTTTCGGTGGTGGGTCTGCGTTCAGGGAGAGCGGGGCAGCTGAGGCTGCTCCCCCCGTGGGGCTTGTGGTGTTGGCCTCTACACGCAAGGCGTGGTTCAAGGCATTCACAATAACGGTAGTAGTACTGACTTCCCGCGCACCAGTTCGGGATATGACGTGTTCCCTGAAAAATGCGGGAGAACACGCTGCTGCGCTTCACGGAAGCCTACGTTAAGTGTGATTTTTGTTGTTATAATTTCTTTTTCTCTATTCCAGCCGGTACGGGGCCTAGAATATGCCGGGTGATATCTATCAAACCTGGGCAATTGGAGTTCAGACTCACACGTATCATCAGCAGAGCGTTACTTAGAGCCGCATTTCGCGCAGGCAAGCTGTCATCGGCAGCGCTGCGATCAATGGACGAACCACTGGACTTGAAGCAGCGCCGCGGATTAGGGATGTACGGTTTCACTGGCAGTTTGAGATTACCTGTTACTATTTCGGTGGAAAGTGTAGCAGATCTGAATGTAAGCATTAAATGTTTTGTAGAAATTTCTTTGTTGTCTTTTCGTATCTTTATGCGTTGCGCATCAATGACATTTTCATTTGTCTTACTGGTTAATACAGAGATTTTATACAAAACGTCTCTGAAGATTGTTATCCACTGAGCAAAATGGCAAAGAAGAGCACCCCTAACAAAGCTCTCTTGGAAGAACTAAAACAGTTTATTGTGAGGTATGAAAAAACAAACCCTCTACCCGCACCATGACCTAATAGCATTTTTAAAATGGAAACAGAAGTACTTTGATGGACTCAACACTTTGCTCTCTACACCATCCATTCTAAAAGCACCTGATTTTTCACAACTTTTCTTACTTCGCACCGATGCGTCAACGACAAGTGCAGGTGCCGCATTCAAGCAGCGCAATAAAGGAATACTGGATCCAGTGTCGTGCGCAAGCCTTAGACTTCAACCACGTGAATATACTTACGCGATGATGGAGCGAGAGGCTCTATCTTTTACATGGGCGTTCCCAAATTTTCATATATACATATTCGGGTGCATGTTCATTCTACAGATTGACCACAAATCACCTGTATTCAACAAGTCGGCCAAGCCTGTAAACAACCGTCTGCTACGGTGGAGCCTCATATTTATAGAGTACGACTTTTAGGTCAAGTGCATAAAAAGCAGCGAAAGTATAGCCACAGAATATATGAGCCGTTTGCTAATTTAATGAGCAATATTTTTATAAAGACTCAATGCTAAGTAGCTCTTACGTTTCATGATGTCAACTTGAGAGCGCGATTCTATACAAGTATCACACTGTTTTAGTTCTGTGACTTGTTTCTAAATTTTTTCTGGTGTGTACTTTCGTGACATAATGTGCTAAGTGTGTGGGGCTCGGAACTCCTGTAGTGTGCAGTGGTGCTTACGAGCGTGTTTCTGCCTGTGAACCAACGTTTCTTCAGTGCCCTCAAGTTATTTTTGTATAGAGAGAGCGTGAACACAAAGTGGAAAAAAAGAACTTGAAGGCTTGCCAGTCAGTATACGGCTGGCACTATGTGCGATATGGCAACAAGGAGAATCAAGCGAAAAGTCGATGATTGGTATATATGTGGCTTTTAACGTTCCGAAACAACCATGTGAATATGAGAGAAACCATAGTGTAGGACTCCGGAACTTTCGACCACCAGGGGTTTTTTAACGGGCACTTGAATCTGAGCACGCCCCTAATGAAAAAAAAAACGTCCTCCACAGGAATTGTATATTTCACCATCCGTCACTTAGTAGGTTATGGTGCTGGAAATATTGGCGGCACACGGTAGATGATGGAGCGGCGGCAATGCTGGAGCGCGAAACGGTGTCAAAACCGCGGTCACGAGCTGCCACTTAAAAAAAATAAAGAAGATTTGCTTAGAAAACAATTCAGAAAACACCCGTAAAAAACAGTACCACGAGGATTTGAATGTGCAGCCTCAGGATCTTCAGCTGAACACGCTAGCCATTGCGCCATGCCGATTGATGTGAAGTTGGTTGTCAAGTCGCAACAGAACTTACGATTTCACCTTTCAAGTTCAGTTTTGCTTGTTGCTTATTCCAGATGGATGGGATGTGCACTTGCTTTTAAAACTGGCACATTCATTAAACACAAAAAAAACTGCTGCCTAGAACAATATTCACTGCGATAAGGGCAACAGCGTTATGTTTTTCTTACAATTAGGAACCGCAAGAAAAAAACAAAAACAAGTGGACTGAGGACCAGGTAGACTTCACAGGTGGCTACTGTCAAGTTTATTATCTGTTTCTCGCTCTTACTAAAGGGCGACATCTGCTCAGGCTTTATCACGTCTCTAGATTCATTTAATAGATTTGCCCACACAAGTGATTGAGTAATGTGATGTTTTTTGCGCAACGTACAGTGCAGTCGTGCCAGCGCAGATATGTATCTTTATCGTTAGCAAGAACTACATAACAGCTTGGCCAGAACGAATGCAGTGAGCAGGAAACATTGTGGTAGCATATTGGTTAAGTAAGCATACGAATGCACAAGTCCGTGTTCTCACATAAAAGCCAGAGAAGTGCCAGCGAGGGCGACCGACTGCTGTCGATGACGGGAGGCGTACACTGCTGGAAGTGCCGGCATCGTGTCGCATCAATGTATGTAGCTTCTTCCGTGGACACTGTACACTACGCTTAGGTTAAATATATGCTTCATTTATGTTAAATACTGCAACGTGTGTGCTCTATTGTGGTTTTTATTCGTCGTAATCGCGTATTGTGAAACCCAGAAGCGCCGATAACACTTGTACGGGCTCGGTCTGTCGGCGTAACCTTTGGTGGAAATCCTGGTGGTAGAGCGGAAGGGTGAAAGTCAAACTTGCTTGGACTCGTCTCGACGTATGTCGAAGGTAGAAGTTCATGAATATTAGCATCGGACGCACTTTGTTAACTTAAAAGGGCAGTTTAAGTAATGGGTTCTTCAAGAATCGCTAGACTTGCGTTTCTAGCTTGGCGACATCAAGTGACTGCTGTATTCTGGTGTAACGTTGGAAGGAGTAATTGCAAACTGGAGCTGATTTATTTCTAGACACTTTCACGGCGATATAACACATTTACTGTCACTCTTCGCAGCGTCAACTCTAGTCTTCTAAACATCACATCAAAGCAGCACATCGCGCATGTCAAACTGATGTATACGTGCACGAAATGTAAACATTCGCGGCCACAATGTACGCTCCCCGATTTTATTTTTCATCCGCTCCAAGGTGTCGCTCGACTTCAACGTTGGATGAGGACTACGCAGCTAGGACAACGTTTTATTTTAAGTTGCACTATAACGACACTCAGGTAGTTGAAATTTCTGGAGCCTTTCACTGCAGTGTCTCTCATAATCTCTGGTGGTTTTGGAATGTTGAACTTTACAATCATTGAACTCTCATTTGGCAATAATGCGGCCAATTTTGAGGATTCATTACTTAATAAGCAAGAAGTGACATGTAAAAGGCTTCCATGGTTTTTCACATGTGGTGATCCATGTGCCAGTATGAAATTTATATCCTATGTGAATATAAATTACAACCACTTTTGCAACAATGAAGACCTAATGAGAACTTGTGCCATCTTGACTCTCTTTGTCCTTGTTCTTGGGCGCTGTTCATTCGTTCAAGATATCGGCTGTGAACCGTGTCTATCATATACTCAGTCTTGTATGCTGACTTTGGTATGTGCCTTGTTAAGAAGATGTTAGAGCATCCTGGCATAGGTGGCTTGATAGATAGATAAAGAGACTTGTAGTTAAAGTGCATTTGGTTTACTTAGAAAGGCTTTGCATTTCTGATATGCTTGTTTCCTTGGCCCTCATGGGCACAGCATGACATTCCCAGAGCAAATTGAACATAAATCACTAGCGAAGAATAGGTGCTGCAGTAGATTCTGTGTAGGTTTCTCACTTGTAGCATGTCCTTGTTTGTGTACTTTAATTTTCCTTTCTCTCACTGCACTGTTTTTCTTCTTACCCAGACAACACAAGCACAATCTCAGGACGTCCTTAGTATGCCTCCGTGAGGAAAATAAGACGCCCTTAGAATGTCCTCTTATGGTACTAGAATGACACTAATCCCGTCCCTTTGTCCATACACATAACAACCTCAGCACATCCTCAAAACAACACTTCAGGTTTTTTTCACTATCCTTTTAGAACAACGATTGTGTGGCCGGTTCGGTACTGTGGGCAGTGATACTACTTAGGATTTACTTGTTTTTATGATATTTTCATACATAAAAAAACAACTGCGAGGTCTCGTGTATATATACTGTATAAATCAAAAGAGATGTGACAAAACAAACAAAGCTTGTTGACTGAAATTTATTTAACAGTAATTAATCACAACTGACAGCTTTGTCAAGCATTCGAGTCCACGTATAGTCTGAAAAAGAAAAGCAGTATCAAGGCAGTCAACACAGCTCAATCAACCACGTTTCTAATCTTCCTCGAAAGTTTGACACAGTGTCCTCATCACCACGTGTATCATGCCCAATGCACTCACTAGTGTTAAAGGCTCCGCTATGGCAGCCTATCAGTACACTCGACGTGGGCTTTGACTTGACTTGCCCGAGGTCAGGCCATGTGTCAGATGCAGAAGTCGATCCTTCTCACGTTGGGACCAGGCTGCTTCAAAGCACAATTGATCGCGATTGGCTGGTGTTCCAGAATTCTTCGAACCACACCTCGCCGCGGTTGGCTGGTGACAATACATCCATGATCAGTCTGAACGTTGAGCAGCCCAGTGCACCCATCGACACTGCTATTCACCTACCGCTGTCACCTACGACACACACTTTCATAAATATCTCACTTTTAACCATGAACACAAAAAACAAAGGACACGAACCTTTACTAGTACACAGAACCTTCCCTGACAGAACCCATTTTGACAGTCAGTTGGCTTGGAATGGCTTGGCGACTTGACGATCCACAATGGTGCGGTAAAGCATAGCCTCCTATATGTTACAGAGGAGGCTGTGGGTAAAGTCAATTGTTGCCAGCGGCTAGTTTGTTATTACGCGCTACAGTTGCGTAAAATGAGTAATTTAAGGTTGTGACATTTAAGAACACCTTGCTTCAAGTTTACCGCAGGGGTGCCTGCGCAAGTAGGCGTTTGGTGTGTAGCGACACCACGAACCCGAGCTAACGGGGGAGTTTCGACTCCCTCTCACGCCTAGCCGTGCGTGGCTTTGCCGTGTCCGAGGAAAAGGGGATCCTGGGGGTTGAGCCGACGCTGGGTGATTGGACCGTTAAGGCCTCCGGCAGAGGCAACACACCCCTTTGGCCCCGGCTTCACGTAGACGGCACCCTGAGCTGACCCACCCAGGGGAATCGGCAGTCGCCTTTTCCTATCTCCCTCTCCCTACATCTTCGTCTTTATCTCTTACTATTTATCTGTCCTGTCTTCTACTCTCTTCCGTTTACTTCCAAACTTCCTGGCGGCTAGGGTTAACCCTGTGCAAATAGCCTACCTTGGTCTAGGCGCATTGGGTTATAGTGGCATTGTACGGCTGGCGTCTGCAGGTTTCAGCATTTGTAAACTTGTAGCGTCCCCTCGTTGGGCTCCGTGGTGGGTGGCCGCCAACTCTGCTGAACAACAATAAGGAAGACATGCATGGAGCATTCCCACTACTGTCTGATCGTACCGGCTTAAAGCCGGTACGCACCGATGATCTCACCAGAGAAGGATTGGCCACCCTGGTGCAGTATCTGGCCACCCCCTCCCGCAGGCATTCGTCAATTAACTCACGGCCCTCAGTCCCCACCAGCTGCGGAGCAAGTGACCACGGCGGCGGTCAGATCTGCGAAGCAGCAGAGGGTGCTAGGAATCTCTGGATACGGACAGGCCACCATTGAAACTTGAACTTAGCAATGTTTAACGTTAGAACGTTATCTAGTGAGGGAAGTCTATCTGTATTATTCGAGGAGCTAGAAGGCATTAAATGGGATATAATAGGGCTGAGTAAGGTTAGGAGGGCAGATGAGGCCTATACTGTGCTACAGAATGGGCACGTCATTTGCTATTGGGGCTTGGCAGACCGAAGAGAACTGGGAGTAGGGTTTCTAATTCACAGAAACATAGCTGGCAACATAGAGGATTACTATAGCATTAATGAAAGGGTGGTAGGCATTGTAATTAAACTGAATAAAAGATACAAAATGAAGGTAGTACAGGCTTACGCGCCTACATCCAGCCATGATGACACTTCAGTTGAAAGCTTCTATGAAGACGTGGAATCGGCCATGAGTAAGGTGAAAACACAGTATACTATAGTAATGGGCGACTTTAATGCAAAGGTAGGGAAGAAGCAGGCTGGAGACCAGGCAGTAGGAGATTATGGCATCGACACTAGAAACGCCAGAGGAAAGCTACTAGTAGAATTCGCAGAACACAATAATCTGCGTATTTTGAATACCTTCTACCGAAAACGAGAAAACCGCAAGTGGACATGGAGGAGCTCTAATGGCGCAAATAAGAACGAAATAGACTTTATAATGACTGCACACCCAGGAGTCGTGCAGGATGTGGAAATGGTTGGCAAGGTAAGATGCAGTGACCATAGAATGGTACGGGCTCGAATCCGCCTAGACTTGAAGAAGGAACGACAGAAACTGATACGCATGAAGCCAATCAATGAGCTAGCACTGAGAGGGAAAGTACAGGAATTCAGAGTGTCACTGCAGAACAGGTACTCTGCTCTTAGCGAGGAAACCAACCTTAGCGTAGATACAATGAATGATAATCTGACGAGTATCATCACGGAGTGTGCAGTGGAAGTTGGAGGCAGGGTAGCTAGACAGGACACCGGCAAGCTTTCTCAGGAAACGAAGAACCTAATTAAGAAGCGTCAAATCATGAAAGTAACAAGTACAACAGACAAAATAGAACTGGCAGTGCTTTCGAAGTTGATTAATAGACGTAAAGTATGCGATGTAAGAAGGTATAACATGGAGAGAATTGAGCACGCTCTGAAAAACGGAGGAAGCGTCAAAGCAGTCAAGAGGAAACTTGGGATAGGCAAAAGGCGGATGTATGCACTAAGGGACAAAGAAGGCAAAATAACAACCAATATGAATAGGATAGTTAAAATAGCGGAGGAGTTTTACAGAGATCTGTACAGTAGCCGAGGCAACCATGACCTTAATACTATAAGAACTAGCACTAACCCAGACGACACCCCACCGGTAATGATAGAAGAAGTCAGAAAAGCTTTGGAGAGCATGCACAGAGGCAAAGCTGCTGGTGAGGATCGGGTAACATCAGATCTGCTGAAAGATGGAGGACAGATTGTGTTAGAAAAACTAGCCACTCTATTTACGATGTGTCTCCTGACGGGAAAAGTACCAGAGTCTTGGAAGAAAGCTAACATCATCTTAATACATAAGAAAGGAGATGACAAGGACTTGAATAATTACAGGCCGATCAGCTTGCTCTCTGTAGTATACAAGCTATTTACAAAGGTAATTGCTAGCAGAGTAAAGAAAACATTAGAATTCATTCAACCAAAGGAACAAGCAGGATTTAGAACAGGCTACTCAACAATTGACCACATTCATACTATCAATCAGGTAATAGAGAAATGCTCAGAGTATAACCAACCACTACACACAGCCTTCATAGATTACGAGAAGGCGTTTGATTCAGTAGAAATATCAGCCGTCATGCAGACAAAGCGGAATCAGGGCGTAGATTAAATATATATAAACATTCTGGAAGAAATCTACAGGGGATCAACTGCTACCATAGTGCTTCATAAAGAAAGCAACAGAATACCAATAAAGAAGGGTGTAAGGCAGGGGGACACAATCTCCCCAATGATATTCACTGCGTGCTTACAGGACGTTTTCAGAAGCCTAGAATGGGAACAGTTAGGGATAAGAGTTAATGGAGAGTACCTCAGTAACCTGCGCTTCGCCGATGAGATTGCATTGCTGAGTAACTCAGGGGACGAATTGCAACTCAAGATTACGGAGTTAGACAAGGAGAGCAGAAAGGTGGGTCTTAAAATTAATCTGCAGAAAACGAAAGTAATGTACAACAACCTCGGAAAGGAGCAGCGCTTCGCGATAGGTAATAGTGCACTTGAAGTTGTAAAAGACTATGTCTACTTAGGGCAGGTAATAACCACAGAACCTAACCACGAGATTGAAGTAACTAGAAGAATAAAAATGGGGTGGAGCACATTTGGCAGGCACTCTCAAATTATGACAAGTAGATTGCCACTGTCCCTCAAGAGAAAGGTATATAACAGCTGTATCTTGCCGGTACTTAGCTACGAAGCAGAAACCTGGAGACTCACAAAGAGGGTTCAACTTAAATTGAGGACGACGCAGCTAGCAATGGAAAGAAAAATGGTAGGTGTAACCTTAAGAGACAAGAAGAGAGCAGAGTGGATTAGGGGACAAACGGGAGTTAAGGATATCATAGCTGCAATAAAGAAGAGGAAATGGACATGGGCCGGGCATGTAGCACGTAGACAGGATAACCGCTGGTCATTAAGGGTCACCAACTGGATTCCCAGAGAAGGGAAGCGGGGTAGGGGGAGACAGAAGGTTAGGTGGGCAGATGAGATTAAGAAGTTTGCGGGTATAAGTTGGCAACAGCAAGCACAGGACCGGGTTAACTGGCGGAACATGGGAGAGGCCTTTGTACTGCAGTGGACGTAGACAGGCTGATGATGATGATGATGACGATGATGATGATGATGATGATGATAACGACACTAGCTGTTTGGCGCCACTGAGCTAAGCCACACATAGACCACCTGAACCGCGACCTGAGATGAAAACTGGTTCGCCTCAAAGCTTCCAAAAAAGATCAATACAGAGGCCTCATGTGTGTACTTAGGCCAGGTGTTGACTCGGCTACAAACCGCTACAATACCACCTAAGCGGCGCTAGCAATGCACCACTTTTTTCAGTGAAAAGTATCGCGTTTTTCAATATTCCTGAGTCTAAGCCGACATTTGAGTTTGATACAAAGAATAAAAAAAACTATCAGGCTCTAATCAAACTATATGGTGTATATATATATATATATATATATATATATATATATATATATATATATATATATATATATATGAGGGAAAGACGTGTATACCTAAGGGCTCGTTTTTCCGTGTTTTGACACAATATTATTGAGATCTAACAGACACTAATGCCAAGGAATGTACAGGGGAAGTTATTAGTACCAATGGAATGTAAATAAGAAGAAAGAAACGTGAATGAAAAATAACCAGCCGTGAGCAGGAATCGAACCTACGAGCTTCGAATAACGCGTTAGATGCTCTAACCACTAAGCTACCACAGCGGCCTTTCTTCTATCCCCTTTTTTGGTTTATATGTGAATTTAGAAGTAGGAGTGACAGTCTCTGCCATCTATAAGCCAAACGACGAGTGTGAACCACTCTTTTATGCGCTTGTTTAGCGCCACGTAGCACGTGAACTTATTACGAGTGAGCAGCTGATTAATAGTCCCTCGTATACAACCTACTGACACCAAGTCTGCCAGTACGAGACCCTTGCTAAATGAAAAAAGGAAAAAAAGTGTATACCTAAGGGCTCGTTTTTCCGTGTTTTGACACAATATTAATGAGATCTAACAGACAGTAATGCCAAGGAATGTAATTATTAGAACCAATGGAATAAATATATATATATTGTTAAGGCGTTTATTAGCCGGCAACGAGCGAGAATATACAATGGCGACAGTCACGGCCAAGCACGGGCTCTCAGCGCAAGCGGCGTCCTTGATGGGTAGCCCCACTAGGAGGTACTCAAGAGTTCGACTCATTTCATATGTATACACACATATATATATATATATTCATTTTTTTTTTTTAAATGATCGATGCTATGAAAGCTGTGGAGGAGAGGCAGAAAGCTATGGAACAATCCAGCAGTGAAACAACACAGCAGTGATAAAACTTTAATAGTGCAGAGATGATATTAGTGAAGTTCTATTTTGAGCTTTATCATAGGCTCCTTGCTCAATAATGATGGCAAGGCAATCAACATTGCAAGCTTATTTACGGTCTTATTTCAGTTCTTCAGATCAAACATTCTAGGTCCACTTAGTTATTTTTAGGGTGTTAATGTTTGTTGAGTTGATATAAACGATGCACAAAAATTTATTAGTAGTTTAAAATTGCCATGTAAGATGCTTACCAAACAGATATTACCCATAGTGTAGTATTCCTCTCTGTCACTCCTCATCAGCTGCATTGGTGGCATTGCTTGCTTGCTTGTTCCTTTCTTTTTTGGCTCTCACCCACTAAGGGGGATTGGGCAAGAAGCCGGTGGTTAATGCAAGTAAATACCTAGAGATTTTATAGATTAGGGAAATATGATTACTGTGTTTTGACTGTGGAATTGATTTGGCGCAATGTAAAAAAAGGGGGGGGGGAGAAATAATAGATTTTGTTGAATATCTGTGGTGGAATCGGTATATGAAATTCTCCTGAAAGTTGAATCATTGCAGTGTATCAGCTAAATAATAAGTGGTAGTGTGACTAGTAAAATTCGAGAGCTGATGGCTGACTCAGCAAGGTAATCTTCTTGTGTTATATATGAATTCGCAGAGAGCCCTGCAGATGTTCCTGTCGCTATGTCCCAATGAAATGGCCCCAAAAGACAAAATATTGGGAGTATTAAGTGATATTCCTAATTTTTTGAATAAAATTTCGAAGCAGTTTTTTCTTTGATTTTTGAATCGGTGACATGTGATAAGAAAATGGTCGATATGTTCAGGTTCGTTACAGCTTGAGCACAGAGGGGATGGCACCAGACCAGACCTGTTTAAGTAGAAATTAAGAGGTGGTACACGGCAACGTAATTTTGTTACCAAGACTTCCAATTTACGCGTGGGACACCATTTATTATTCCATGTGAATTGCAGGTGCGAGAAATCTGGATTCGGTATAATGGTTTTTAATGAGTCTTCAAGAAGGGAAAGTTTTCTAAACCTCGCTGCTGTTACATAAGCTGTAGGAGGCATGATTGGCACAATCGGAAGATCAAGAGATGTTCGCGCAAGTTTGTCAGCCATCTCGTTTATAAATATACTACGATGGCCTGGCACCCATATCATTCGCACTAGACGAATGTTTGCTGAGATTAATGATTTAAAAGTCTCTAGTACTGCTGGTGTCAACGACGATGATAAGAATGAACACACGGAATACGAGTCAGTCACTATCACAGCTGTCGAATGAGTCGCAGGAAGTTTACGAATAGCTAGTATAACGGCCGTTAATTCCGCTTCAAATATTGGTGTATAATCTGGGAGGCGTAATGAAAATGACCAGAATAATGAGAGAGAAAAAAAATACCCACACCTGCCTTCTCGCCACTCATAGATGCATCCGTTGCAATTACTGTATTAGTACCTAATTGAGACAGGTGTTGTTCTAATAAACCAGACAAATATTTAGAGGGCAAGTGTTTTGCGTTCATGGGGAAGATATCGTCAAATTCTATTTGGACTTGGCCGATTGGTTTGACCGGTGGTGTGATCTCGAATATATTAACATTTAAAGTATCTAGAAGTGTTTGAACAAATAGCACTTGGGGTTTATATACACGGGACCAATGTTCATTGAAGAAGACACTAGGCTCGGCAAAGAATACAAATTGTCGCCTTCTTAAAGTGGATTCAGAAGATTTTAAATAGGTGTTTACTGTTAAAATACGAAATCTGCAAGCAAGGGTGGGTATCCGAGCTTCTTGATACAAAACATTGTTAGCTGTGAATTTTGGCACACCTAAACAACTACGGAGCGCTTCCCGCTCTAAAAGAATGAGGGGGTTTATTTTGTATGCTGGTCCACCAGAGAATAGTACACATTGGTGGCAAAGAATAAACTCTGCTTTTCATTTTCTTCTTCCGGCACGTGCATACGTCTCAAAAACAAAATAAAAAAATTTAGGCCAAACCATTAAAATAAATAGATCAGCATGTTTTTGGTACACCAGAGTATGAAGCAGAGTTAAAACTAACGAGCAGAGATAAAAATGTTCCAAAACACAGGTGAGTTCATGATTAAAAATATGGACACAGACTTAACACCGCAAAACATAAGGAAAAATACATAATCGTTTCGCCAAATATGCGGCTGGCATCCTCAGTATGCCCTGGCATCAGATGAGAGGACATCACGCAGTTTACTGCTTGTCTCGTATGTCTCTACACATGAAGTACGCGGCCGCAGTTGTTGCACGCCCACATATCTCAAATAATAAATCACGACTCGAGAAGCTTTTTCTTTAACCACTTTTGTTCCCAATCCTGCATCGTCTGATTACTGAAGTTAAAAAAAAGGCAAGCCCCGTTGTCCAGCAGTGTTCGATGAGTTCTGTCTTGAAATGCGTTGCATGCGTGGCTTTTGCAAAGTCCCCTTTGTGCTCCTTGAGCCTTGTTGGTCGCTTCCTGCCTCTTATACTGATGCATGTGGTGTTGCATCCATCTCTGTTTCTTATTAGCATTTGCAGCTGTATGAGATGAAAATTGTGGTTAGTGCAGTGGAACAAAGTCATTATTCAAGAATATTTATCAACGACACCTAGAAACTATTGCGAAAAGTAACAAAGAGAGCGCCAAGCGAAAAAAACATCCAGTGGTTTTATACGTTCAGGGTTTGTTCAGCGTTTGCGCATACATAAACGACAGCACTAGGGAGCAAGAACTTTTCGTAAAAAATAGTTTGGCACATTGCCTGTATATTGTGGTTCCTGCAAGCGTAAGGCCCAGTTTTCCAGTGTATCTGTTTTTAGAAAGAGTAAAGATACCTTGGCATGTGAAATTATTGAGGCATACTACAATAAGAAGAAGAAAGATACGTATTTTAGTAATACATCTGTTGCTCTGCGTGGTCAGGAACATGATTCGATAGAATCTTTTTTCCGTTCAGTGGCTTTTTTGTCATAAATATCTTGTTGTCAATTACCTTGTGTATTTTTTTCACTAGCATGGGAGGCAATGGGTGTGCGCATGGTTTCTACGCCTATAAAATAACTGATTTTCCGAGAATAAATTTAGTTGGGAGTGGATTGCTCTCTGTTCTGTCCTCAATTTGCTTCCCCGATGGTAGGCATCTTTTGTATTTCAGTAAACACTACGTTAAGTTTCAATAACGAAACACTTGCAACACCAAATTTTTTCTGTTCAGCTTTCCATCTATTTGCAGCAAGGGTCAGCTGTACAAAGAAAAGAATTGAAGCATCAAAGCATGCATCAGAATAAAAATATCATAATAAGCGAAATGAAAAAAGGCAGCCTAACTGCTCGCAACCCGAAATCACGACAAAAGAGAATGCTCCTTATCTCAAAGGTGCAACGGCAGCATGCTCACAAATGCGTGAGCTGACCTTGCAGTCTCCTCCACCATTACCATATCCCGGACCCTTTCACCTGAACTGAATGCAAAGAGCACATTGTCTTCTAAAATGAGCCTTACCCATCAACCTACGCAATGATTCCGAAGAACCTTAAAACTGCTGTTTACACACTGCAATAGTGCTAACACAGTGTATCATTGCGCAAAGTTCCTGTCTGAGCCACTGATCTCCTGGATGTCACAGAACGAATGTAGCCTTAGGGGCTCATTTTTCTTTCATAGACACAGCCTCAGCACTCAAACAAAAAAATTGCATAGCGTTTTTTCTGTTGCTATAAGTAGTTGACGACACACTCGTTGTGCATAAGATGGTTTGTTACTTAAAAAAATGATTTTAGAGTCCGCAGTCATAATTTTGGTTTCAGAGAACCCCAAGTCAGGTGGGACCTAACGTGGTTATTATGCGAACATAGCTGGCTACAAGAACGCAAAAACATATGCACGTGGTAACCGCGCAGACATCTTACATCAATAAATGCGTCCTGGGTGCCGCGATAATTGCATCTGATATGTAAAAATGCATGACCCATGTAAATGCACAACCAAAGCAAGGACATCAAACTTTGTTCTCCCATTCAAAGTCTGGCTTCTCTTCATTAGAATAAGTGTGCTATGTGAGCACTTGCAAGGGTTGTCGAAGCCAACACAAACTTATAATGTAGAAGACAGTGGGTTTTTAAACGGAAACCAAAAGGGTGTTCTGAAAGCAGTGGTATGACAAGTGATGTGAGGTTGATTTTATGTGTGTTCCAGCACATAATACTTGTTGATATTTTGTAGACAACAAACGTGTCTCCGCATATCCATTTCGCATGTTAACCCGCCTGCAAAGGCTGTTCCGAGCAAATGCAAGAGGAGGGACATACACGAAACCTATAGAAGACTTTATTAGTAGATTTGTGACTATAGTACAGCAATCACGATAAAAATTATCAGAAATTAGGGCGAACAAACACACAACTTTCCACCGGCAAAAATGGAATCTACAGCTTCTAAATAATGCATTCGGTTCTCTTCTGAATTAAGCTAAAGTAGCGGCTGTCCTCTTGTCGACATTATCGGGTGCTTCCGTGCATGTAAACCTGAGAGCGTTAGTCGGCAATGTCCATAGCATGTGATCTTTTTACGCGTGTGTAGCTCACAATAAGCTCTCCCACACTATCTGAAGGCATTAGGTCTACAGGAACGAGAGCATCGCTATGAATTAAGAAAATGAGAATTTAGAGACACATTTTTTTGGAGAGATTGTGTTACACACTTCTGCCTGTGATCAGAGCTGCAGCCTTTTAGTTCATTCAAGAGGTTCTACACACGGAAAAAGTTCACCGCCTGTGCTTCAACACTTACCCCTACCGTCTTGAGTCTGCGAGAGGCACTGTACATGCAATGTACTACAGTTGCCTGATTTCTTTCTTGGGCCTTCGATATGGCCCGCCACTCCTCTACACGTCTAGGATTCATCACACCTCTCAGCAAACTCACAGCTACCAACGACAACACATATTTAGCAAAACCAGCAATCCTAAAATGAGATGCTTACTGTAAGAATGTATCATCCACCTTCTTTGCGATGAGACATTTGACACAGAGCACTCTGCAAAGGCAGGTGCACGTTTTGCCTTTTGTCCACTTTTGAACACCGCGACACAAAAACAGCAATGGCTTCCAAGCACAAGCTTCATACCACCATAATGAATCTTATTATCTGATGAACCGCCTTAAGATTAGGAATTTAGCCATGCCCCATTTAAGAAGTAGCTACGCGATTGAGAGAAGTTGGAACACATCCTATGAAAGCTTCAAAGCGGGCATGATAATCTACTGACAGCCCATTGATTATGCCCCGTAAAAACACAAAAAAGTCTTTCAAATATGCAAAGCAGGAGTATCTTACGGAACTAGAAGTCATCAACCTTTTATAATACTTTTTTCCTTTCAGCTTAGGCCAGTGCAAGTCATTAAAAACTACACAGTGATTGACCAAATATAAACAGCCTGCCAGCGCAAAGCATCTACTGCGCTGCGTCAAGGATGCTATTGACTCTCTTCGAGCAGTATCCTTCAATAGAAAGTGTTGAATGCCACTGGCAGGTGTTAGGAAGTGTTTCTCACGGTGTTACTTGAGTCTACCTTTTCTGGCTAGGTCACAATTCTGTATTTGGAATGGCAAGATAATAGTATTGGATCGAGCACAGCATTCATTCCTAGAGACCTGCATTTGACGTGTATTTGCAGGTGATGTATTTGCAGACTTCACATTGCAGGCTAAACTCAAGATCCTGTAGCCGAGGATTTGCTCAGGTATGCGAGATACCCTAGGCGTAGAAATGAGCTACAGACCATCTGAAGGGCTGCAAGAAGACACCTGTCGTACTTAGCATTCACAGTGTTTCTAACAAACACTACTAGAAAATAGGGAGACAGCGCTGGAGTTGAAGGGGTGTTTATGGCACCAGAAATATTCTGACCTATACAGAGAGAGAAATAAGTTTATTTGCAGAAAGACAGAGAGGTCGGCCTGAGCGATAGCTTGCTCTAGCCTGCTACTCTACACTGGGGGAAGGGAAAGGGGAAAAGAAAGATTCATGAATGACGATGGTGAGATAGAGAGGCGAGTATGTAGTGTTCTTTGTAGCTGAGGCACATTTTATAGCCGCACATATAGTCCAGTTGTTCCCAAAAAGGTTATAACAGCTATTGTGACCACAGTTGCACTGTTGGTGTCTGGCCAAGGGCCCAATAAGGTTTCATCAGTTAATGACGTACTGCGATATAGTTCAGTAGATGAAATCAGTGTTTGACGGCACATGCGTATGCTGGGCAGACACAAAATATGTGCTCAAGTGTTTCTGGCACATCACAGTATTCCCAAATAGGACCGGTGTCACTGCGACCGATGATATGTGCGTAACGTCTGGTGTGCTATGTGCGTAACGTCTGGTACCAAGACGAATGCGGTGGATCATACTTGTGAGTTGCCGTTTCAATTTAGGGGGCATGCGGAACCTCATTTCCGGGTCCCATTTGTGAAGTTGCCGGGTGTCGCCGTTACGGTTTGGTCCAGTGCTGAAGTGTGTAGCTGCGCATCACGCAGCGAAGCAAGGCGTTCGTGTCAGCTTGTGAAAACGCAATGCATACTTCAGGGGCACTGCTTAAGGCATTTTTAGCTTCAGCGTCTGCCTCTTTGTTTTCCATCACGCCGCAATGAGCGGGAATCCATGGAAAGTGATAAGATGGCCATTTGTTGAAGTAACCTGAATACGTTCTGTGATTTCTATTGCCAAGCTGTAATGCGGACCTTGTTTCATGATGCAAATAATGGTTTGCAAAGCAGGTTTGTCATCACAGAAAAGTGTCCAGGCTCGAGGTCGCTCTCCGGAAATAAATCCTATTGCCTCCCGGATAGCGACAAGCTTGGCGGCAGTTGATGTGGTTTTATGGTCCACATTGAATCGTCGAGTGATATCCATGTCTGGGATGACAAAGGCTGCGGCGGAAGTGTTTAGCGTGGTGGATCCGTCGGTGTACATGTGCAGAGAATCACTGTACGTTGTATAAATGTGATATAGGGTCAGTTGTCTGAGGCTAACAGAAGGAATGGGCGACTTCTTTGTAATTCCAGGTATCGTAAAACAAACAGGTGGTTTAGGAAGGACCCATGGAGGCACTGCAGGGGCGCTTGGCGGGGAAACCTTTGTGGTATAATATTCTCATGTTGCGATATTACTCTTGAGAAACTGCAATCTGGGTGAGTGGCGGTTAGTACTGACAGTGGGTGCTGTCTGTGTCGGCTCAGCAATCGGAGGTGAAGTCTAAGTGGCTGGCAGAGCTTGTATACACTAATGGGACAAGCCCGAGCCTCAGTTATTGTCCCATTTGTTGAAGTACAGCACGGTAGACCCAATCTTCTTTGTAAGCATTGAGCTTGAACACTCTCTAGCGTCTTCACACAACCAGGTCTCATATTGGAGAGCACCGGCATGCTGTATCGAATGTATCCCACAAATAGAGCATTATACAATTGAAGAAACGATGATTCTGATGGGCCCCATCTAGCTCCTGCTACGTGGAAAAGAAGGAGAGCAAAGCTCTTCAATTTGGATTTAAGTACTGCGACATGCCCCGTCCACGATTGATCTCTGTATACGACAACCCCAAGGAACTTGTGGTGCATTACAGCAGGTATCGCTGTTTCATTAATAAATATCGGGTATTGCGACATATGCTTGCGCGTGAACGCAAGCACTGCGCATTTGTCGATTGAAAGAGTGAGCCCCTGACGTCGTAGATATTTGTATGTGATCGTCACTGCACTTTGTAGTCGAGCTCGCAATTGCGGATGGGTAGTTCCGGATGCCCAGATGCATATGTCATCAGCGTATGCACTGATCTTCACCGTGCTGGGAAGTTCTGCTGCTAGGCCGATCATTGTGACATTGAATAGAATTGGGCTGAGAACTCCTCCTTCGGGAACTCCACGATGAACTTTATATTTATCGATGTCTCCATTATTTGCCCTCTTGTAAATGGTGCGGTCCCTAAGGGAGCTAAAAATCTAAGCATACAGTCGTCCACCGATGTCCAAATCTTCCAGTGCGTCAAAAATCGCATAATGCAGCACATTGTCGTAGGCATAGTTGATGTCTAGGAAGACCACCGCCACTAGTCTGCGTCGGCTTCTTTCCTCTTCAACGCTGGTGATCAAGTCGACTACACAATCAATGGCAGATCGGCCTCTTCTAAAGCCGTTCATAAATGCAGGAAAGGAGGTGTTCGCTAGAAGCCACTCTAATCTTGACAGTACCATTCTTTCCATTACTTTCTTGACGCAGCTGGCTAAGGCGATTGGTCTGTAGGAGGAAAGTGCATAAGGACACTTCCTCGGCTTAAGCAATGCAATAATGCGACTGCATTTCCAATTAGCTGGGAATTCTCCTGACTTCCATGAGGTGTTATAATGAGATTAAAGCATACGTCGTGCTTCTTCATCAAAATGATTGAGTGCAGCATACGTGATTCCGTCAGGTCCTGGTGCCGATGATCAGCGGGAGGCAGAAATCGCAGTGTCAAGCTCATGCATTGTAAAACGTACATCAAGGCGCTCGTCAGACGACGGAGGCGCCATGGTAGTAAGAGACTCATTAGTGGCAAGACCATCAGTGGTGTCCACGATGAGGCTACAGTAGTCACTGGCTATCTCAACTTCTGTCCACCCCTGATGTAGAGCAACAGCTTGAAATGGTTGACGTTGTTGGGGAGTTGTCTGCAAACTTCGTACCAGCCGCCAGATCTTAGATAGAGGTTGCCTGGGGTCCAGAGAACCGCAGAAGTTTCTCCAACGCTGCCTGTCAATCTTGTGAAGGTGCCGAAGAACATGTCGTTGAGCTCGACGACAGACAAAAAGGTCTGCAGGCGACTTCATTCGTCTGTATCGGTGTTCGGCACGGCGACGGATTTCACGAAGGGCCTCGTGTTGTGTCAACTGCTGATCTCTGCATCGGTAGGTTAACCTATTTGGCTGTGTCACGCAGTGAAGAAGCAATAATGTTCTCTACCTCGAATGGATCAGTCGTGTGCTCACAGCCAGACTTGACAGATGCCTTGAACAGTGTCCAGTTGGTTTGACGGATGTAGCGTGTGTGCGTGCTGCGAAACCACCAGAACTGAACATAGGTTGGAAGGTGGTCACTGCCGCGAGTGTCCAAATCTGTGCAACAACATGCGGACGACAGAAGGCTTCGGGAAACGATACAGAGATCGAGGCAGCTGCTGTAGGACGTGCCAGGAACAAATGTAGGTGATCTGTCGTTGAGTACGCTTAGTCCATAGTTGCATATAAAATTGGCCAAATCCTTTCCACGATAATTTGTTGAAGTGCTACCCCAGAGACGATTATGTGCATTAAAATCACCAATCACAGTGTGTGTCCTTTGTGCTGCTTGAAGAATGGTCCCCAGGTGGAAGCAGTCCATCTGTGCGCTTGGGTGTATGTATCCTCCTAGTACTGAGAATGTCCGCTTTTTATATCTTATAGTCAGGCTCACGTAATAATTGCTGGTACGCGACGCGACTTCATGTCTTAAGAACGTCAAATCACGGTGTGTACAAACGAGAACTTTGCTCGTGCGTTGATCACTGTGGGACCAAATCTGGATATATCCAGATATACGAAAAGATGAAACCATATTCGGTTCACACATAACGATAACAAGAAATTGATATTTAAAAACCCATTGCCTGAAGTCTGACAGACGGCCACGTAGGCCACGAGCATTCCATTGCATAACAAACGACTGGCGCATGCGTTCTTCGAACATCATTGCCATGTTCACTTACTGAAGAACCAATAGGAGAGGCTCCAAAACCTCAAGTAGCTGCACATCCACCTTAGCAGCGGGAGTGTTTAGGCTGCTGAGGATCTTACGCAATGAACCCATCAAATTTTTAAGCATAGCCTTGACATCTGCGTTGTCCATCTTCTTGTTTTCTTCATTGGGGGTAGGGGCACTATGTGATAGTGGCGCTACCGTAGCTCTAGACGGTAGTGAAGGCCACTGAGTCTCCGACATGGTGAGAGCCAATGACTGGTTACATTGTACTTGCGTGGACTGTCTTGGCATTTGAGC
Organism: Rhipicephalus microplus; assembly: GCF_013339725.1. Taxonomy (NCBI): domain Eukaryota; kingdom Metazoa; phylum Arthropoda; class Arachnida; order Ixodida; family Ixodidae; genus Rhipicephalus; species Rhipicephalus microplus. Next base: position 39,748,626 of record NC_051175.1, read on the forward strand.
ATCTGTATCCTCCTTTCTGGCCGACAAAAGTAAGCAAGGAGGTGGTGAGGGCACAGTTTTGTGTGTCGAATTCGATAAACTATGAGCACTGCTGCTTCGTTTGCGTCGGTGTCCCGAACGGTGTTTACGGCGCCGTACAGCCCTTGCAGCTTCTCCGTGAGTGGAGTGGTCTCGAACCTTCTTTTTCAGGATACTAATTTTATTCCTCATTTTGGGACATTCCTTTGATGTTGCGTCGTGGGCGCCTGAGCAGTTTAGGCGTTTGGCCACAGCATTGCAGTTATCACCATCATGAAGGCCAACGCAATGCTTGCAGGTTACTGCACCCTTGCAAACTGCACTAACGTGCCCAAATTTCATGCATTTATGACGCTGCAGAGGTTGTGGTACGTAAGGACGTACCGAGTGCCTCACGTATTCAACTTTTACATGTGTGGGTAGCATCTTCGGCTGAAACACAACTTGAACACATCGCGTGCGTCCAAAGCGGTGGAAACCAAGCACGGGAGCCGATGACGACAGCAGTTACTCGAGACTTCAGTCTGTTATCTCCTCATCCCCATTGTATATAAATCCTGTTGTCATTTCCTCGTCGTACGCGGAGAGTGCGTGAACCGAAATGTTTCCTAATTGAACAATCGCTTTCAGCGTGTCCAATAAGGTCTTCGTAGTGACCTCCACAGACAGTATGTTCTGTCGAGTGTTCATGCGTATTTCTGCGACTTTCCCTTGAGCGATGAGGTTATAGTACTCCGACAGGCTCAGCCTATTTATAGAGTTCAAGATGCCTGTCTTCGATGTCGGCACATACGAAATAGTGTACGACCGCATGCTACTCGCCTTTGTCTGTGCTTGCCGGCCAGTCGGCGATGTCAGGCTGATCTTTCTCTTTAGACGTCGGCTTGGTACGACCACATAGTCGCTGTCCGAAGCCATATCTTCAACGGAGGAGTCATCAGAATTGCCAACGTAGACCACGCTTGGGCCGGGGTGAGAACTTGCGTCAGACGCGCTATGATGTGGTCGGCCTGGTCCTGGTTGCTGGATAGGGTTTTGATTCCCCATTCTAAGGGGGAACGTCCATCCGAGGTGTTGCGATTATTAAAAAATATTGGCAAAAAAGTTAGAAAACTTACAGAGCTCGAAGCAGAGGCTGTTCTGTGTGACAACGTCTGCTTCCTCTCCTATACAGATTCATCTATCAGATGTAATGACTGAAACATTGTACCACTGATCACATTCAGAAGTATGTAACCTGTGCTAAAGGCATGATGTACACAATCACTGATATGAGGGAGGAGGTACATGAATTAGATGGGACACTGTCTTAATGATAGACTCCATGAAACCTTTAGAGCATACAAACAACAGTGACAAGGGGTTTCCGAATCTATAAGTGGGGTTGTAGATTTCTTTGAAGACAGTGTGGTTCTTTCAAGTAGTCTGTATGAGAGGGCTATTCCACTCTGCTAATTTTTTATGATTACATCAATCACGTTATGGTCAACATGTGAGTGGTTAGCTTGCGAGTGTCGAGATTGGTTACCTGTACACATTGTTTACTTTAAAAGATGAATCAGAATTATAACAAAGTTGAATTCATTATTCACTTTTGAATCATTTGCAAGTGGTTAAAGCAAATGAATATTTGTGCCTCCCGTCACCACGTCGAAAGGGATAGGCTTTACAGGTGGCAGTTGTTTCGATTGCCATAATGAAATTATACTCGTTATCCTTACAGGCTAATGGAGACAAAATTCTTTTCATGCTATAAAACATGAAACGTGTACAAATATACTAACGCTAACCTGAGCCAAACACAGAAGGCCATAATAACAGACGCAACGGAAGAGGTCACGGCGAAACTAGTGGCCTGGGAAAACATGGCTAAACCATTGTTTAAAGAACAAGGGGCTGCCACTTATTGAAAGGGTCAAGTTTTATAGACCTAATTATACAGAGCCACCTAACAATGATTCCAAGAAAAGATTAGTTGATAACATATTTTTACTTTATTTAGTGTATACATCGTATACAGAATATAAATTGAAATATTGAGAGTGAATGTGAGCAAAAATGGCGCAATTATATTTTTGGTAGCATATAGTAGGTTGTATGGATGTCACACGAGCAATTTTGTTCGTCAGAAGGGCTGATTCGGGCCTCATTTCTGATCGTTGCTAAGCGGTGCAAACTAATCTGGATCGAGTTTGGCCGAAACGAAAGTCATACCGCAATATGGAGCCAGATCACGATCAAAAGTGCCCGTGTGACATAGGCATTGAACGTGACTCACGTCACAGTTAATGCGGCGAAACATGCGAGGGCAAAAAGGGCTACAAAAGAGAAGACTGCAACGGTCTTCGTGACAGACCCCACTTCTTACCCAATCTTGCGCCGTGGGGAATGGTCAGGGTAAGCCGTTGCCGCCGAACGCCATGCTTAGTTATACCCGGACAAGAAGATCACCGTAGCACACAAAGCCGATAAATGCGGCCACGCAGACTCTATATAAACAAACTTTTGACATTGTTAACTACTGACAAAAGGACCGCAATAGAACCATCTATAATTTTGAGCGCGAAACGCCATCACGTGACTAAAACAGCCCATGTTGCAATGTAGGACCCGATGTTGACAATGTATGGACTCCGAGACAAACAAAGCCAATTCAATTCCTAAAGGCTATCGCTTGTTTTATAAACAGGTAATTTTAAATAATCTACGTACAAACTTTACCATCTTTTCAATCCCGTTTGCATTTTTATTTTGTTGACATCTGATGAGCACATTAAAAAAACCATTGTGAAGGCACACCATGAGGGTTCAAAAAAAGCAAGCGATGAATGCAGAAGTGAAACTTCGATTGCGCTGTGCAATGCTGAATTCGATTTTTTTCTGGTCAGGTTTAAATTTTAGTGGTTGTTGTGGGGGTGCCCCTGCGCAGGGTGTTCATATTAAAATTGTGAATGTTGCTTGAATAAACCAGGTATTAATTTGCCCCTGTTCTTGTATATCTCTTCCTGTGTGTTGTGTGTAGTTGCGCACTCACGATGGTTTCTGCGTCAAAGCACCAACTTGCCCAACAGCTACTTTTTTGATGAGCGCACATTTAGCAGAAAAAGGTTCACCTTGTCATTGCAAACTTCGCTACATGCCCTGTAAAACAGGGTCTGCTGCGGAATAGTCCCACGTAGCCACATTGTGACCATATGCTTTAAGAACATGACTGTTTGCGGTGCGATTTCAAACAGACTTTGTTGCTTTGAGCTTCCATTTGTGTGCTTTTTGGGGCATTCAGAAGAGGACCCTCTCCGCAGCCAGCAGGTACAAATTTAGGCAATGCGCGAGATCAGTGAAGTAGAACGTACACAGGTCGGCGAACTCATTTGATACTCGACGAGATTCAGATCAAACCTTGAGTTGGAGTTCGAATGAATGGTATTCTTAAAACTTTGAATCCCAGGCACTGCGGTTAAAGAAAGTTTTTGGAAATGTGAGTTGAAAGAGCAAAACATATTCCTTGAGTGAGGCTCAGTGAGTTCCATTGATGTTTTGCCTATCCCTATCTACTGATCCTCAGCATTACCACCAGCCTTGCCAATAAAATAACTCTTACACTCACGTCTACTAAGCAGTGTCGTTCACTTAAAGCCATAATCGAGGGTACAGTATCAAAAGGTGCCAAGAAGAGCACCAATTACGTGAGATATTCGTGTTAAAGAGCACCGACGTCATGGGGGACTCATGAGTCGATCGATTCACTCAGATTGAGATCGAGCCATGAGGGTTGCGTCTTAATGAGTCCGAGTGAGTAATATTTCGGTAAGTTTCAGTTTGATTGCGTTCGGGTGAAGAAAAAAGAAGAAACGAGAATTTTTTGAGCCCAAGTCTGAATGAGGGCTAAGCGCAGTGTGAGTGAGCTTCACAACTTTTATCAGCCTATGGGGAGGTAATTGACTTATCACAGATGACAACACCAACAGCGAGCAATCTGGCTGCAGTTCAATTGGCCGAGTTTAACACAATGCATTACAGACTTGCATAATTACCACTTACTAGCTAATGCTAAACAAGACTCACAAATTCATAGCGTTAGTCTGCGGAAATTTTAGTGCGTACGCTTATTTCGGTCCTTTGAAAACATCTTTTGCCTTAATTTTTTGGTACTGCCTTACCTGCATTTTTTACTCTAGACTCCCTTTTATGAGGCTTAAACCCTTCAAAAATAAAGTCAAAATCGAAATTTGGGCGATTTTTATTTTGACTCACTATAATCATCATCATCACAACATAGTAGCGCGGAGCATCTTATTTTCGTGTGTTCCCGCTCTGCATTCTCGGTCAAAGGCGTCAAGTTAGGGCGGCCTAGTCAATTGGGAGGAGTATTTCAAGTGTAACCGATAACGACGACTTCTAGCAAACTACCTCCACGCAACAGCTAACCTTCATCAGTGAGCTCACTTGATGCGCATCTTCCTACACAAAATAACGTCCACGGCAGAAACATCTGAGCACGTAAATGCCTGATCGGAGATTTGCGGGTGAACCGGATGTTGTTCACAAAGTGAGTTCAGCTTTATTTCACCGTTGCAATCATGAAACTGAATCTATCGAACGAATGGTGATCCTCCAATTTTCGTAGCCGCCGGACCTGTTGCTTTTATTGAAACAGTTTAAATTTGGTCCTCCAACTGAGGCGACTACACAACCAGAAATAAATCTTTCTGTTGTGCAGAACACACTTTATGCACACTCCACGCTGGCACGCAACCAAGCGTATACCCGCTGCACCTTTCACTGCTTAAAGCGGCAAAGTATTTAAGCTCCCGGCTTTTTTCTTACTGAATGAACGTAACAAGTAGCAGCAGCGCGACAAGATGATCAAACAGACCGCCCAAAATATGAATCACGATTTGTTCGAACTAGCGACACTAGTCCACAATTTACATGTACAGAGCTTGCCAAATTCACCAAGCAGTGGCAGCTTGCACATGACTTCCAGCTCAGATCACCCTCAGTCTAATTGAATAGTTCACAGTGTGCTAAATGGAGCTAAGCCTACAGTCAAGGAGGCATGGGAAATTGTTACTGAGCTGCACTTATGCATTTTGGGACAAAGATATACACCACGCTTGAACAGAAAGCGAAGCCCGCCTAACTGCTGGCAGGCTGGCATACCTGCAATGTCAACAACTAATATGCTGCTTTAAAAACCCATCCTACACCAGCAGACTCAGTAGGACAAAACAGAATGAATAAAGAAGTTCTATAGAGAGAAAACTTGGAAGCTGCCTTTACTGAAGAAAGAAGACTGCGTTATAAAAACTGCCACCATTCACGCCTTGAGTGCCATAGGAAAAAAGAGTTGTTGTGGGACCAGTAATTTCTAGATCTTACAGCATTGAAGTGTGCAGTGGCATGCCAAGGAAAAAAAAAGCATACCTGTGACATTTGCCTCACCCGCTTGTGTTGTGACCAACAAGAAAAAAACCCCAGTTGACTAAATGTATCAGTCGGTCAGACAGCTGCATAAACGCGGTGCTACTTTTACAACTACTACATGGAAAGTTGCGTGAAGGCATGTGACGAAAGAATGGTATATCCTTAGCAGCTCCTCCTCAGTTGTGTGTCTGCTCGCTCGACTTACTCGAGCGAGGGAATCACAATCGGTAGGTACATTTGTTCAAATCACATAAGTGAAGCTGAAGCCAGGCTTTGGGCAAATGGCAAGAGGGCTGCAGTGGTCTGGTGTTATTTGTGTTCTGCAAAGTGTGTTGTGGAGGCTCGGCATCTCCTTGTTGTTGTCTGCCAGATTTGCTTCGGGCGATGTTGCGTGCATATTGCTGTGCCCTTTCACGATACTAAAACTTGTTGTTTAGGCTTTTTTTTACAAAAAGAAACAGTGTGTTCAGCAGGCCTGCTTACTCCACGTTGGTGTCTCTTGTGGTTATTGCGAGTGATCGTCCTTGTGTACTAGTGTGATCTTTCATCGTGGAGCAATTTGGTGTTTTTGTTTGCTTGCAGAAAGTGTGTTCTGCTGCCCTGGTGTTTGCTGTGTGTGCCATGAATGATTGTTCTGGCAGTAGCTGATTAACACACTTTTTTACCGTTGTTTAACTTTTGACTGATGTTTACTTACACACAGGTTGGAAGAAGACATGAAATGCTTTCTTGACTATTCGAGTTCTCAACAGAGGTGTAAGTGCGGAGCTCCTGAAATAACAGCTCTATTACATTTTTGTCAGTCACGTATGCTATCAGATACTCGAGTACTGCAAACAGGTGTCAGGGCAGTTTCGAACCAGAATTAGAAGCGTGTTTTGCCCGAGAGCTCAGCATGTCTATATAATTATTGTGAGTTTGACCGTCCTCCTGAAGTTTCTGCAATAGACCAGCCTCGTCGAACATTTGTGACATTCCAGTGTGTTTGTGTTATCGCTTCCTCCCTCTCCTTTTCTCTCTCCTTTTCTCTCTCATTCCGTTTTTCTTACTTTCCTCCCTCCCATCCACATTCCTCAGTGCAGGGTAGCAAACCAGACACTTGCTTTCCGGTGAACATTCCTGCTTTTTTTTCATTATATATATATATATATATACATATATATATATTTATATTTATATATATATATATATATATTGCCTCGTTTCATTTCTTAAGTTTCGTTATCGCCCCAAAACACTACACAATTCTCAGCACAAAACGCACGTGCAGTTTTCGAGAAGCTTCCGGACTTCAGAAGATCATTTCGATAAGATCACGCCCACTTTGCGAACTGTACAGATTATTCTGGAACCTATGCCACCGCCAGGGATAGCGCTAGAACATTCGATGGCAAGAGTATAAATGCCGACACACTTTGCCGCTTGTCAGTAGTTGATCGACGGTCGACGCTCCGTTCGCCGCTATCAGTCTAAGACTGCTACTGTAATCGGACTTTCCGTTTACCTGGCGCAGGTTCGCCCAAATAAACAGTTATATTGCAACGCAAAGTCCCCTGTCTTCGGCCACGTCACGACCCCGTGACAATATATATATATAGAAGGGAAAGAAGTGTACACCTAAGGGCTCATTTTTCCTTGTTTTGACACAATAATAATGAGGTGGAATGGAGTTATTGTTGGAGTTATTAGAACAATTGGAATATAAATATGAAGAAAGAAAAATGGGTGAAAAAATAACCAGCCGTGAGCAGGAATCAAACCTACGACCTTCGAATAATGTGTTCGATGAAATGTATATATATATATATATATATATATATATATATATATATATATATATATATATATATATATATATATTGTGATGTAACGGTGAAGGCAACCTTTATTAGGCCCAGAAGACACGATGAAGCGACCACGCCCAAGGCACAGAACTCAGACAAGCCAAGTCCCCACAGCAGAAGAAGATGACGACCACTCATGATGATGAATATGTGTAAAGATAGAAGATGTGCCTAATGAATGCCTACACTAACTTCATCGCTTCATCGCGTCTTCTGGGCCTAATAAAGGTTGCCTTCACCGTTACATCACAAGTGGTGGAGTGTGCTCTACGATCTTCCGTCCTCTCCCAGCCCGATCTGCCCCCTGGAGCTGCGCTCAGGTAGTCGTTTGTACCAGGTGTCCGGTAACATGCCTCAGGACGAGCCAACCGGCGCTTCTGCGTCTACCTCCACGGCCGCGGCTACCACGGCCTATCCATCGTGGATTATCACCGCGCACCAGCGTGAGCCGCCCACGTTTGCCGGACTTCGAGGTGAAGATGTGGAAGATTGGTTGGACCAGTTCAATCGAGCGAGTTCCACTAACAACTGGGATGATCCTACCAAGCTTCGCCGTGTTTCTTTCTACCTGACAGGCGTAGCGAAAACATGGTTTTTCAATCATGAAACGGATATTACGGACTGGACACGCTTCAAGCAACAGCTTCGCCAAATTTTCGGCACCCCGGCGGTTCGTTCAGCTCTCGCGAAGAAGACACTGGATTCTCGCAAGCAACAATGCGGTGAGTCCTACACGTCACACATAGACGATGTGCTTGCTCTCTGTCACCGTTTCAGCACGTCCATGTCAGAATCAGAGAGAGTACGTCATCTATTGAAAGAGATAGGCACGGTCGCGTTCAATGCCTTGGTCATTGAAAACCCGACTACAGTCGCTGACGTTGTTGCCACGTGCCAACGCCTAGAGGAACTTGAATCCCAACGGTTACCGCCGGACAGCTCTGAAAACACTACCACGACTGATGCCTCATTGCGTGCCATGATCCGGGCGATTATACGGGAAGAGCTGCAATCTTTCGGCCTCTCAATGACACCGAGTCCACCTCCCCCCTCCAACACTGTTTTGCGGGATGTTATCAAAGAGGAGTTGGCGTCCATGACCGGGCCAGCGTTTGTAGAGTCTCCAGTACCTCGAATCCAGCCGACGTACGCACAAGTCCTCGCTGGCTCACCACCCGTGGTACAAACGATGCCCGCACACTCGACGCCTGTCCCGATGGCTTCGTTAACTCCGAGTGTGACTAGCCAGCCCTTTCACCCACCGTGGCGGCCGCATCGTCCGATCTGTTATTACTGCGGCTATAGGGGCCACATTGCACGCGTCTGTCGGAAGCGTCAGCAGGACGAGCGTCGTGGACTCGACACCTACGGACGGGATAATCGGACTACCTGGTACGCTTTCCAACGTCGTCCTTATGATCCGCCGCTACGCCGCTCACCGTCTCCAACTGCGACATCTGAGCCAACCAGTTCCTACCGCTCTACTAGACGCCACTCACCCTCACCCCTCCGCCGTTCCACGTCTCCATTGCGACCTGTCTCGCAATTCAGCAACCAACACCCGGAAAACTAACCTCTGCAGCTTTTGGAGGAAAAGCTGCATCGAACGAAAAGACAGAAATTCCTCCAGTGCGTCCATATAATACGATAGCTGTTTTAATAGAAGGTGTGTACGTCGACGCTTTAATAGACACTGGTGCATCTTTGTCTGTGATTGATCGTTCTTTGTGCTCACGTCTACGAAAAGTCACCACCCCTTATGATGGACCTACACTGCACGCTGCTCAAGGGGACGCCATTAGACCTGCCGCTATGTGCACCGCTCGTATTTTCATAGCTGGTATTCTTCATTTTGTACACTTTGCTGTGCTGAATTCGTGTGCCCACCAGATTATATTAGGCTGGGATTTTCTGTCTACGGCGAACGCTTCCATCTGCTGTCGAGAAAATGTTGTTCATATGATGGAAACTGACTATGCCCTGTATGCGGATGACAAGCCCGTTCGCTTGCTCGCTGCTGAAGAGACCGAGCTACCACCTGGTCATCAGCGGATAGTTGCCATCACTTCTAATGTGATCGACTCTGGTGACGTGTTTGTCCAACCATCTGCACGCTGTCTCGCAAGAGGTATAGCCCTTGCTTCAGGTCTAGCGCGATTCCACAATGACTCCGGACTTCTCTACGCAGCAAACCAGACTTCTGAGAAAATTCTCATTCCTAAAGGCACCACAATGGCTTGCGTTTCTGAATCTCAACCTGTCTCTGTTGTCCCGCTTATGCCAGCGTGTTTTGACCTTCCTTCTATTGGACGTTCACCAAGCGTTTCTGTTCTTGCTGCGACTATTAGTCCAGACTGACCTCTTCACAGACAGATCAGTTGCTTGCCTTGCTACAAAAGCATAGCAGATTGTTTGATGCCCATTCCTAATCTCTGGGACAGACGTCCATTATTACGCATCTTATCCAGACCGATGGCACTTCCCTCGTACGCCGTCGACCAAATCGCGTCTTTTCATCAGAGCGTAAGATCATTGAACAAAATGTAGCCGATATGCTGCAACGGAACATTATACGTCCCTCCGCGAGTCCTTGGTCATCCCCTGTGTTTTTAGTAAGGAAAAAAGATGGCTCCATGCGATTTTGCGTTGACTACAGAGCACTTAATAAGATTATCCACAAGGATGTTTACCCGATGCCGCGCATAGACGATGCTTTAGATTCACTGCAAGGTGCTGAGTACTTCTCAAGCCTAGACCTGCGTTCAGGTTACTGGCAAATACCCATGCACGAGGATGACAAAGAAACGACAGCGTTTTCAACACCAGATGGGCTGTATAAATTCAACGTCATGCCAATTGGCCTTTGCAATGCTCCAGCAACATTCGAGCGGATGATCGACACAGGTTTACGAGGCTTGAAGTGGAAGACTTGCTTGTGCTATTTAGACGATATCGTTATTTTCTCGTCAACCTTCCCTCAGCACTTGCAACGACTGGACGAAGTTCTTACGTGCCTTGCAAACGCAGGCCTTCAGCTGAACACCAAGAAGTGCCGTTTTGCGAGCAAAACGATTAAAGTGTTAGGCCACATCGTAAGCAAGGACGGTATTCGTCCTGATCCTGACAAGATTTCCGCTGTCCAACACTTCCCGCGTCCTGAAAAAGCCAAAGATTTGCGCAGTTTCGTCGGCCTCGCTTCTTATTTTCGCCGATTCATTTGAGACTTCGCCTCAATAGCTTCACCATTGCACAAGTTGCTCGGATCAGGCGTCGCCTTTGTGTGGTCTCCTGAATGTGAAGTGGCGTTTGCCCAACTGAAGTGTGCACTTACATCCGAACCAGTCCTCTGCCATTTCGACGAAACCGCGCCTACGCTCCTGCATACAGACGCTAGTGGTCGAGGCATTGGTGGAATTCTCCTACAGCGAGACAAATCGTCACGTGAGAAAGTCGTCGCATACGCGAGTCGTGCACTGACCCCCGCTGAAAAGAATTATACCATCACCGAACAGGAGTGCCTAGCGGTCGTATGGTCGATACAAAAGTTTCGACCTTATCTCCACGGCCGCCACTTTACTGTGGTTACGGACCATCACGCCTTGTGCTGGCTCTCGACAATCAAGAACTTGTCCGGCCGCCTTGGTCGCTGGATTCTTCGCTTACAAGAATACGACTTCACTATCACATACAAGTCGGGAAACAACATCAAGACGCCGACGCACTTTCGCGTTGCCCACTCTCTTCGGAGCCGCTTAACAAACCCGCCACTGCCGCACACGAGAAGCTTTCAGCCGTCTCTTCCCTACATGTTTCGTCATTAACTACTTTGGACCCAACTTCTCCAAGCGAGTGTGGTTTGTTCTTATCTCACCAACGTGCTGACCCTTACTGTCGCCGCATCATGGACCGTCTTGACGGGACTTGCCGGCCCCCTAACACCCGTCTTCGCCGACAGCTGACGCAATTCAAGCCCAACAACCACGTCCTGTACCGTCATATCTATTACCCTGATGGTCAACGCTGGGTGCCCGTTCTACCTCGCTCTCTTCGGGCTCAATTCCTCAAGACATATCACGACGACATGTCTGCTGGACACATGGGCTTCCAGAAAACGTATGACCGAATAAGATGTCACTACTACTGGCCGGGCTTGTCCACCTGTGTCGCGAAGTACGTTGCCTCATGCGCCCTTTGTCAGCGTCGCAAGCTACCTACATCAACTCAAAGTGGACAATTACAACCGCTCCCGTGTCCCCTGCAACCATTCGAGGTAGTTGGCATTGACCTGTACGGTCCACTTTCTATGACTGTCACGGGTAATCGATGGATAGTTACAGCTGTCGACCACCTGACCCGCTACGCCGAAACAGCTGCCGTGCCTTCTGCATCAGCTTCGGAAGTGGCCCACTTCATTCTTCGAGCAATAATCCTTCGACACGGAGCTCCTCGTGTAATCCTGAGCGACCATGGAAGAGTATTTCTTTCAGCACTCGTCGAAGAAGTGCTCAAGGCAGCCGGCACTACACACAAAACAAGCTCCAGTTACCATCCTCAGACGAACGGCCTGACAGAGCGCTTCCGTCGTACACTGTCAGATATGATTGCGATGTATATCGAACCCGACCACAGAAACTGGGACACCATTTTGCCATTTGTCACTTTTGCGTATAATACCTCTGTACAGCGCACAACCGGTTACTCGCCGTTCTACCTCGTCCACGGTCGCTTCCCCTCTTCTTTCCTCAATGTTTCGTTCTTCTCTGCGCCTGTCAAATAATGTTCATCTTCAAGTGAAGAATACGTGTCTCGTCTGCTTCATTGCCGCCAGCTGGCTCGCGTCAACACTGAAGTCAAGCAACAGGATCGCAAGCTTGAATATGATGCCTCTCATCGTGCCATGTCTTTCAGCCCTGGCGACGAAGTCCTCCTTCTTACACCCATTCGCACTCCCGGACTGTGCGAGAAGTTTCAATTACGTTTTATTGGCCCCTACACTGTCTTGGAGCAAACATCTCCTGTGAATTATCGCGTGGCACCCGTTCTTCTTCCAACGGACCGCCGCTACAGGGCAGCAGAAATAGTCCACGTATCCTGCATGAAGCCTTTCATACGGCGTTCATCTTCGCTTTAAAATGCGGCCGAGAACTGCGGTCAGGATGACCGCTTTCACGTGGGGGGGGGGAGTTAGTGTAGGCATTCATTAAGCACATCTTCTATCTTTACACATATTCATCATCATGAGTGGTCGTCATCTTCTTCTGCTGTGGGGACTTGGCTTGTCTGAGTTCTGTGCCTTGGGCGTGGTCGCTTCATCGTGTCTTCTGGGCCTAATAAAGGTTGCCTTCACCGTTACATCACAATATATATATATATATATATATATATATATATATATATATATATATTTAAATTGGGACGAAGTCCTTTACACGCCTTTATTAGGCGTGGAAGATGTGGCCAAAACAATCACATCCGAGGCACAGAAACCAACTCGAGGGTCATTCCCACTAACGATGAATTTGAAGGACACTGGATGATGATGGATTTGTACAGGTGATGAAGAAGCTTATGCCCACAATGTATATATATATATATATATATATATATATATATATATATATATATATATATATATATATATATATTGTATAACGAGGGCAGTGTGCATGGAGCTTGAGTAGAAAAAGAAGAGGACTTGCTGTGATTCCAGGCTTGCGTTCAGTTAGCGCTTGCGCTAAATTCGCCGAGTCAACTTCTGCTTGTTCAACAACCCGTTTCAAGTGGTGGAAGTGCTCGGATACATCTGGTCCTTGCCCTGGAACTTGGTAGCCACACACTCCAACGACCTTCTACAATAACTGATCCGGGGCCGTCTCAGGCCGCTACTCCAGATCTCGCACCTATGCCTGTTTTCTGCTCTGGCGCTCTCCGGCAGCGCGACCCTTCCCCCCATATTTATTGGCACAAATAACCAGGATGTGGACAACTGTATTGCCGAGTATGAACTGGTGAGCGTATACAATAAGCGAAGCGAAGCTGATAAGCTCACAAATGTGAGTTTTTACCTGACCGACGTGGCGAAACTATGGTACAGGAGTCATCAAAGTGATTTCAATACACTGTTGGAATTGGCGAAAACCCTCTCGGAAGTCTTTTGTCGTCCTGCTCTCCACCGCCTCCGTGCTGAACGGCGCTTGCGGGGTAGAGTACAGAGTGCAGATGAAACTTTTACGACCTACATCGAAGATGTGCTTTTTCTATGCAAACTCGTCAATTCGACTCTGGATGAGGCAGGCAAGATCAAGAACATCATGAAAGGAATCGACGACGGTGCATTCCAAATGCTTGCTGCGAAGAGTCCACAGACGGTCACCGAGGTGATTCAGCTCTGCCAAAGCTATGATGAGCTGCGTAGGCAGCACGCTTCTACACGTTGCGCTGTTCAAGACATCGCAGACATCTCATCCCTTGGCTATCACCATGACACCGCCAACCACTCTGCGTTGATGCCACTCATAAAGCAATTCATACGCAAAGAGGTCGCCCGGCAGCTATCTGTAATCACAAGAACTACTGAACCGATGGCACCCTTGTCGACTTCGCTTCGCCAGGTCATCCAATCGCTAATTGCGGAAGCATTGCCAACTGTTGGCTCCACCAACTGTTACCGCACCACTAACGTATGCAGTCGCAGTTGCTCGGTTACGTGCGCCAGCGTCTCCGGCCATCTACGAAGCTACTCGCCACGTTTATTCGTCAACGCCACCTGCCCGCTCGCTGACCGTCTCGTCTGTGGCTGTAAACAAAATAGCCCAGAACGTTTATATGGCGACGCCGCCTGCCCGACCATTTACGGTACCTTACCCAGCGAACAGTGCCCATACCGTCAGCCAATGGCGAAGTCCGGATAATCGGCCAATATGTTTTTCGTGTGGCATCCCAGGCCACGTACCTCGCAACTGCCGTCGTCGCAGCTTCTCTTCTCATGACATTGCAGGGGCCTCACATTACATGCCCACCATGCCCACTCAACTCGCAATATCCCGTTCCTGCCGAGCCACCTCTCAACGTACGTCTTGGTCGCCGACCATCCGGTTGAAGCCGTTGACCTTCTCCTCGTCGTCGATTTATTTGTCCAATGTTACGTCGCAACAGCCCACCACAAGGGGAAAACTGACGGGCGCAGTTCTGGAGGCAAGAACTGCGCTGGCAGCAAAAATTTCAAGACCTAACTGTTGTCCCCCGAACAAAATCGAACTCTATATTGATGGCATTAAGGTGAACGGACTTCTTGGCACTGAAGCTGCCGTATCTGTAATTAGCGAGAAACTGTGCCGAAAGTTTAAGAAAGTGACCACTCAACTTACCGACCTATCTTTGCAGAGAGCTACGTCCCATCATATTCAGCTTTCAGCTTCGTGCACTGCACGAGTCGTCATTCAAGGTGCGATGTGCGTCGTCACATTTGTAGTTTTATTTCGTTATTTGCATGACGTTATCCTTGGATGGGACTTTCTTTCGTCAAATTCTGCTTTGGTCGACTGTGCTCGTTCTGAACTTGCGTTATCTGTGCCGTGCTATGACTCTGACGATGGCGCTTCGGGTAGAGTGTTTGCTGCTTTTGACGTTGACAGTGCGCCTTTCTCAGCTGTTGTTTTCTCGGTGTCGTGTGCCTACCCTTCGAAATCGCCTGTGTTGTTTCTGCCATCGGTCATATCTGCGTGCCGCCGAAATTTTATGCTGCCGTTTGCCGTCGTCGTTTTTCGCAATGGTCACGCTGCCATTTATGTGTGCAATCCCTCGTAGAGCCCGTCATCCGTATTAGGTGGAGCATGCCTGGGAATCTACGAACCTTACGAGTGCATTCTTCCGGCTACTATACCCGATTCTACGGTTTCACTCCCAATTTGTGTGGCCACTCCTACCAACGCGCGTAATGATGTTCTGGAAGTATTCTCGGATGCCATTGACTCTGAGCTCGCACCAACTCAACGCGTAGAGATTATAAATCTTCTAGTTCGTTTTCGCTCTTCAATCGATCGTGACCAGTCAGGCTTAGGCCGAACCTCTGCGGTCCTTCACGGTATTGACACCGGTCAACAAGCCCCGCTAAGACAGCGTTCGTACCATGTGTCATCTGCTGAACGCCGTGTCATTAACGAACAAGTGGACGACATGTTGAAACGTGGCATCATCAAGCGCTCCAACAGCTTCTGCGCTTCACCGGTTTAATTGTACACTGGGAGATATTCTGGCCATGTTTGCTTCATCCAACCAGTCAAAGTGGGATAGCATACTGCCTTTTTTGACATATGCTTACAACACTGCAACGCAAAGCACCCCTGCATTTTCCCCTTTCTTCTTTTTTTATAGACGAGAGCCATCATCAACAGTGGATACCATTCTTCCTTATCGACCAGACCCCTGAGAGATGACTGCCGTTTCTCGAGCAGCAGCACACGCTGAAGAATGTCGGTACCTTGCTCGTGCGTTCACGTCACATGACTAGATGAGTCAAAAACATCGCCACGACGCGTGAACAACGTCTATGGGCTTTGCTCCGAACTCAGTGGTGTGGCTATAGATTCTATTTACTCTTCCAGGACTCTCCCACAAGCTTTCGTCTAGGTACCATGGCCCTTATCGAGTTGTACGCCAAACATCCCCTGTCAACTACCTTGTCGAGCAGCTGGATGCATCTCCGGACATGCACCGTCGGGGACAAGAAATCGTACGCATCTCTCGGCTTAAGTCATACCATGATTCTTCTGTGTACACCTGTCCTTAGGTTGCCAGGATGGCTTCCTTATCGCCCGGGGTGATTGTAACGAGGGCAGTGAGCATGGAGCTCGAGTAGAAAAAGAAGAGGACTTGCTGAGATCGAACGCTTCCTTTCAGTTAGCCCTTGCGCTAAATGAAGCTCTCGTTTGCCGAATAAACTCTTGCTTGTTAAACAACTCGTTTTATTTTATATATATATATATATATATATATATATATATATATATATATATAATATATATATATATATATATATATATATATATTTATATTTATATGTATAGGCAGGCATGGTGGTTGAGTGGCCGTAGCGTTGGATATAGTCCAGTAGATCCTTCATGAGCGGTCACAACGTGGTCTAATTCGACGTTTCGGCCTAGAGTCTGGCCTTCATCAGGAATAAAGATACAGTTTCTGGTGCTCAGCTTTATACAATCTGAAATCAGAGGGCAAGGAAAGAGGAAAAAAGACAGAAAAGAAAAAAAAGAAAAAAGAAAAGAAAAAGAAAAAAGAAAAAGAGAAGAAAAGAAAAAAATAGTATACAGGGGACTCTCCTCGGGCGCCCCCCTTCCACTCATCCCTCCACTTCCCCCTTCATCTCTCTCCCCCTTCTTCCCTTCACCTTTCTGATGTCAGCGGTCTGTGTATGTTTCCTTTCACTAACGTCGCACCAAATTCTTTTCAGCAACCTTCTTACCGAAAACAGCCGCCGATTGGAACCACCTTCCCTCTTCCGTTGTAACAATAACAGACCCTTTGTTATTCAAGACTGCAATTTCTCAGCAATGTCTGTAACTACACGCAGTTTCCATTATCTATCTTTGTCTTGTATGTGCTTGAATTCTTACTTATACATTTTTAGTTGACTTATGTTGCCTTCGTGATTTGCGCATCTGACACTTGTTTCTTCTTTTGTCTTTTTTTTCTCGTGTGTTATAAAATGTTGTACCCACCCCCTCTGTAATGCCCTATGGGCCCTGAAGGTGTTCTAATAAATAAATAAATAAACGAATTCCTTCCGATCAGACGGCGCCTCCTGGCACTAGCGGTTCGGTGTGGGGCAAAAAAGAGCTTTTTTAGGAAGTCCTAAGCCTTTAACTACTCTTTTTTAGGAAGTCCTAAGCCTTTAACTACTTGGAGTCCCGTAAAGAATTCGTCGTAGAAGGAGGGGTGCCATGTATTGTGGCAGAGGCTGGTAAGCGGGCATTTTAGGAAGTTGTAAGCCTTTAACTACTCGGCGCCCTGTCAACACGTCATGCCCAACAGCCATGACATGCCAAACAGCAACCCTGTGCACAACCGGGAGGCCCCCACTACACGCGTAATCCAGAAGCGGGCAAGGAATTCGCATTGCGGCCGCTTACCAGCCTCTACCGCAATACGGGGCACCCCTCTTTTTACGACGAAATGTTGACAGGGCGCCGAGTAGTTAAAGGCTTAGAACTTCCCAAAATGCCCGCTTACCAGCCTCTGCCACAATACATGGCACCCCTCCTTCTACACGAATTCTTTACGGGACTCCGAGTAGTTAAAGGCTTAGGACTTCCTAAAAAAGAGTAGTTAAAGGCCTAGGACTTCCTAAATAAGCTCTTTTTTGCCCTATACCGAACCGCCAGTGCCAGGAGGCGCCGTCTGATCGGGAGGAATGAGTTAGTGAAAGGAAACATACACAGACCGCTGACATCAGAAAGGTGAAGGGGAGAAGGGGAAGAGAGCTGAAGGGGGAAGTGGAGGGAAGAGTGGAAGGGGGGCGCCTGAGGGGAGTCCACCGTATATTATTTTTTTGCTCTTTTAGATGCGGAAGCATCTTATACTCGCGCCTTGTAGTGCGCCGTCCGCGCCGTCCGCACCGCTTCTCGAACATTCGACAGCTGACGCGCGCGCATGCGCCGTCGCCCACCATCTGTGCCGCGCGCGCTTCTCCTCCGAGAACATTCGACAGCTGACAGCGCATGCGCCGTCGCGCCGTAGCCATCTGTGCCACGCGCGCGCTTCTCCTTCGAGAACATTCGACAGCTGACAGCGCATAAGCCGTCGCGCTGTATATATACTCAAGGTCGGCGCTCGCTCGCTCAGTTGCCGCTCGTCCGTTGGTTTGTACGGCGCGTCGACGTCCGAAGTCGCCGTGAAATGAATGCCAACGAATCCACAAACAGAATGATCGACGTCCCTAAGCCATCGACGTCCCTAAGCCATCAATAAATAAAACACCGCCCTTTCGCATACGTGCCGTACGTGTACACTCATTTAACACCCCATTTCACAACCACGCTAACCAATTTAGCCATCGACCCAAGTAAGTCGCAATTTAACACCCGTTAACCAATTTCCGCATCCTCCTCAGTGTTCCCCCGAGGGAAGCTGCGGGCTATTTTTTTCTCTTTTTTTCTTTTTTCCTTCTTTTTCTTTTCTTTTCTTTCTTTTTTTCTTTTCTGTCTTTTTTCCTCTTTCCTTGCCCTCTGATTTGAGATTGTAAAAAGATGAGCACCAACAAACTGTATCTTTATTCCTGATGAAGGCCATACTCTAGGCCGGAACGTCGAATTAAACCACGTTGTGACTGCTCACGGAGGATCTACTGGACTATATATATATATACATATATATATATATATATATATATATATATATATATATACTATATATATATATATACAAATATATATATATATATATATAAATATATATATATATATATATATATATATATATATGTGTGTGTGTGTGTGGTGTGTATATGTATATAGAAAAGAGGCACAGCTTTACGGTTGCCCTAATTTTATTTCAAACCATTTCGACCAGTCGACCCGGTCTTCGTCAGGGTTTGCGAAGAAGTGCGACGCTATGTGAAAAGCCGCTTCGACATGGTACTGCAAGAAGGAAACAGGAGAGAGCGGCAAATTGGTGATGTTTTACATGGATGACACATGCTGTGTCGAACAGTCCGCTTCGTCTCAATCGCTGGAGCAAGCAAAGAAGAGTAGAGAGCAAGACAGAAGGCTGCGAGAGGCCTCATTCAAAGTGCGGCACGGATCGTATGTATGGCAAAAAACAAATAAATGGGACTGCAGAATTCAAATAAACAAAGTAAATGTCAACAAAGTAAAAAAATAAAAAGTAGATTGAAAATGGGAGGAGGAAGGAAAAAGAAATAGAGGAATAAGGCGGCTTACGCGGCGCGTCTTTGAACGTTGCGGAGGGACATTGTTCGTTAGCTTGGGTGGCAGGCAAGAACTTGTAGGGAAACGGGGGACTCCGGCAGAGAGGGCCCCAACCCGGCCGCTTCTGGGGTCAGTTAGGAAAAAGGAAAGGAGAAACAGGTGTTTTGTTTTTGCTGAATCTATACTGAAACGCTCCATAAGGGGGCGGTGTCGGGCAGATTTTGGGGCCAAGATGGTGAAAGCACACAAGGCCGTTTGAGAAGTAAAGGCTAAATCTAGGGCCAGGAGACACATGTTGTCAATATGACTGCGTGCATGTATCCATACTTTGTACCACTTCCTGAAACGCCTGTGATTGAAACCGGCTGGCGCTGGTTTGGCTCTCCTACTTCCAGATAAAGTCCCCATCAAGTTAAACAGAATGTCTGAAATTATAAGGAAAGGGGAAACGTTAAAATGAAAAAAATAATAAAAAATATGAGGGAACAGGTGATATAGCGCGAGAGATGTGCACAAATATGAAAACTAGGGAAGTGCAAACAGACAAAAGGTAACACAAAATTGAAATATTCAAAATAAAAATATGAAATAAATAAAGACAGCAAATTTAAGATAGATATACGAACAGAACAAGAAAAATTCGGTTGGTTAATTCCCTCTGAACCAATTGGGCACTTCCTTTGAGCATATCAAGGAATATTACTATTATTGGTAAAAAATTATAAATAAAAATGAAAAAATAACTTATGCCAGACTTGATTCCTGTCTCATCTCATTTCTGCACGCCCTAACAAATTGTACGTTGCCAATGATTTCATTGATACCGTGTGTTAGTGTTTAAAATTTGTGGATGAAGTATGACTCCTTTTGTTCTCCCGTTCAAGAGTACCGAGGAAGCCTGACTGGAGGAGGGTGACTCGTATTTTTTCGAATGAGTGCTCTCGCAAGTTCAGATGCTTCGAAAATAGAATATTTGGCAGAGTGCGTGCGTGGGCTCTGTGGTTATTGAAACGTAGTCTGAACGCCGTACCCGTCTGACCGATATACTGCTGGTCACAGACATCGCAATGCAGCATATGTATCACGTTCTGCTGTCACAATTCAGCGAGTCCTTAGTTTTGAATGTAAAGTATGAGGACGAAGCCCTTGCAACACAGGTTGTGGTCATGTGTTTGTAGACTTGGCAGCGTGGTTTCCCGCATTGCTTGCAACACAATTTATTCCTTTCATATCCGGTCGTCTTAGCTCTAAGTAGAATGTCTTTTATGTTCCTTCCGCGGCGGTATACCATTCGCGGTCACTCCGTGAAAATTGAGGATAGGCGCGTACTATGCTGTATAATGTTGAAATGTTTTGAAAAGATATTGTTGTGGTGCGGTAGTGTGGACGACTATGTGACGAGAAGGCTAGCTTATTTTTTAATGGCGTGGTTTCGAGCCCGACAGGACTTCATACCTATCTAAACTACGTGACCGGCTTATAGCCTCATCAATTATTCTCTCTGGGTACTCCTTTTTCGCAAGGGCCGTTTTAAGAGCCTCAACATGACCTTCGAAATCTGACACGTCCGAACCGATTCGGTGGTATCGGTGTGCTTGCGAGTTTAGGATGGCTGTTTTGCAGTGATGGGGATGGCTACTTTTAAAGTGAAGGTACTGATGGCAATCCGTTGTTTTTTTTGTATAGGTTCGTGCGAATTCGTTTCACAGTAATTTGAACAGTAACATTGAGAGTGTTTATAGTTGACGTTGACTAAGTGTGGGTAAACGAGATCGATGAGTGGATTGAATTAAAATCATCTATGAATGACAGCAGACTTTCCTCCCTGTGGTGCGAAATAATGAATATATTGTCTAAGAATCTATGAATCTTTTGTAAATGAGAGGCTTCAATGTTCTGCTTGCAAGAAAAGGTTCTTCAGTAGAGGCCATAAAAATATTCGCGTAAATAGAAGCCATATTTGCACCCTTAGCTGTGCCATTTATCTGGAGAAAGTGCTTATTATCAAACTCAAATTTATTGTGGCTGATTACCAACCGAAGTAAAGTCGATAGCGTGTCCTCATCTAAGCACACCGGCATACTGGCCTTCATATATATATATATATATATATATATATATATATATATATATATATATATATATATATATAGATAGATAGATAGATAGATAGATAGATAGATAGATAGATACTGCATTGCGATGTCTGTGGCTAGCAGTACATCGCTCAGACGGGTACGGCGTTCAGACTACGTTTCAATAACCTCAGAACCCACACACGCACTATGCGAAATCTTCCTTTTTCCAAGCATCTGAAGTTGCCACAGCACTCATTCGAGAAAATACGAGTCACCCGCCTCCACACAGGCTTCCGCGGTACTCGTGAACGGGGAGAACAAGAGGAGTCATACTTCATTCACAAATTTTAAACACTAACAAACTGCATCGATGAAATCATCGGCAACCTATCATTCCTTAGGGCGTCCAGAGATGAGATGAGACAGGACTGAAGTCTGGCAGAATTTATTTTTTCTTTTTATGTATAATGTTATTACAAATAATAATATTATTTCTTGATATGCTCAAAGAAAGTGCCCCTTTGTTTTATGGGGAATGTACCAACCGAGCAATTCTGCATGTTCTGTTCGTACATGTATTTTTGTTGTATTTATTTAGTATTTTTTATTCTTATGAGTTCAATTTTTTGTTACCTTTTGTCTGTTTGCACTTCCCTAGTTTCCATTTTTTTGCATATCTCTCGCACAATATCACCTATTCTCTCATGTTTGTTATTATTTTTTTCTTCTTTCACGTTTCACCTTTGCTGATATTTTCAGTCATTCCGTTTATTTATGGGCCTTTATCTGTAAGTGGGAGAGCCCAAACAGCGCCAGCCAGTTTCAATCACAGACGCTTTGGGGGGTGGTACAAAGGGGCTGAATACATGCACGCAGACGAATTGACAACTTTTGTTTTCTGGCTCTAGATTTAGCCTTTACTTCTCAAATGGCCTTGCATGCTTTCACCATCTTGGCCACAAAATCTGCCCCCTCCACCGCCCACATATGAAACGTGTCAGTATTGTTTCTGGGAAAACGAAACACCTGTTTCTCCTTTCCTTTTTCCTAACTGACAACAGAAAGGGCCGGGTTGGGGCCCTCTCTGCCGGAGTCCCCCGTTTCCCTACAAGTAATTGCATGCCAACCATGCTCACGAACAATGCTTCTCCGCGACGTGCAAAGACGCGCCGCGCAAGCCACCCTATCCCCCTCTTTCTTTCTACTTCCTTCCCTCATTTTTATTCAATTTTTATTAGTTTATTTTTTACTTTTTTGAGTTTTAGTCAGTTTACTTGCATTCTGCGGTCCCATTTATTTGTTTTTCGCCATACATACGATCCGTGCCGCACTTTGGATGAGGCCTCTCGCAGCCTTCTGTATTTCTCTCTACTCTTCTTTGCTTGCTCCAGCGATTGAGACGAAGAGGAATGTTCGACACAGCATATTTCACCCACGTAAAACACCACTAATTTGTCGCTCTCTCCCGTTTCTTTGTTGCACCATCATGTCGATGCAGCTGTTCACATAGTGTCGCGCTTGTTCGCAAAACCCTGACAAAGACCGGTCCACCAGTCGAAAGCCGTTGGAAATGCAAATAAAGCGACCGCAAAGATGTGTCTCTTGTCTTCCCAATTACGTTTGGCTCATTGAAGAAACTTCTTCAATATATATATATATATATATATATATATATATATATATATATATATATATATATATATATATATATATATATATATATATATATATATATATATGCCTTAAAAGTAAGGGCTCTGTGAAACAGCAGTTTTTCTAGCTCCATGTTTCCTATTGGTTCCACTTCTATAACTCTTGCCTATCGTAACGTTTGTTGTGGCTGTTGCCTTGCGTCATGCAAGCATGTAGGTCCCATTTTAGTAGTTCTGTTTCATGAGTGTTGAATCTAAACATCTCTTTAAAACGTAATTTTGGTGATGCACCAGAATTCAAACTCAAATTGATTTCACAACTGCTTGCTGGCTTCAAAAGGTATTGGTTTCCATGCTATTTTGACAACCACTTAGTGAGAATTAAATAATACAGGTAATTTGTATTCTTCAAGTCTGCATGCATACATGTTGAGGTGAAGCCTGCATACAGTAGCTTTTTTAGGCTGGAAATTTGGGGTCTGAACCGCTTTACTGGGGGTCCTAAAAGGCTTGCCCTTGCACATCTTTTTCTCACATATGAATACACTGTGTTTATTGTATCTAGCTACAGACATAACAGGGCAACGCAATGTTCTCAACCTTGTTATTGTGTTCTTGTGTTTCTTTTACTTTGCCACTGCAGTCACTTTGTGTAAAGAATGTATAGTGTGGACCTATAGAGGCCTGGTCAGGTGACTCTTGATGTTGTTTTTTGTCTCCTGCTCTACAGCAATCGTGTATATTCAAACAAATAAAAACACAGGGAGCACCTATAAAAAATATTCATAGATGGATTTGTTTGTAAAGAACATAGGCTGAATTGCTGTCTGTATTGTTCGTGCTCCTTTTATTGCTTACTCAACGGCACCACCTAGCCACTGTCAGCCATTATACAAATGAGTACTCGTAGTTGAAAAAAGTTCCCATGTGTGTTATTGGATGTTTCAGCAATTACGTTCTCCGTGTTGTCTGTACGCTCGCTATTAAACAAGGGCTTGATGTCTATATACAATGTTGATGCATTGTGATTATTTGATTGTTGTTGCCACATTGAAATTCTTGGGAGTAATTTTAGACCGGAGACTAACATGGTCGCCTCATTTACAGTCCCTGGAACAAAAAGTGAATCAGGCCATTCGAATCCTCCGGCATCTCTGCGGGGCCAAATGGGGTGGTACTATAGAGTCGTTATTAGCCCTACATGTTGCCTGGATACGCCCCATCGTAACTTACTCACTGCCTCCGCTGCACGGACTCCCAGCCTCCACCGAAAGGAGACTTTACTTGTTATTGGCAAGGAGCTTGAGGGTATGTCTGGGTTTACCACGGTCAACTTCCAGTGCTTTAGTGTATGCGGAGGCTCGAGAGCCACCTTTGGCAGTACTCCGAACTAAACAAACATCTCGAAATTTATTTAGAATTTTCACGCAACATGAAAGTCATTTTTTAACTGGTGCACTAACACAAAGGACGGCAACGAGAATACAGGATACTATATCATCATTTCAAGCAGTAGTACCAGAATTTAAACAATGGAAACCTTCAAAACCACCTTGGACGCTGCCACTTCTCAACGTTATCCGTGAAATAGGCGGCATAGAGAAGAAAGCAGACATGGCACCTCTAGTACTGGCACAGTTGGTACTTCTTCAGCTTCATGTTGCATAATGAAAAAACAAAGATATGCACAGACAGATCATGCACAGAAAAACGTCAGCCTGTGCGGTCTTTATACTCGAAATTCCGAAAAAGAAGATGTACAATTTATCGCACAAATCTTTATCGACGACAGCAGAATCGGTGGCTATCTTTGAAGCAGTTAAGCTTATCTGCGAGAATGCAAAGCCACAAAAATGGGTGATATGCACTGATAGCAAACCTGCTCTTCAGCTAATCAGAAATGTGAGATCACCTTACAAAAATGATGAGATAGCACAATGTATAGCAGAAACTGTGGAATTTACCTCATCGCAGGGTCACAACATCGTATTCCAATGGATACCCAGCCACATTGGAATGAGGGGAAATGAAGATGCTGATAGTCTCGCAAAGAAAGCATTGAAGGAAGGACGGGATTGCATGATCCCTATGTCTGGCGTGGATATTCGACATTTTATATCGCAAGGAGCTATTCATTGTTCGATGGAGAAGTGGTTTGAGAGCCCTAAATCAAAGGAAACGATACTTTATGAAGTCGATCCACACAGAAAATTTTCCATAGCGACAGACCTCCCACGACACCTAGAGACATTGATCCACCGACTTAGATTTGAAGTAGCATACACAAACAGCTTCCTGCACAAGATACATCGATCCAACTCACCGGAATGCCATTGAGGTCATGCAGAAGAAAATGTTCGCCATATTATTTTGGAGTAGGTTAAATACGCGAATGAAAGAGAAAGCTTAAAGCACAAATTAGCAAGTTCGGACAGACGGCCCCTCACAATAAAGAAACTACTTGAACCATGGCCTGAGATGCATCTCCAGAAAAAGGCAATAATCTTCCTGACAGACGTTTTAGTGGAGACCGCACTGGACAAGCGCCTATGACTGACAGCAGAGATGGGTATTATGTAAAATGTGGTCATGAATATACTGACACTAGAGTAGTAAGGTGTGCGTGTAAGTAGTTTATGACTGTGTGAACTGCGTGTTGAAAACTGTGTATTGGCATGTTATTTGAACTGGTTTCAGTGTGCTATTATGTGTTTTTTTTCTTTTTTTTCTTTTCCGTATTGTTATTTTTGGGTACCGTTCTGTATTATTATTTTATTTTTCGCTGCAGAACTTTGTGATATGGAGTAGCCAAGGCAATAGGCACCTCAACCTCTCCACAGCAAAACAGTTAAAACAGAACAGAACAGTACAGAAACCATCACGTTAGGGCAAAGTTATAATTTAAATGTTGTTGCCTCGGCAAAACATTAAATTAGGACAACGTGATAATTTGAATGGTGCTACAGCATAAAACACAGTGTGTGTTATGCAAACGTAATATTATAAACGTCAGTGCAATGTTACAATTTACCGTCTAACGTTACCTCACATTCATTGCATTCAAACCACATTAACTCAGCCTTCTGCGTTACTTGGGTGAACCAGTCGTAACAAGAGGCATCCACAGCTGAATGGGAGGCGAATGAGCAAAAGAAATTGTTCGTATTGAAGGCGCACTGAACGAGGCTGCTTGGGCTCTTTTCGCGTCTCGGATGATCACTTGGTTGCGTGATTGTAACTCTTCGTGGCAATGGCATGTTTTGGCTGCCCCATATGATTGTCTTTTTTATTGTTGTTATGTCACCTCTAAGGTAGATTTTGTGAATTAACTGAATGTGCTAGAGCCTGCGTCACACGTGTTATAGTGATGTTAAGTGGGTTGAAGAGACTAATAGTTCCGGCGTGATGTGAAAACGTCTTGTTTTTGTTGTTGAGATACGAGCTTGCCTCTAAGTTGTAGAACTGCTTTTAGGTGAATAAGTTGTGCTGTTTGGTAATAGTTTTGTAGATAAAAAAAGATAGCATTTGTGAGGAAAGTTCGTAATATTTTTTTTTTGGTGCGATTCGTTGAAACTAAGATACATCTTTAGCGATGGATCCGTCGCTCTCTTTGAGTGGGTTATGCGGGGCTTTGAGGGCGCATGGAGTACGTCTCCCGTGTTGTGATAAGGACCGTGTGATGTGGTGAATTCAAAAGACAATATGCCACAGGACTATGCATGGTGCGCGTGCCCTGTTTCAAGCAAAAGCAAACTTACTGGCGCGTCTTACTTTTGTATACCGAGGTTGTTTCTTTTGGAGGACCACTCGACCAATATGTATATATGTCCCTGTGTCTGTTTTGCAGTAAGACGAGAAATTTCTATTGTTCAGATTGAAGTGAAAATGGGTTCACGCATATGCGCGCACTGAGAGTGAGCTCAAACTTGACCGATTTTCATAGCTTTACTGGACATTGAATATCCAGTAACCCTCCTGAGGGGGGAGGAGTTGATATGAGGCAATCATTATCGGCATGTTGTGTGTAGCGTAAATAATGCGGCTGACGCTAAGCGCGTAGTCAGTTTCCAACCCGTCAGCTAACGAAGCAGATCGGTTCTGTGCAGGCGAACGTGGAAGACCCGCGCACGGAAAGAAAGGAGACTCCTTTGTTTACACGGTTCATAAGTGGAGCCGTCAAGGTCGCCCCCGTTTAGGACTAAAAGGGGAAGCCCTACTCGGACGCGCGTCTTGCAAAAATCGCCTCAACCGGTATCGTCGAGTGTAAGTCGTTGTTGGCAGGCGCTTGAGTATTTGAGAATGATGTAGGGACGCGACCACTGAGCTGACTGAGACATGGTGCATGGGAGCACTGAGACGAGCTTACGCTTCCCCAGTATATGTCATTACCGAGTGTTGTTAGGATGGCGGGGCGCCTCACTGTCGCGTGTACACCTCGTCTACGCACAAAACCTGATGGTGCACTGTCCGCGCTTAAGGAGGCTTCTACGAAGCGATGTTAAATGAGAAAGCTGATGGAGATCGAGCGTGAAAACGGCTACCGACCAAGGTCAGGCGATACACAGCCTGGCATCGGAGAAAGTATAACACGTGGAGAACATATCGCTTTGCGTGTTGTCTTTGTTAACGTGGAATTTCCCAGTGCTATTCTCGTTATTAAAGTGTTTCTGCGATTGGTTGTGATGACGCGACACCCAACGTGTTATTGGCTTTTGTGGAGACCCTTCTACCAAGGGTTCAAAAGAGGGCGTTTGAATGTGAAATAGAGTACGGAGGTTCGGGCTTGGACTTGGGCAGACGCCTGAGGCTTCAATCAAGCGTCTCTTCACCGGACTACGGCTCTTCCTTCGCGCTGCCAGCGAGAACTCGAGTCATCGAGGGGCACTCATTTCGAACGTCAAACATTATCTCTTCTTGGCTAGCGTAGAAGTTAGTCGAGGAGAAGGAAATGACTTCATATATGGAGCTTTTATTCAAATTTATTTTAATGAAATGAAAAGTAATGCTTAGTAAGAAGAGAGCAGAGTGGATTAGGGGACAAACGGGAGTTAAGGATATCATAGCTGCAATAAAGAAGAGGAAATGGACATGGGCCGGGCATGTAGCACGTAGACAGGATAACCGCTGGTCATTAAGGGTCACCAACTGGATTCCCAGAGAAGGGAAGCGGGGTAGGGGGAGACAGAAGGTTAGGTGGGCAGATGAGATTAAGAAGTTTGCGGGATAAATTGGCAACAGCAAGCACAGGACCGGGTTTAACTGGCGGAACAGGGGAGAGGTCCTTTATCCTGCAGTGGACGTAGACAGGGGCTGATGATGATGATGATGATGATGATGATGTTAGCTAGGTAACAAAGCAAATAAGTACAGTGAACAATAATTAGAGGCAGGTAAGTTATAAAAAAAATTATAATATAGAATGTTAGCTAAGGTGTTTTTGAACAATACTTGGTTTTGTATACAGGCAATGGAGTCGGGAAGGTGGTTCCAGTCTGTGGCTGTCCGCGGGAAAAAATGACTGTGAGAAGGCGTTAGTCCGTGCATGGGGTATCCTGACTTTATTTGAGTGGTCTAAACGAGCAGAAATGTAATGAGGCGCTTGAATGAATTCACTGCATAGTTCAGGGTGATAGAATATTTTATGGAAAAGACACAGACGAAGAACTTTACGACGAGACACTAGAGATGGTAGGTTAAGCCTCAATTTCATGTGTGTGACACTGGAGGTACGGTTATAATCGGATAGTATGTAATGGGCCGCATTATTGTGAACTAATTCAACCTTTTTGCATAAGGTTGACTTGGCTTAAAATCCCAGAGTGAATGCCGCCATATTCAAGCGATTCGGACGAACCAGCGTCTGTAAAGTAGTAGTTTTAGTGAAGAGAAGGTGCTTCTTGAAAAATTACGTCGAAAGAATCCTAATGTCCCGTTTAGCGTTGTTGATGACGTATCGGTGTGAGTGTTCCAGGTAGGTCAGCTGAAAGGTGAACACCTAGGTATTTATAACATGAACACATTTCTAGAAGGGAGCTTGAGGAGTTCGGGACACACGCATATACTTGCATTATTAGTGTCAAGCTCCATGCACCAGATTTTGCACCAAAATGTTAGTGTTTAGATCTGCTTGTAATGTTATGACGTCGTTGTCAGAGATTATTTGACGATAAATTCCAGAATCATCGGCGAACAAATTGATGTGGGAAGAAACGCAAAACAGTAAATCGTTAATATAAATTAGGAAAAGGAGAGGACCCAATACCCAGCCCTGAGGCACACCTGAGTAAGTGCTGCTGGGCTCGGAGTCATAATTGTTAGCTGAAACAAATGGGAGCGGTTAGTAAGAAAAACTTCTAGCCATGTTAGTAGCTTGTCATCTAGGTTAAGCAAGTGCAGTTCATGTAAGAGTAATTTGTGAGAAACTTTATCGAAAGCTTTAGAAAAAGTCTAAAACAATGCAATTAGAAACGGAGTAGCTGTCGAGACTGAGGTTAAGCTTATGTGTAAAGGAAATTAGCTGTGTTTCACAT
Source organism: Rhipicephalus microplus (assembly GCF_013339725.1). Taxonomy (NCBI): domain Eukaryota; kingdom Metazoa; phylum Arthropoda; class Arachnida; order Ixodida; family Ixodidae; genus Rhipicephalus; species Rhipicephalus microplus. The sequence goes on from NC_051175.1 coordinate 39,778,117, forward strand.
AAGTAGGTATTTCAAAAGCCATGCTGCGATTTAGAGAAAAAGAAATTGGACTCCAGGAATTTGCTGAGATTAGATAAGAGGATAGGCTCGGGAATTTCACATGGAATGCTGGTTAGTGAAATAGGCCTGTGATTAAGCGGGGAATGTTTGTTAGTGGACTTATGTAGCGGGACCACCTTCCCGATTTTGAATTGAGCAGGAAGGATACTTTCGTCCATGGTTTGGTGGAAAATTTTTGTTAATATAATTGAGGAATAGGTACACGTGTTAGTTTAAAATTTTGGGCATATTTCGTCACAACCTGGAGCAGAGGAAAGTTTCAGTGATTTTGTAAGTTTCTCTACGCCACCCACGTCGATAGTGATAGGTTCCATTGCAACATAGTCATAGTAGGGGGTGGCAGGTAAGGGAGGGTTAGTGTTCCAGCAAAAGTTGCTTGTAAACGCGGCATTAATAAGAGTGGCTGCGCACATAAGTAGGGATAGCTGTTCCATCAGTGTCGATTAGTGTTAAGTGCTCCCTACTACTCGGATTGTTAGTACATACGCCAAAACTTTTTCGTGTCCATTGTTAACAGGCGGGGCAATGTGCTTTGTAGAAAGTTAATCTTGGCGTTCTTTATTGCTGCTACGTAAGCGTCATGTGTGGCCTTATAGGAAGACCAGCGTGCGGGGGATGAAGATTGCAGTTCATTTTGTCTCTGTCAGCATACATTGAGGGATGCTTCTGAGGATGTAGCTCTTTCAGTTTTCTGTTACGCAGACTGTTATGCTTCATTTCAGTGATGGACAGTTATTTTGCCCTATCCTTTTGCTGTGTTTTACAACAAGTTCTGGAGGATTTTAATATGGGCATTATTACACGTACAATGCTCACAATTTGAAACACATCTGAATTTGATCTGGTGTTTGCACTTGTTCAAAATAATTGCATCATGTGGCCACAAATCGAGCCTGATGTGATGGTGGCTCTGACTTGAGTGTTGAAATTGAAATTTTGATGATGGGACACGGAATGGAAGATGTGAGAATGCAAGTGCCTAGCCCTGCACTTTTGCAGTTCATTTCTGTGAGCACTGTACATTGTTGTGCTTTAATCAATGACCGTGTACGGGACTTTCACTGTTATAGGTTTGTCACCCGACTTTTGTTACTAGAGCGATCATCTCATGTCTGTCCTTTCTAAGTAAAGTTCACATAGCATTTTGCCAAATGAAGAGCTTTGTTGGCCTTGACACTGGCGATTGCAGGAAGAGCATCAAGAAGCTGCTGGACCATTTTGAGAATGCCGTTGAGGGTAGGTTATGATCAGCAGGTGGTAGAAGTTGTGTTGTAACATAAGATTCCCTATTTATACTTAACTTGCACAAGGTCAAAATAAATGGCCCGTACAGCCAAGCCTCGCTTGTATGCGTCCAAATGGCAGCCACACTCCCACCACTGGATTTGCATGAGCAACCATGCAGTGCTCATTGCCATGTTTAAAGTTTTCTTTTATAACCATTGCGGTCACAATTGGCAAGGATTACCACTGCTATTTAGTCACATTTTAGTGGTCCACATTGGTTTAGCACACTTCTAATTACCCGCCTCAAGTAGAAACTTTCACATCACTGTGGCCGTGCACAATGTTTCCCGGCTCTACTGCGTGGCCGCTGACAGTAGTAGCAGCAGAGTGAAAGTAATGGGGGCTATGGCAGCAACAACGGCCATTGAACAATTTTTTTATTATGGCCTCCGAGATGGCAGGCATGCTAAATTCAACTGGGCTCTGCTAGATGGCACAAGCTGTTCAGTTTAACCAGGCGAAAATTGAACTTTTTAACCACTCTTGCCATTCCTCATAGTACTGTCCAGCGTTTTTTTTTTCCATGAATCGAACAGAAACGATGAAGTAGCACTTTATTATGTCTCTGGACGCACGGAAGGCTCTCTATTTAGTGCTGCTAGTTTGAATACGAGTGATTAATTTTAGGCAATAACTTTGACTTCATTGGGATCATTTTTCGTATCTCCTACTCGTAGCGCATATGTTCTCGTGTATTCATATTTAATTTCTCGGTAAGTAGGGCACCGCTCTTGATGATATTGTCGTTTTCGATGTTGTAGTAAATTGTGCTTTCACTCTGACATAAATTGTTATTTGACTTTAGTGTCCCTTTAAGTTCTTGTGTTGTCATTTTGCCAATGCAGGTCACTGAAGCCTACATCAAATTATAAGTGCATGGTTGAAATGTGATCATACAGTTGCCACAACGATCTCAATGGCTTATAAGAAAACCATGCACTTTTACAATGAAGTCATCCAGTTAACACTCATTAATATCCCAAATGTTAATTGGCCCTTATGTTAAGTAAACTCATGCTCCGATATCATAATGTATACAATATAGTTCATAGAGAAGCTCTGACATGAAATTTCAAGATCAAGATATGTTTGTCTGATTGCTTGGTACGCATGAGAATTTTTTAATGTTTGAGTGTTCGTCACTGGAAGTAACTTTATTTTAAGGACAAGGAGGGTACAAAAGTTCAGCTAGGCTTTTGGCATCCTGTGGCATCGTCATTAGTTTGGCGTGTTCAGTGCGACTCATATTATCCTGAGTGATAATGCCCTAGTAGCAGTCACATTGCCGATCAAGTGTTCTTATCATGGTAGTGCTAACTGGTACCAATGCATGCAAATGCTGTCATTCCCAGGGACTCTCCTTTCTGTTCATGCCCGATTTTCATCACACTACTTTCAATGTTTTCATGAAAAAGACAAGTTACCAAAAAAAAAAACAGGCAAGAGGAAAGAGCATAATTTGGTATATGATCGTCAGTCAGCATGTTGAGGAACTTCTGTGACCTGCAGTTGCATTGTTCGAAGTGCGGAAATTGTGAAAAGACTGTTTTCATTACCCATACAGTACACGCCAACATGACAAGCTATGAAAGTGGAGTTGCCTGTTGATAAATGCCATCAATAACAAGTAAGATACAGGTAACATTAATTATGAATTTTAATTATTTGGTAGACATCCTCTAATTAGCGTACTACTAGATGACTATAGTTGTAAACATGAGAGGCTGGATAAGTGGGGCCATCAGGTCTAAAGTGGGGCCATCAGGTGGTCTAAAGAGAAACCTGGTAAGCGCAGAACTGTTAATCGTGAATTTTGTCTTGTTCTACTTCTCTGCTGGTGTTCATTCTCTATTCAGATATTCTCTAAGCCCTTTGAGAATGGTTGATTGCTGTGCCAGCTAAAATTCTCGAATATAGCTAATTGAGGTGAGCCAGCAAGCAGGGCCCAATCATGCATTGCTTAGACACTTCCTTGTGAATCCTTGAAATGGCGTTCCTTTTTTAGTAGCTGTTTTGCGAACGGTCAAAGCCAAAATGGCTCGCAATGTAGCAAATCGCGGCGATTCCGAGACAAAGAATGTTGTCTATATGACTTGTTGACACTTGATGGCGATTCTGGCGACCCTGAAGTGACTGCATGTGTGTGCCTTGCAGACGAAATGTCAGCTGAGCCTCGTGTCACTTTTATCTGTGGCTAAGTGATCGGCCTGAGCACAGTCTGAAATTGACTGCGAGGAAGCACTGCCAGCACTGCATCTTGGTGGGCTAATCCTGCTCGATAGTGGTCATATTTTGAAATGAAAGAGATAGTTTATTTGTCCCTCACTTGGGTTTTGGGCTGTGAATCGCTACTACGGTGTCGATAACTAATCGTGAATGCATAAATTTTTACATGCATAAATTTAGTGTCAATGTTCATAAAATAATAACATCAATTAATTTTGTGAATCACATGCTTGGTATCGTATGTGTTATCCTGTCCTAAATAAACATTCTAACCGCAGGGGCGCCTGCGCAAGTAGGCGTTTGGTGTGTAGCGACACCACGAACCCGAGCTAACGGGGGAGTTTCGACTCCCTCCCACGCCTAGCCGTGCGTGGCTTTGCCGTGTCCGAGGAAAAGGGGATCCTGGGGGTTGAGCCGACGCTGGGTGATTGGACCGTTAAGGCCCCCCGGCAGAGGCAACACACCCCTTTGGCCCCGGCTTCACGTAGACGGCACCCCTGAGCTGACCCACCCAGGGGAATCGGCAGTCGCCTTTTCCTATCTCTCTCTCCCTACATCTTCGTCTTTATCTCTTACTATTTATCTGTCCTGTCTTCTACTCTATTCCGTTTACTTCCAAACTTCCTGGCGGCTAGGGTTAACCCTGTGCAAATAGCCTACCTTGGTCTAGGCGCATTGGGTTATAGTGGCGTTGTACGGCTGGCGTCTGCAGGTTTCAGCACTTGTAACCTTGTAGCGTCCCCTTGTTGGGCTCCGTGGTGGGTGGCCGCCAACGCTGCTGAACAACAATAAGGAAGACATGCATGGAGCATTCCCACTACTGTCTGATCGTACCGACTTAAAGCCGGTACGCACCGATGATCTCACCAGAGAAGGATTGGCCACCCTGGTGCAGTATCTGGCCACCCCCTCCCGTAGGCATTCGTCAATTAACTCACGGCCCTCAGTCCCCACCAGCTGCGGAGCAACTGACCACGGCGGCGGTCAGATCTGCAAAGCAGCAGAGGGTGCTAGGAATCTCTGGATACGGACAGGCCACCATTGGAACTTGAACTTAGCAAAGTTTAACGTTAGAACGTTATCTAGTGAGGGAAGTCTAGCTGTATTATTCGAGGAGCTAGAAGGCATTAAATGGGATATAATAGGGCTGAGTGAGGTTAGGAGGACAGATGAGGCCTATACTGTGCTACAGAATGGGCACGTCCGTTGCTATCGGGGCTTGGCAGACAGAAGAGAACTGGGAGTAGGGTTCCTAATTCACAAAACATAGCTGGCAACATAGAGGATTACTATAGCATTAATGAAAGGGTGGTAGGCATTGTAATTAAACTGAATAAAAGATACAAAATGAAGGTAGTACAGGCTTACGCGCCTACATCCAGCCATGATGACGCTTCAGTTGAAAGCTTCTATGAAGACGTGGAATCGGCAATGAGTAAGGTGAAAACACAGTATACTATAGTAATGGGCGACTTTAATGCAAACGTAGGGAAGAAGCAGGCTGGAGACCAGGCAGTAGGAGATTATGGCATCGGCACTAGAAACGCCAGAGGAGAGCTACTAGTAGAATTCGCAGAACGCAATAATCTGCGTATTTTGAATACCTTCTACCGAAAACGAGAAAACCGCAAGTGGACATGGAGGAGCCCTAATGGCGTAAATAAGAACGAAATAGACTTTATAATGACCGCACACCCAGGAGTCGTGCAGGATGTGGAAGTGGTTGGCAAGGTAAGATGCAGTGACCATAGAATGGTACGGGCTCGAATCCGCCTAGACTTGAAGAAGGAACGACAGAAACTGATACGCATGAAGCCAATCAATGAGCTAGCACTGAGAGGGAAAGTACAGGAATTCAGAGTGTCACTGCAGAACAGGTACTCTGCTCTTAGCGAGGAAACCAACCTTAGCGTAGATACAATGAATGATAATCTGACGAGTATCATCACGGAGTGTGCAGTGGAAGTTGGAGGCAGGGTAGCTAGACAGGACACCGGCAAGCTTTCCCAGGAAACGAAGAACCTAATCAAAAAGCGTCAAATCATGAAAGTGTCAAGTACAACAGACAAAATAGAACTGGCAGAGCTTTCGAAGCTGATTAATAGACGTAAAGTATGCGATGTAAGAAGGTATAACATGGAGAGAATTGAGCACGCTCTGAAAAACGGAGGAAGCGTCAGAGCAGTGAAGAGGAAACTTGGGATAGGCAAAAGGCGGATGTATGCACTAAGGGACAAAGAAGGCAAATTAACTACCAATATGGATAGGATAGTTAAAATAGCGGAGGAGTTTTACAGAGATCTGTACAGTAGCCGCGACAACCACGACCTTAGTACTATAAGAAGTAGCAGTAACCCAGACGACACCCCACCGGTAATGATAGAAGAAGTCAGAAAAGCTTTGGAGAGCATGCACAGAGGCAAAGCTGCTGGTGAGGATCAAGTAACATCAGATCTGCTGAAAGATGGAGGACAGATTGTGTTAGAAAAACTAGCCACTCTATTTACGAGGTGTCTCCTGACGGGAAAAGTACCAGAGTCTTGGAAGAACGCTAACATCATCTTAATACATAAGAAAGGAGATGACAAGGACTTGAAGAATTACAGGCCGATCAGCTTGCTCTCTGTAGTATACAAGCTATTTACAAAGGTAATTGCTAGCAGAGTAAAGAAAACATTAGAATTCAATCAACCAAAGGAACAAGCAGGATTTAGAACAGGCTACTCAACAATTGACCACATTCATACTATCAATCAGGTAATAGAGAAATGCTCAGAGTATAACCAACCACTATACATAGCCTTCATAGATTACGAGAAGGCGTTTGATTCAGTAGAAATATCAGCCGTCATGCAGACACTGCGGAATCAGGGCGTAGATGAAATATATATAAACATTCTGGAAGAAATCTACAGGGGATCAACTGCTACCATAGTGCTTCATAAAAAAGCAACAGAATACCAATAAAGAAGGGTGTAAGGCAGGGGGACACAATCTCCCCAATGCTATTCACTGCGTGCTTACAGGACGTTTTCAGAAGCCTAGAATGGGGACAGTTAGGGATAAGAGTTAATGGAGAGTACCTCAGTAACCTGCGCTTCGCCGATGACATTGCATTGCTGAGTAACTCAGGGGACGAATTGCAACTCATGATTACGGAGTTAGACAAGGAGAGCAGAAAGGTGGGTCTTAAAATTAATCTGCAGAAAACGAAAGTAATGTACAACAACCTCGGAAAGGAGCAGCGCTTTGCGATAGGTAATAGTGCACTTGAAGTTGTGAAAGACTATGTCTACTTAGGGCAGGTAATAACCGCAGAGCCTAACCACGAGATTGAAGTAACCAGAAGAATAAGAATGGGGTGGAGCACATTCGGCAGGCACTCTCATATTATGACAAGTAGATTGCCACTGTCCCTCAAGAGGAAGGTATATAACAGCTGTATCTTGCCGGTACTTAGCTACGGAGCAGAAACCTGGAGACTCACAAAGAGGGTTCAACTTAAATTGAGGACGACGCAGCGAGCAATGGAAAGAAAAATGGTAGGTGTAACCTTAAGAGACAAGAAGAGAGCAGAGTGGATTAGGGGACAAACGGGAGTTAAGGATATCATAGCTGCAATAAAGAAGAGGAAATGGACATGGGCCGGGCATGTAGCACGTAGACAGGATAACCGCTGGTCATTAAGGGTCACCAACTGGATTCCCAGAGAAGGGAAGCGGGGTAGGGGGAGACAGAAAGTTAGGTGGGCAGATGAGATTAAGAAGTTTGCGGGTATAAATTGGCAACAGCAAGCACAGGACCGGGTTAACTGGCGGAACATGGGAGAGGCCTTTGTCCTGCAGTGGACGTAGACAGGCTGATGATGATGATGATGATGATGCTTAGTAATGCTCAGAGATGGAAAGAATTTCTGGCCTACAAAGTTTGTTTAGGCTTCTGTGTAGTTTCATGTGAGGAACGGTTTCCAATAAGAAATCCCTTCAAAAAATAATAAATGAGCTGTGATGTGATGTTATCTTATTTGTTATGCGTTGCTGAGAATAGAATTTCTGGTTATTCAGAATGCTTAGCAGCTGTCTGAAAGACAGTGATAGAGTAAATTGTGTGGATAAGATTTATTATACTCTTTTTGCCAGAAAGAACAATCTTTTTTTCAAGTGACTTGTCTTGTATTAGAGCTTCTGTTATCTTTTTGTGATCGCATTGATTTTCTGTCATTATTTTCAGTTACACATCTGCTGTCGTGCTGTGAGTGTTTGAAGCACAAATATCACTAGAGCTATTTCGAATGCAAAAGTGGCTTGCAACAAAATTGCGTATTACATTACCCTATTTCTCGTTCCCCTTTCTTGGGTGCTTAGTTGCAGAAATAACAAAATAGATTGTTTTTTCAAAATGGCTTTGAGAGACTGGTCAGTAATCCAAAGTTTCAATACTATGTACTTTTTATTAACATGCTATAGTGGTTGTCACATGGAAGGAGCGAAAACTCAACATGGTAAACATAGTGAAGCCAAATAACTTGATGATGGCGCAAATGATACCAGCAAGGAAAAAAGAAGGAAAAGAGTTAGAGCGCGAGACTTTCAACGCTTTTATTTTGCTCGCATAACTCAAATATATATGCTTACAGAATGCGCACAAGAAGGAGTGCAGCACAAGCAACTATCACTTCACACAAAAAAAAACCTAAACTGAAGACACAGCGACACTATGACACAGCGCTATCTAGAAACAGGTATTTTTTTCTTGTACAAAGTGATTAACGGGACACTGATGCATTCGTTCCTCTTCAGTTGTATGTAGTAGGCCTCCAATACTTCACGTGCTAACGTATTCTAGCTTTGTCCAAACACACGTGTCTTTCAGAATAGCGCTGTGCAGCCGCACGAAGCACAATGTAGCGGCAGGTGCTAACCCACGCCATTCCTGATTGATAAGATATGCTTCCTAAGGCGATCATTATTACAGCGTCCTGTTGCCTATATACACCCTGCCACAGCTCAACAAAATTAAATAAATAACGCCCACTGTGCAACGCCGAACTGGTAGAGCGTGCTTATTTTCGCATGAAACGTTGGCTTTCTGCGAACAAATGGGAGAACACAGCTTCGACAACTTGTTGAGTGCTGAGAAGATTCTTATAACGTCATATCTGTTTGCAACTTTCTTCTACTTGTGGGCGATTTCGTGCATATAAGGCAGAACCAGTGGCTTCTTTTTCCGCCCCACCTCGCGCTGTTTGCTGCATCCTTTAAGCTTTCGGAGCAGAGATTCGGACACGCTGGTTAAGACTACCGAAGGAAAACCGGCTCCAACCAACATTGAAATATGTTCCTGAAAACTGTCGTTCATGGTGTGTGCTCGCACGACTACAACAATGCAGACCGGAGGCACATTGTCGCAATGGCTCTTTTTACGGTTTTAGAGTGTGCTGATTCGTAAGACAAGAGTTGCGTGGACGGGAACTGTTCATCCAGCAGGAATGTGTACCGTTTAATGACAGGCTGGTTTATAAAAACTGCGAATGATTGTAGTGAGGTTGCTCATGCGTAAATACCGAGCGTTTTTCTGCTGAATAAAAACTGATGAGATATTCTTCACATTGTTACAAGTGGTTAAAGAGTCATGGCTGTTTAAAATACTAAAAAATCGTCCACGTATCGAGAACTTTGGGACAAAGTTGCAAGTCGAGGTTTTTAGCAAGAACCTGGTCAATCGACAAAAAAAAGATTTTGCATAAAACAGGAGCTACACATGAACCAATTGAAATGAATTGTACGTGTTTCACGTAAACAGTGAAGAGCGAATAGACATGCAGGTGCTCCAACAGCAATTTCGGTTGCACACAGACAAAACGTTTGCAAATAAGGCGAGCTATGCTATCTCGATGTGATAAGCTCTATTACAGAGATTGTCTTACGGATGCGGACATTCTTACAGAGCTTGGGAAACAATGCAAGTACGCCCCAGTATATTGAATTAGTACTGCAAGAAGCATGACACTATGCTTTACACAATGAGCTGGTGATTCAATAAGCTGTATGGGCCAAGATACCTTGGTATTTGTTTGTAAAGAGCTTAGCGTACTCTCCAGGGCATCGAAAACTTCAGATTAAAACCGAATTTCGTTATACGTGACTCCTGATTCAAGTGTAACTGTGAGTGTTGACACTGAATGCCAAGCAAATAAATAGCATTGACACCATTCTTAAAAAAGATAATTATAGGTTAACGTGCTCATCAGTCGACTCATCAAACTGATTGAGCCATGATTTCGAATGCGACCAGCTGAGATATACTTTGGTGAGTTTCACTTCATGTGAGTCTGGTTGAAGAAAATATTAGGAAGTGTGAGTTCGAGTGCATTCGAGAGCGACCAGCTGAGTAATATTTTGGTCAGTTTGAGTCCAAGTAGGTCTGGTTGAGGAAAATATTAGAGAGTGGATTGAATACGGTGGAAGAAAACTTTTAGTTAAAACCCCAAGCACGAAATATATTTCTTGAGTCCTCTCGAACACATTCGACCAGAGCACATCCCACCACAACACACCGCAGAAGTGTGGTTTTTCCACACGAACACTCCAGATTGGGTCAGCGTTCCCACTGGGACACGCCACACTGGGAAAACTTTCACACCAGATTACATTCCGCCAGAACACATCCACAAGGACGCGCCAGGGTGGATAAAATATTTCACTAGAACACATCACATCAAGCTGGCGTATACACCATAACACACCAGTGTGTTCCTGTGTTTCCCCCACATCATATCAGAACACGCAAGACACACGCTGGTGGGGGTTTTTTCAACTGGGACGTGGAATGATTAAGCAAGTTTCCTGAACTGCGTTTTCGAAAGTCGCTTACTGTATCCCATATACCACATGCTTGTATAATAGATCGAATAATACCTCCACATGAATAAAGAGAAACGTCACTTGCTTTAAATCACTGGCCGGTATCTCCTACTTGCATTTTGTGTAAGGTGACATAGTCGTTTGCTATCTAAGAATAACTACACGCTCCGCCCCAATACTGCAGGGCTCCTGTTGTTCACCTGGTTAACAAAGCGAAGACTTGCATCTGCCGTTCTCACCATAGGCTCTTTTTAGCTAATATAGTATGTACCGCGGATAGTATTATATAATATTTATTTAATTAAATATTTATTAATTACATACTGCAGACCCTTAGGTCCAAGCAAATGGGCAGTTACAAGGAGACATAGTTGAAACAATAAGTGGCATATGGATTCTTTGGGTTTAGTGTTTCATACACTCATAGTGAACACAAGGAGCGACATAGCGAATTATTTCATAATAACGCATGTACCGTACAAAAGAGAAAAAAAACAACAACACAAATGCATACTTCATATGTTGTGCGAGAAAAGTAAAATTAAATACATATAAATGCAAAACAATAAACAAGTATTTTCAGCTTTCAATCCAAGAAAGTAATGAATACATAAATATACAATAAGTACAGCACATACAAGATGAAAAAGAAAACGAAAAGAAAAAAAACGCTGTAATAAAAGATCGGAAACCTGAATTTTCAGGACAATGCTATTTAGAGCAAAGAAGACATAGATTCTATGAGGATGCCCTAGTTGTTCCGTTCGAATCTGAGACCGTGCGTGGAAAATATGAGTACTTATAAGCGTCTGTACTGCAGAAATAGGGTTTTAGAGATTTGGCGTGATGATGCCTTGTGGGTCTGGTTGATAACGATCTCAGGTACGGCAATGGGTCAATCGCAAGTTTGTGGTTCAGAAGAAGAGAAAGAAGGTCAATTCTTGTTTGTTTTCGACGTGTGCTAAGAAGGGAAATGTCATTGGCCTTCATTATTTCAGAAGGAGAGTCGACTCGTGAGAACTTGTTAAAAATGAGCCGGACGGCTTCCCTTTGTATTCTCTCCAGGCACTTGATGTCAGTATGAGTGTATGGGTTCCATACTGCACTCGCGTATTCTAATTTAGGTCTCATTAAAGAATAATAGGCCAGTAATTTGACATTGCTTAGGGCATCATGAAGCTAATGTTTTAGAAAGCAAAGCTTTCTGAAGGCAGAGGAGGAAATAATATTTATATGTTTATTCCACGATAACGTAGTTGTTATTGTAACACCTAAGTATTTATAGCTGTCGACTTGCCTAAGTGGTGAAGAACCAAGCTGGTAAATAAAAGACAGGGGTGCTTTTTTACGCGTTATAGGAAGCAGTACGGTTTTATCGGCGTTCAAAACCATTCCTAATTTTTCGCACCACTGCAATACGTTATTTAACTTGCTATTCACCTCAAGCTGATCATCAAGATGAAAAGTTTCTTTGAATATTACGCAGTCATCTGGAAGTAATCGAATTTTAACGCCAGGGCTTACTATGCTAACAATATCATTTTATAAACCAAGAAAACAGCGGGCCCTGGACACTGCCATGTGGCACCCCTGAAGTGACTGCCAAACTTTCAGAATATTAACCGCAAATGTCAGTATATTGCTTCCTGTTAGTCAGGTAAGCAGAAATCCACCTGATGAGGTGTTCAGGGTCGCCAAGAGAATTCTAAGCTTTATGATTAGTTTATTGTACGGGACTTTGTGAAGAGCTTTGCTAAAATCAAGAAATATTACATCTACTTGGCCATTAGAATCAACAAATGAAGCGAATGAGTTAGCTACTGTTATTTGTTGGGTTATTGTTGAATACTCTTTTCGAAAGGCATGCTGATGTTCTGTTAGTGAAGCATAATTTTCTAGAAATTCACAAACACAGTTGGCTATAATATGTTCCACAAGTTTGCAGCATTGGGATGTCAGTGAAATAGGACGATAATTTTTTACAAGTGTCCTGTCACCTTTCTTGAACCCAGAACAACCCAGGCTGTCTTCCAGTCAATAGGCAGTTGTGCAGTATTGACTGAGACAAAAACAAACTTACAAGAAAGTTTGCGAGAAGCTGGGTATGTCACTTGAAAATATGTTAGGGATTTCATCGGGACCAGAAGAACTCTAATTTTCAAGTTAAGAAGCATATTAAATACCCCAGCATACGATACAAAACTCATATCTAATAGTTTGGAGAATGCGCCATCACACGCGCATACAGTTGCGCTAGAGAATACACATTGAAAATAGTTGTTGAAGTGTTGAGCAATCTCACACTCATGTGTCACCGGCTTCCAGTCAACTGATATTTGAATAACTGGTTTCTTGCTATCTTTTATGTAGTGCAAAACTTATCAGGTTCATTTTTTATTAAGTTAGGAAGCGATAATTTGAAATAATAATCTTTTGCTGTGCGAAGTGCACGAACGAGGTCATCTTGCATCTGCCTTATTTTGTCATTCTGCACAAGTTTCTTTTTATATCTCGTTATCCTGCGTTTTAGTTGAATTATTTACAATTCATTCAAGGCGTTTCCTTTTTAACTTTATTTAGTTTATTAGGGACAAAGTTATCCAGGCAAAAGTGACACATATCATTCAACTTGTTCCAAAGTAATTGAGCGTTGTTGCTCTCGAAATCAGTCAAACAATTTTGCATGCAATTGATAATGCTTGGGTCATTGGCATGAGAAAAGTCCTTAAAAGAACGTGCAGGGACGTGCTTATACTTTTTAAGTGGTTGAAGCGGTAATGATATGCTTACGAGATGGTGATCAGAGAGCTCTGGCTCCACTTCTACAGTGCAATCAGAAAAATCACGACTGATGAAAGCCAGGTCTAACACAGAGCTACATGATTTCTGTACTTGAGTTGGTTCATGGACTACCTGCATTAATTTATACCTTAACATAATATCGAACATAATGCTAACGTGTTTACTATATGAGCTACTGGCAGCAATGCCTTGCCAGTCTACTCCCGGCCGGTTAAAATCACCGAGAAGAAAAGTTTTCTTATTTTCGTGCATTAACATTTCATTATTCAGCATCTCTTATGCAACCGTTGTGGAATCTGGAGGTATATAAAGTGCGTACAACATGAAACTGTGGTCTCAGCTAGATATTTTAACACGCAGGCTTTCGATACCTACTCCGTCGTCTAATGAAACCGCCTGAACACTATCTTTAACTGAGATAGCCACGCCTCCGCCTCTAGCCTACCGATCTTTACGAAATACTGTGCAAGAAGGGGGGGGGTAATATGTCATTGTCACATGTCTCCTTATTCAGCCAGGTTTCTGTTAAGACAGCTTCATGTGGATCATACTGTAGCAACAAAATATCTAAGAATTCAGTTTTGTTTTTCACACTGCGGGCGTTTACATTCAATATTCGGACTTGTTTAAGGCCTTTAATGGCATCATGTCCGTCGCAAGATAATGTCGATGTATTATCGCGCTGACCTTTTACGTGCGTGGACTGTGCGGTTTTTCTTATTTATTACGTTTGTTCGGTGTTTCGTCCCAATAAAAGTATTGTTTATCTTTTCTTAGTCTGTCGTGAATAAGCGAGACCTTCTTCCCGAGTCGCTTTTCACTTTTAGCACTTTTCCAGAGTAGTTTTAGTTTTTTAAATGTTAATGCAGAGTAGTCATTCTGGACAAATATTGAGCTGCCTTTTACCTTTTTTTACATTAGCGAAAATTTCCTGTTTTTTGTTCAAATCTTGGAGGTACATGATCACTGGGCGCTTGCCTTTGTGATGTCCAAGTCGATGAATGCGACCAATAGATCTTTATTTCACGCCAAGTGTAACTTCGAACACGTCTTTTATAACCTTATCCTGAAGTGACGTTTCGGTTTCATCGGATGATTCGGGTATTTCATGAACTATCAAATTAGATCGTCTGCTTCAGTCCTCCAAATCTGTAAGTATTTTGGTTTGAAAGTTTACGACAAGCTCCACTGACTGTAGCACTGCCTGTACTTTATCAGCTTGTCCTGAAGGAAGGAAGGGTTCAGGGCTACTTTCGAACACTTTATCGATAAGTCTTTCTATCGTCTTTTTTCAAGTCCGCTATTTCTGTCTTTAATTCATTTAAGCCACATTGCAAAGCCTTCTGGCCCTGAAGCAGCTCTTCAAAAATTTCTTTTTGTGTAGGTCCAGGGTTCACTTCCACGTCACCGCACAACAGCAACTTCAGCATAAACACACATTCATAAGCAATGCTATAGCACCGTTTGGGGCATGGCAGGACCACTAGGCCAGGACAGTCACATCGAAACGTACAGTAATGAGAACAAGCCTGCAGTACGAAATACAGTTTCCTGCTTAGCGTCATGGCATTGCCGGGACTGCCGTGCCTAATGAAGGGGTAGTCGTGAGGCACCTGTTTTTTATCCTCGGCTGTTGATGACGTCACGCCTTGTTGGTCGATAGTTGTCCATGATGATAAGGGGCGCGAAAAAACGACACACAACAGAGAAGAAGTACACGGGACGACGCGCTTGTACTTCTTCTCTGTTGTGTGTCGTTTTTTCGCGCCCCTTATCATCATGAACCAGCACCAACTCGCCCAACTTTTTACTTTACCGATAGTTGTCGCCAGAAGTTCCACGCTATGATGCGATGGCGCTAGTTGATTTGATGGGGAGACCGAATTGAAAAGCTAGTATGCATCGTTGGCTTGGCGCACCTCGTGGCACACCTGACAAATCGTTGTTAAACCGGCCGCGATTCCTAGCAAACCCTGCTGTACGAAAAAGTTTCCTGCTTAACGCCATGGCATTGCTGGGTCCGCCGTTCGCAATTCTAGGTAGCTTGTTATTCCATCAACTAGCTTGTAAATATGAGTTACAAGCTAGTTATTTCTTGATAAATGTGACATTTGGCTAACCAGTAAAGTCAGAATTTTGGCTGAAATTTTCGCTGAAATAGCTCAAACAATATCTGAATGAACACGTGCTAGATGTCATATGCACGATATACGATAAAGGTCTGGACGTCACATAAATAAGAAATCGCACTTAGTGAAACATTTTTATGAAAATTGTGCTTGAGGAAGACGGCGGCCGCTGTGAATTGAGCTTGCTTTTATTCTTGAGCGGTAACCGATTATACAGCATGCCATCTTATAAGCATAACTGTTTTTCTAGAGAAACAAAATTTCTTCCCCTAAACAACACAGATTTCATTGTGGCCTGTCAACTGTTACACAGGAGGTGGTTCATGGTATAGCTTTTACCATAAATAATCACATTCAAACCCTAATGAATTTACTTTATTTATCTAAATATGTTCAATGCGTATGTCACCGAAAATAACAAATAAAGCTTAAAGGTGCAGTGGGAGAGGGGTTACTGTTTTCTTGGGTAGACAATTTTTTAACACAGTGCAGGTAGCTTGTGCTGTATGAAGGTGATATTTGAAGCATAGCTTCTGTAGCTTGTGCGGATCATCAAGGTTAGTGGGACCACTAATTTTTTCATAAATGACCGTGTCAAACATTGGATGCAACATCAAGCTATTTGCAGATGACTGCCTTGTTTATAAGAAGATAAACAGCTACATAGTCCCCATTCACCTCCTACGTTGTGTAAACTAGCTAGCCGATAGGTGGGTTTAGTGACAAATGAAATTAGTATGAAAAAAGTCCGCAGCTGTGACAGTAATAACAAACGTAATTCACCACTGAAATATGTAAAGGGAAGCAATTATTCAATATATTAAAATCTGATCTCAGATGGGATACACGCATTTTTAGCGTCACTGTAAGCGCAGTGTGCATGAACGCTTCTGCCTTAAATGACTTGAAACTTCATCAGCGTCGGTAAAACTCTTGGCTTACACTATGTTCGTAAGAGTAGGGATAGAATATGCCAACTCAGGTTCGTTTTTTTATTCACCAAATAGTATAAGTGATTTATAAGCAATACAATGCAAAGCCATATGGTTTGTACATAGGTCAAACGTGCTTTCTCCCACTAACCTGCTGGTTTCTGGCTGTAATAGGTTGGGTTACTGTGGTAGTCTAAGACTAAGGTACCAGGCCGCTGACCTGCTAATCACGGGATTGAATTCTGGCTGTGATGCTCGCATTTTGATGGAGGCGGGAATGTTGCAGCCCATGTGCGCAGATTTCGGTGAGCGTTAAAGAACCCCAGGTGGTGAAAATTTCCGTGGCCGGCCAATACGGAGCCTCTCATAAGCATATAATGGTTTCGGGACGCTGCACCGTATACACATAAGTAAATCTCTGTGATGAAGTAAGTATCAGGGCAAAAGAGGCTTGCTTGTAGTTTTTGTACCAGTTGCTACGTGGCCACTGAAATGTACAAAGTACATATGCCTAAGTAGCATGTCACACTTTTCACAGTCACGCCCCAGTCGTTCACGATAAGCACTGGTCTGAAAGAATAATCCTCAAAAACCGATGTCTCTGCATAAAAGTTTTGCTAACAATACGATAATGGTATGGACACTTGTATATACGTAGAAGAGAATGACGATAGAGATGTTTCGCAGACTACTGGTAGCGGGACAGGAGGTACGAAAAAGGAAGACAAAGAAGGACTTCTGGTTTTAAATTTCATAGCTTACCTAAAATAACAGTAACAGTCTCTACGTTGCATTTTAACTCTTTTGGAAACAACTGGACTATGTGCGCGGCTATGAAATGTGTCTCAGCCAGAAAGAACACTACATACTCACCTCTCTATCTCACCATCATCGTCCATTAATCTTTCTTTTCCCCTTTCCCTTCCCCCAGTGTGGAGTAGCAGGCTAGAGCAAGCTATCGCTCAGGCCGACCTTTCTGCCTTTCTGTAAATGAACTTACCTCCTCCTTCTCCTCCTTGGCGATCCCCCGAAGTGGATACGTACCATGCATCTAGGATAGCAAATCAAAGCAAAGTGTGCATATGATGATGAAACACTCCGTTTCACTATAGCAAGTTGTTTCTGTCTTTTGTTCTCGCTATACTGCGACACTGGTGGAGGTGCTGGCCTGTGAACCCTCCTGATGCTCCACACTCCCTCGGGGAGCCGTTCATCCTGCCCGGATGCACTTGAAGACACTCCAGTGCATCACTTAAGTCGTCACTTGCGAGGCCTCCCTCCAGAGTATAACCTCTCGAAGGAACTCTCTACAAGGCACCACTCACATCTACCAATGGCCACCGGCATTCCACAACTTGTACTACCAGACAGTAGTGCGCCAACCCTCATCTCAGGTAACCCTTTTTTCACCGTTGGTGCCTGCTCGATTTAGTGGCGGCGCACATGAAGACGTCGAAGACTGGCTTGATCACTATAAAAGTGTCGCCAACATCAACCAGTGGTCTCTGAACAAAGGCTTTCCCACTGATATTTGTATCTCGACGACAGCACTCGCACTTGGTACAAGCACAGAGAAGGCAGTTTGTAAACATGGAGTGACTTTAACAGGGGGATTAATGACACATTTGCCAATGTCAACCGGTGCAACCGTGCGCAGCAATTACTCAAGCTACGGGTTCAGGAACCCAATGAAATGGTCGTAATATTCGCTGAGAACATAGCCCGTTTCTTCCGTAGAGCTGATCCGCACATGACCGACGACAAAAAGTTACGCTACCTCATGCGCAGCGTTAAAGAGCAGTGTTTGCCAGATTTTTGCGGAACCCGTCAAGCACCGTGACGGACTTCATCAAAGAAGCTACGGCTATCGGGTGGGCACTTCACCTGCGACCAATGGCTTGTCAAGCAGCGCCAACATTCAACATTCAAGGCGCCGCTACGACATTAGACAACCAAATCTCGTTGCGCGATTTAGTACGAAAGGTTGTTCGCGAGGAGCTGCTGAAGCTGTGGACTCTGGTCACGGACCCACCCACATAGTCTGTCGCTGAAGCTTGGTGAAGAAATACACCAAGCGTTTTCAACAGCTGATCCTACTCATGATCAGCGGCCCTTGAGCTACGCAGCCACGCTTCCCCGCACTATCCCCGTTGCGCCGTCATATCGCCAGCCATCGGCAGCTGTTCCTCGGTCGCCACCGCAAGAACTGACACCGCAGCACCGTGCCATCAAGCCGCCGTACGAAATGCCGCCATACGAAATGCCGCCATACAAAGAGCCGTCTCCTAACGAGACATGCCATTTGCAACATTACGAGCCGTTGCGGTGTCCCCAGCTTCGCCAAACAGACGCCTGTCCCACTGTAAATAGGCATCCTCTTTGCTTTACCTGTGGAGGTGTGGTCCCCATTTTCCGTCATCGCTGGCACTGCGTCGATACATTTCGACCTCTTCGGCAATGGTGTGACGATCGACGCACCAAGGACGACTACGCACCACGCCGGGACAATGATTCTCAAGGACCCCCCTTGTTTCGGTCCCATTTTGAGAACCGCCGTGCCAACAATGACGACAGTGTGCCTGATTACCAGCCAGGTATGGGACGCCGACCAGGCTCTTCGTCTCCGGTTTTTCCGCCTTCATCGCACCACCGCACTACAGCCGACGTCAGTGGAAGGAGGTCACCAAGTCCACGCCGGAGAAACTGAAAGCGGCGACCTCCAGGGGTGAGGTTGCAGGTCATCAAGGCGACAAAAATAGGCCCCCTTTATTCCTACCACAGGACGCCGTAAAGCCAACTTGTTGTAACACCGACGAAACTGTGACCACAGATCTTACCGTTTTTGTAGACGAACAGCAAGTAACAGCCTTAGTTGACATCAGTGCCTATTTTTCTATCATAAGTGAAAACCTTGCCGTGCGCCTCAAGAAAGTAAAGACTCCGTGGACGGGACCTCACCTGAAGACAGCAGCCGGCTAGCTGTTGATACCTGTCGGAAGCTGTGCAGCAAGACTCGACATCCGTGGCTCTTCTTTCGTGGCGACGATCATCATGGTTACCTCATGTTGCAAGGACCTGATCTTACGGATGCACTTCTTAAGAGAAAATGGCACCGTATTGAACATCCCGGACCATTCAATTACGTTCCGCAATAGCCCTGGTTTAGTTGACTGTTCGGACGCAATACGGAACACTTTATTATAATTGATGATGCGGTCGTCCCGCCACGGTTATGCTCTCTTGTTTCGGTGGAAGGGCACGAAGCGTTTGATGGCGAAGACATTACCGACCAAATTGGCTCGCTGCTATTTAGCCATGGCATTTCGGCCGCACGAGGGGTCGTCCGTCTCACTGGTGGACGCACGAATTTACTTCTGACCAACTTTAGTGCTAAGCGCCGGCACCATCCGAAGGGCACAGCTATCATTTCGTACGACAATATCGTAGGAATGCGAGACAGTTTATGTTTCTTGGTATTGGACGAAGTGCCTGAATAAGAACCAGAACCCATTCTCGACGTCGGCACCACTCTGTCAAAGGACGACCGACAGAGACTTCTTCAGCTGCGAGCCCAATTCCGCGACTGCTTTTTATCGACATCACGAGTTGGTCGAACACCGTTGATAAGGCATCGAATAATCACCGAAGACACGGCGAGACTTATTCACCAGAAGGCTTATCGTCTAGCTATGAAGGAACGCGAAGCCATACAATAGGTCGCGAGAATGCTTCAAGATGACGTTATTCAACCGTCACAGAGCCCCTGCGTATCACCTTAAGTGCTAGTAAAGAAAAACGACGGCACCTGCGTTTTGGCATGGACTACAGGAAGCTGAATCAGGTGACCAAGAAAGATGTGTACCTGCTCTCCCGTATCGATGACTCTCCTGGCCGACTTCAGCACGCTCGCTACTTTTCTTTCATACACTTCAGGGGCCGAATTCACAAAGCTTTCTCTTGGCTACGCATTTTCTTAGCCAAGAATTCTCTTATCTGGAGGAATTACTATAGCGCGGGTATGAGTTTAACTTATTCGGCACTTAAGAGGGCGAGGAGGACACACGATAGCCGATGAAACGACCAGAAAAGAAAGAAGTGTTTGCCGATAATATCAACGTAGCACGCAAAGCGTCTAGCATCGAGAGTATACGATGATAGCCAATGATTTGCTGCATCTAAGTTTCAGCTCCGTGAGCGTCTGCTACAGCGCTTAAGGGATGCCGCGTACGCTGTAACAGACGTTTTGCTGGGCTTTGCAAAGCGAAGCACTTGCCTTTCATAAACGACTGTAGCTAAAAATAAATTGCTCGATGGTCTTAAGCCACCGAGCAATCCATGCACTATCTCGCCAAGTACAGGTAAACAACACTCCAGGTGCACCACATAAATTAAACCACACATAAATCGATGCATGCAATGTTTGAAAATGTGCCTCAAATGTCTTCTCCTATTTAACGCCACCAGTTACCTTACAATTCAATAAACCTGCGCTGCTACTTAACTAATTCGGTGCAATTTCGCACGGTATAGTGGTGAACGTAAGGGTGTTTTGTACCTATAGTCAAAGGTAGCCTTTGTTACAATATTCTTATTACAGACACATGAGCGACTTTGGTGCCTGCAGATGAATTGTGCGGAAATAGATAACAGCAGTAATCAAATGAAATTGTGAGCGGAATTTCGCTGGTTCCATGCAACGCAGCATTTTTATAAAGCCGGAATGCGAGAACGTGCATACGCTTACGCTTATGTATGTGTCTACGTAAAATGAGGGAGACTCGTCAGGAGGTGTCTCAGTGCTAATGCTTTTCACAAAACACGGTGCAAATATTTCGTCCAGCGTTGTTTGAGTGAGAAAACAAAGCAAGGGACGTGTATAAGAGTCTTGAGGTCGAGATACGTTATCACACGTGCGAAAAGGACGAAAAGAGAGAGAGAGAGACTCTCGTTTCGGCTTCGCGAAAGCTTGAAATTGATAGATAATAAAGACAATTTTCTGGACCAGCAGACATCAGGGAAAATTTCTGCAAAGCAGCGTCAGATGCTCGGAGAGCATAAAAAAGCGGAGTACGCGTTATATGGGAGTGACATCCACTCAGAAAGCGAGATGAAGTGTGACTGTCTTTAGATGTGAGAATCAATGCTAATTAGGGGAGTTGAGTTAATGAGCCACAACTTTCTTAAATAACAATAATAGAAACATACTGAGTATTCATCTAGTGAAAGTGACACTAGTGACAGTGAACTCAAAATAGTTGATTAGCGTTGTCACAGGCCGATATATACTTTTATTTTCCTATTTATATTTGGCAAACTATGAGAAGGTAGCCTACGTTAGAGCCGGCTATCCCAACGTCATGACAGCAATGTACAAGAATAATAGCGCACGGTTATACAGTCACACGTGGCGGTTTCTATTTTCTAGTAACCTTGGGCAAACACATTCTAACTATTTTTTTTATTTTTGACAAAGTTTCACAAAGTTTTTGCATTCGGCGTCATTCGAAGGAATGACGATATATCAGCAATAGGGCGAATGCAAGCACTGTTACAGTGGACAAGCGAAGAAGCTATACAAAGATCTTGTGGATATACTACTCCCCGTGTCTTTGTATCGCACAATATATAGTGCCAAGTCTGGAAGTGATGTCCTGAAGCGTGTCAAAGATATGTATGTAGCTCCAGGAGCCAAGTCCTTTTTCTTCAGATTGCACAACGGGACACTAGAGGTAAAAACACGGCTACAGAAAAAAGGAATGTATGTACCATGGGGAGTACACTGTTTCTTATGTAGAAAGCCCGAAAACATTGAGCACGTCTTCTTAGAATGCTGGGAAGGCGTGTTCTTCTGGGATATATTACAAAGAACGCTAAAGAAAGACCTCCCTTTAGACCCACAAGGAATTTGTTTCCTCACTGTGGACAACGAAGAAGGTGTCCCGTTTGACGCTGTTATGCTACTGGGTTTGCACTGCATATGGAAGGCCTGCATGGCCGCACGACATGTAGATATAGATGCAAGATCGACACTCGAGTACTTCCGCGAATCAGTGGGCAGGTTCCTGGAAGCACATAAATCTTTCGATCCGATACCTAAATGGGTATCGAGGATCGAGCCACTCATGAACATGAGACGATTTTAGCCATCACACGCCAGCCAAAGTTTAGTTGCTCCTTTTACCCATGCCCATTTATGTATCTATGACTTATGTGCCTTGCATTATTACTTTTGATCCCCGACTGTATTTGTGTTTCTATGTGTACGTCAAAGCAGGCAATAAAGAAAAAAAGTGAACGAGCGGTTACAGCGCTCAACTACAATCTAGGAGGTACTTGGTTTGATTCGCAGAGTCACCGAGCACTTTTTTTTTCTAGAGGTTGCCCGGCCTGACATTATGCGTGGGGGCGGGTACTGATTTTTTGAGAAGGTTGCTTTCAAACTTGCTTCTTTCACTCCCCTTGTGACACAAAAACGCTGTACTATGCTCCTTCATAAATTACACAATTCAGAGTTCATAATTTTCTCCTCCATCCTCTCTTATCGCACGAGTGTCCAGTGCTGAAATACCAATATCATACCTGGTGTGTTACTTTTCACGTGTTTGGATATTCGACCAGCGATCAGTCGTCACAATGTTTTGAAGAAAATCTACACATGCAGCGAGCTAACTGCTTGCAGCCAAGTTGACTGCCTTTGTAGGGACACGCTTTTGTGCTAATTTGATGGGCATCATCACATGCAGCAAGACCAAAGAGTACGGACAGTTGGAGCTGACACAAACAGAGTGAATAGTTTGTGTCTTTTCTCCCGCTATCTGTCATGCTGCGCGCTTCAATGTAATGTCACTGTCAATGGTTAAAATGAACTATAGCAGTTATTCGAAATCTGCTCAGATGGTCCTCTATTGTCTAGAATGGAACAGAACAATGGCAATTTAATTTGTGTAATAAATAGATACTCTGCTTTTGGGTACCAGAATACAATTTTAAACCGTAGGTAATTTTTATTAACAACAGTTCCAGTGCAGATGAAAGGTGCATGGACAAAATTTGTGTATTCAGCTTGACTGGGTTTGTGACCTTAATTGTAATTGCAAACTGGTACTACAGTGTGCATAAATATTACACACATATACAGCCACGAGTGATAGCTTGCTTATTCTGATTAAAATCGATATGTTGAAATCGACATATTCAACCAACGCAATGTGTACAAGATATGCCATGTAGAGTAGCTATGCTCTAAACTAATCTTCGCAGGTTCGTTCCATTTTACCCAATTTCTTGCCCATGACTGTAGGTTGGTAAATAAAACAACTTCATCGAACACACATATTTTGTGTAAGGTTACATTTATTTTTATGCATTATAAAACAAATTGAAATGTATAATGGCTCACAAGAGAAATAACTGGAAACAAATTCAGCCAAATCATTACCAAACTTACTCACCAATGATAAACAGATTCTCATTTAAAACATACATACATACATACATACATGCAGACATACATACATACATACATACATACATACATACATACATACATACATACATACATACATACATACATACATACATACATATACGCACACACACATACATATGTACACACATACATACATACACTCAGGTGTAAATAATAAAATGAATGGCTATAAAACAACAATTCTAATACACTCATTTTGAATATACAGAAAGTAACTTACGAGAGAAATCCACCGGCACTGTTATGTCTGAACACGGTGTTTCTTGAACCATCTCGCAAAAGCTTGATGCATAGCTTCCGCTGCTGCCCAGTGACAAGCACTTTTTATAAAAAACACAAGAATAAAGTTTTGACAATGTCATGCTAAAGAAAACGGCTGTGCATCAATATGTTGTACATGTCTGCAATATCACTCTGTTTATTTACATAGCTTGACTCATTCACAACCCACTAACAAAGCATGTTAGGACACTTGGGCTGAAAGTTGGCACAGCGCAAAGAAATTCTAGACAATACATGAATAATACAATTATAAGCTACTAAGCTCCTTGGTGCAAACAGTGCTTATATTGACAGCTACAGGCGCCATTTATTTTCCCAAAAACACTTTTCAAAAGTAGAATCAACTTTATTTAGCAAAAAGTTTCTATTCTGGCGCATCGTGGTGACTCAACGGGGGAACTGAGTCTTTTGGCCAAGGAAACAAAGACCGATTATTTTTCCAGTTCGTGAATTCACCCCATGCTAACATGGAGGCAGCTAGTAGAAGTGGTTTTGGAGAGAGGAAACCACCACATTCCCACCAGTTGTGGCCTTGGGTAGCTACTTCACTTGGACTAAAATGATGAAAAACACTCCTCAAGAAGACTTCAAAGTTTGCACATCAACGCAGTTGCCATACAGCTGTCTATTAGTCTGCTTGAAAAATATGCAGTTTACTGGTGGGCAAACACTGCACACTATGTGAGGTGATGCTCTAGTGCACTGCATGTATGTCTTGCTGGCCTCAACTGCGATGTTGTTCAGCACGTATGTGTAAAATCACAACTAATACTATGCCACTTTAAAGTAAGTATGTTCATTTGCATGAAACAGGGGCCACAATGAAAAAACATAAGAACAATTACCTTGACACAGTTCGAAAAATGTGAATACATTTCTATAGTTTTCAGAGCTGATCTGAGAATAGTAATAATGGTTATAAACACATTATTACTTCTCTAACAAAGTATTTTAGGATGCCAGCTTCAGTATTAGAGTATACCAGTACTTTTTTAGGGCTAAACAATTGTACAGGCACCTAGAAAAAGATAAGTAAATGTATGTTATAGCTACATGTAAACTAAAATAGATACTTTTATTTCTAGTCTAAGTAAAGCTGCATAGATAATAAGTCACTTGCATAATGCACGTTTACATTATGAACAAACTTATCCGAGCAAAGTATACACTAAAGAGTTATACTTACACAATAGAAACAGAGAATTAGACTGCCGAAGGACGGACAGGCAGGGAGATAACAATACACAAGCACTAAAATCTACTGTTAAGATATACTAGGAGTAGTATTGATCCTATTCCTTCCAAATAAAATAATTCACACAGATTCACTTCCCAGAGCTTATACACTCATGGCATCAGGTGTGCTATACCAATGACTGTAGACTGAAGGATTGCATCGACTAAGTACAAGAATACCGCATCCATGGCTTTACGTCTTGTACTACAAGGAATGCAAACACAGTTACCATTGCTGACCATGGATGCTGCGATTTATGACAGGTAAATTCAGAGACACGCAGGTACTAAACACGCATGTTAAAAACTTCATCTCAAAAATATTTGCACACTAACACTACAGCACCCTTTAAATTAGTGTCATAGTTTGGTATCTTTCATGAAAAATTTAAATCATTTGGAATGCAAGTGAAGGAACTGCTGAATAATGCACTGCTAAGAAGTTAAGCTGCAGCTGTGCAGAATGTTACTACGCATACAATTCAAACTACTCCTGACATCACAGTGTGCTCTTTCTGCTGTCGCAAACTTTGAGCAGAAGAACAGTCACTGGCAGTCTCTATATAATTGTTAGTCTTCTGTGCTCTGTTCTCGATACACTGTACATGACCATGGAGCACCGGATCCCTTGTTACTGCTGAAACTTAGAAAGACACAGATCATTGTTACAACCATGCTACATGCAAGAGTGTACAGTTGTTAAATATGTGCTCAAATTTCAGATGTCGTATCATTTAACCATATGGTGTAGTAGCGCAATTTTCACGGGGACGAAGAGGACAAGAAGACACGACACGTCTTCTTGTCCTCTTCGTCCCCGTGAAAATTGCGCTACTACACCATATGGTTAAATGATGTCTCACCAACTAGCCCAGCTCTCGACCCTACTGAACTTCAGATGTCGTACTTTCAGAAGCTAACGACAAGCCTCAACACACACACAAATAGTGAAGACTGAAAATATATTTTATCATGATACAAGAGCAAAACTACAATGTTATAGTTGAAGGCGTGAAGCTTTTGCCAGGCGCAAAAAGCCAATAAAGTTTCTTTCATTTTGGTTTTACACTAGGTGCGAGAAGCAGATCACAAATAAGTTCACTAAGAAACACAAGTTAGGCTGCATTACAACACAACAGCCAATGTTCATAACTCTAGGACTGTCTAACATAGCCTAGCTCACCACACCGCGTTTAGGAGCAAATGGGCAGTCTAGAGGACACAAAGCACTTGTGGATTAAGAGGGCGCTTGTTGCTGACATCTATTATTCTAAAAGAAGAAAACCTTTCAAAAATGCACTTAATCAGAAGAAATAATCATGCGCAACAAACACAATGGGCTGCTACAGGTGCCACCAACACTCACCATTATTGTTGTTACCAGTGTCTTGCCGGATGGATATGCTGTGTCCTGCACAGAACACCAAAGTAGTGCTCCATGACTTGGCTTGCATGTGTGCTGGCTGCTTTGCACTGCTGCTGAAATAGGCTAGCCACAGACAGAGATATGAGAATCCATGGCTTTGAAACACACTGAACGTCACCCTTAGAGATCAACAATTCATACTTAGGTCAGGTACACTTTGTAGAAAAATATATATCACTATGCAATCGTGGTGAACACGTTCGGCTGAAACACAACAAGCCACAGCAATGAGAGATAAAAAGCTACATGAAGTAAAAGATGCAGTTACTTGGCTTATGTCGTCTCAGGCTTGTTCAATAGTTCTTTTTCCTTGCAAGTTGTGAGCAGCCAGGCGAGTTTCATCCACTTGCTATTTCCTTCCAGAGCACTTGATCCACAGAGGGAGTCACAGGCTCGAGAGCTCAATAAGGAATCAAAGCATTTGCACTCGTTGAAAGCACAAGCTTTTGAGTCTCAGATGATTGGAGTTTCAATCATAGGCTGCAGGCTTTCAACTTTCAACATTCTCAAGTATCTTGCTACTTAGTTCAATAAATGTTGAGTGGGAATTATATTTGAAAATAATACAGGTATCCACAGCAAGCAACCATGCTTGGGCCTTCAGTTTGTGCACAGTAAGTGGTGTTCACTTAATCGTATGTATTAAAGAAAAACTAACCTTGCAGCCAGCCGTTAGGCAGTTTTGTGCCCTCGAAGCTCCCAAGCAGATCGCAGTCCTTCCAGATGAAGCTGCCATGCATGCTTCCAGGCCACATCCGCTGATTGATAACAGTCCCAGCAGTGACATAGACTTGCACGGTTAGGGAGCACATGTCCTTCCTAACTTTGTTCAGGTGCTGCCAGTCATGATGAGGATTGATGTGTCAGTGTGTGCAACCAATGCATCACAGGACCATAACAAGCTAATCACTGCGACCTGTGAAGAGCCAAAAACGAGATATTTAAAAACAATCAATAAATTTTCTCACTTCTAATACTTCTTTGATGATGCTATCACTTCGTTAGTGACAAAATCTGCTATAATCACATTGAAATAAGCTGAAGCCTCATGTAAAATTTACGTACCGCAATATATATGTCCTACTGAAGTATAGTACTACCACAGTGGTAATCGTCTATAGAACTAATTTTCTAAAATAACATAAATTTTTAAGTGCAACCTGGCTCCTGAAAAATAAATTCACATTAACTTTCTAACTATCAAACGTGGTCAACCGACAGGCCCAACTTCATAATCAAACAAGAGCTCACTTGTATCAAATCACAAAAAACTTTTTATGTATTTGCTCGATATTATATGTATGTATATAACAGTAGTTGTAAATTTTTCATGCTTCAACTTACCATAGAGAAACATTACATCTGATAGGCTTAAAAACTTGCACACGTTATAGAACTGCGTGAATTATAGTACCGGTGAAATTAAGTTCTGCAAGGTGAACTCACCGATGGCAGCATTTAGTAGCCGTTGGTGTCATAAGGAACCAAGTACGGCCAACAGGCAAAGGGCATCTGCAGACTGGAAGCTGCCAATGACAGCAATGAAGGGCTGGCCAGGCGTGCACGTCTATTGATAAAGTGTAAGAACTGGCCATGACGGGCTGTTGTCAAGGCCCTAGTGCCGTGCAAAACGATGGCCAGATGAACTCGGAAACCTGTAGTTAGGCGATATTGGCCAACAACTTCATCCAAAGCAAGGCACCGGTGAAATCTTTGCTTTTTGGGGGGCTGTAGGGAAGCTTGACGTTCACAGGCTCTCACTGCCACATAGAACTCTCAATTTGTTACCGAAGAACAGTCTAGGCGCGCTTCCAAAGTAACACGATCCACAACAGAATGTAGCATCTCGCAGTTTTGGTTGATCACATCACAGCGCTAGGACTATGGTTATCACAAAAAGAAGTGACGACCTAACAAACAAAAGCGCCAAGCTGCCCAACCACGACTTCACAGGGCAAAACAGTTATCAACGCTGTCTTTCCATTTTCGGTCACACGAGCACAGCTTGTTCACAAGTCTTGGAACGTCAACACAGCACCACTGTTCACAACGAACATCGTTTCACTCCCGAACAGTACATTGCTTTCAAGTAAATAGAAGCGTACGGGCTAACTAGTGCGAAGCAAGAACCGAGCGCGTAGTTCATACGTTTCCGTACGTACTTGGGGTCACTCATGTAACGTGTCAAAACGCTGTCATTCCGAAATGTCGCACAGCACCAAACTGAGAGACTAGAAAGTCAAGTGAACGAACTGTTACCGGCACACAAACACACATTGCAGGCTTCTCGAGTGCTAGATGCAGTCGATACATCGACGCCGATCCCCGCTTGATAACCACACCGACGCACAGGCTTCGCTGCGCTTCACCGTACACCATTGCACTGCAACAACTTTCCGCACTGCTTACACGCACCGAAAGAACTGCTGTAATCACAACACATCCGGTCAAACGCTGAAGTAACTCGTGAGAGAAGCGTTTGCTGAAAGTCGCACCGACCGATATGCTGTTTACGACGCCATGTTGTTTTCGACAACTGCGCAGCACATAAGATGATAAGAGAGCTCTTAGAAAGTACTTGCACTATTTTCACGGCGTGAAAAAATTTTCTCTTATGTGTGAGGGGGGTGATAAGACGAACAGGACAGGCATGCCAGATGAAAGAAGTGTTTTGGCAACGTCACGGAGTGAGCTGATGTAGAGGGTATTGCTTCACAACCAATCACAGCTGTGCCTGTCGGCCAAGCCGTCGTCTGCTCGCGTTTGTCGTCTGCTTCGATCAGAGCATGCAACAGGGGATTCGCCTTCGCAACGCTATTATTCTCAGGTCAAGTGGTCGCTACGTCGCACAAAATACATGTCAGTGGCTCGCTCTACCTTTGAATGATGTTCATACGCCAAGTTAAATGGCTGGTAATTGATGCAGGGGTGAATTAAGCCAAGGTTTGCTCCAGAATCGTGACGGTTCGCATATTTTCGGTGTCATGCAAAGTTACTAGGGTCATTTCATTCCGATTGCTTGCCATAATATCACGGTCCATATCGGTGTCTGAACAGTGAAGGTGAAGATGCATGATTTGTTTGTAGTTCCATGGGTAATCACGCGTACCCCTAATACGCTTTGGTTTACAAAGTACGTTTTGTTACAGATCGTCCCAAAGTGTATCGACAGCTGTATTTCAGAGATCGCAACCATTGGACAGTTAGAGCCAATGAAAGTACACTAGAGCACAAACTTTAGGAACCACCTACTGAAAACTTCCTCTCATTTTTATTTCCAATAGCGTGCAAAGAATGTACTCCCATTAACCTCTTTGGTGGTAATTTCCACCAATGAGGCAAGGATCTCGAGTTGCACTTTTAATTGGATGAGATGGGGCGCAACACAACAACATAACAAATAATGTTGATCCTATGCCATGTCGCGTTCGAATGCACCGACCATTCACGTATTGGTTTTTATCCAACCACAAATCCTTACATGCGTGGTTTTATGCCAATGACGCCCAATAGAATTCTTCAATTACTGCGACTTCAAACTTATTGGACGATGGTGGTTGTCAACACCATCCACTGCGTACAAGGGAAACAACACGCGAAGCTCAAAGCGCCGAAAAAAATAAAAACGCACCAGCAGTCATCAGGCAGCCCTTGATGGGCGTGAATTAACTCAAAACCAGCCAGGGCACCAAAGTATACCGCTGCGGCAGCAAGTTCTAAGTAGCCATATTGTTCCTAAGGGTGGTCCGGACCACTCTTAGGATTTTCTCTCAGCCATGCTATTTTTACGCACAATTTCGCTTCGTGAATCCACTTACGAGCACTTTTCGGTGACGTAAGCAAATATAGCAACTGCATCACCATCGCTGACATGTTCCCGGGCAGTCACAGCGCGCTTTATTTGCAGCGGCCGATGTGACAACCATGGCTTCTTACGACGTTTTTTTGTTTCATGAATCAACTTACGCAAGAAAATTCCTCTTGCGCAAAAATGTTTTCGTAAGTGAGTTTTGTGAATCCGGGCCCTGATTCTTTCTCACTACGCCATGCTACATTGAGGGCTTCACAATTGTGCAATGTCGCGTCGTGTCGACAAGGTAGGAACTAGTTTTGATTCTCAGCCGTGAGTCCATATCATAGGTAATATGTATTTAGGTGATGGGCCTGAAATATTTTAGGCTTGCTACTTTTATTGTTAGATTTAAGTTACACAGTTACACAAGCTAGATTTTCTCGCCGCAGGTAATGATCGGTCTGCTGAGTATGCAGCGAACATGTGTGCTTAAGGAACAGTTCTGAGGTCTGTGTACAGATCGAAATGGCCCGATTCTAAGAAAATATTCTTCGGGCACGCATTGTTTAGGCACGCTTTGGGCACGCTTTAGGTACGCTTTTGGCATTGCATGCACGCTTTAGGCACGCAATTTAGATTGATTCTGGCTTCCAGGGTTTAAAACAAATGACATTGTAGCCTCGCAGGAGAAAAGACTACCTTCGAAACATTTGATTTGACACTTCATGTTGACAGATTTTTCATATTTTCAAGCTTCCACTTTTTAAGGGTCAGTTTAGTTCACCTGCACCGATGGGAACTGATTCACAGCTGTGCACAAGGAGTTCAAAACTTCTGCAGCCCGAGTTCAGCAGTGCGGCATCACAAGTGAATGACAAGGTGGAAATTTTATTCTTGTTCGCTTAATTTAAAGAGGTGCGATCTTGGCAAAACACCCCGCGTCTGTACAACGGGTACGGCACCTACGTCTAATGCTATGTCGTTTGTTAAGCTGTTCGTGCAGCTGCACCAAACCAGCGCCATCAGAGCATCAGGTACTGGAAAATCATACACTAGGTTTAGTGCTGTACCTCTCCTACGCTTTTTGAAATGAAAGGCATGGTTTAGAGGGTACTATTGCTGCACTTTTGAAACGAATGGTGAGGTGCAGCCCTTTGTAAAACGGATCATGTTGTGCAGGCGAATTGAACAAACCCTTAAGCACACAAGCGTCTTAGCATTTCACCCCCATCGAAATATGGCCACTGTGGCTGGGATCAAACCTGTGTTGTTCAGCTCAGCAGTTCCACACAATCTAAATAATAGTGTTACAGATTCAAGGTTATTGAAGTGTAGATTCCATGCTCGTGGCCAATCCGAAGCATCCCTCTACGATATGCGTGGCAAAACATTCACAAATACAGCATTACATGTGTGAGGTTCAAGATGACCTGTTGGAGTGGATGTTAGGATGTTTCAACGTGCTCGCAGAGTGGACATTCGGTAGTAGTCATCCTGTCGTTGCATGGCAGTGTGGAAAAGCAAGTGACATCACCAGATATCAATGCATGAAATCAATGCATTATCAATGCATGAAATTTTCCAAAATAAACAAACAAAATCAGTTAACTAGTAAACAGCAGTATTTTACACATATTGCCACGTTCTATTTCTGAAGTTTTGTTATCACCCCAAAACACTACGCGATTCTCAGCGCAAAACGCGCGTGCAGTTTGCGGGAAGCTTCCGGACTTAAGTAGATCATTTCGATAAGACCACGCCCACTCTGCGAACTGTACAGATTATTCTGAAACCTACGTCACCGCCAGCGATAACGCTAGAACATTCGATGACAAGAGTATAAATGCCGACGCACTTCGGCGCTTGTCAGTAGCTGATCGACGGCCGACGCTCCGTTCACCATTATCAGTCCAAGACTGCTTCTGTAATCAGGCTTTCCGTTTACCGGGCACAGGTTCGCCCATAAACAATTTAATTCCAACACAAAGCCTCCTGTCTTCGGCCACGTCACGACCCCGTGACATCTGGTAGAGGTGCTGTTTCTTCCATGTACCGGACGCCTCCTTCAAGCCGCGACCCCAGCCCAAGCGTCAAAGAAGACACGGACGCTAACCATGAACAGCGAACAAGCCGCAGGCAGAGGGGACTACAACTAGAGTACAGGCCCCTTTCAGAAGCAGCCAGGCAGACCCAGATCCCGACATCAACTACTGCAATTATGACCACCTCCGTGCAGACTGCACCACTCCTGCTCCAGCAACCCAAAGAGCCGCCAACTTTCCGCGGTTCGCAACTGGAAGACTAGGAAAGCTGGATCAAAAGGTTCGACCGCGTCGCCGCCTTCAATGACCGGACAGACGATGACAAGCTCCGGCGTGTGTATTTCGCCTTAGAAGATGCGGCTCGTACTTGGTTCGAGAATCAAGAGCGAAGCCTTACTACGGGGGACGCCTTTCGCGCCAGGTTCCTCACCACATTCGCAAGTGTGGGGCGGAAGGAGAAGGCCGCAGCTCTTCTTGAAACCCGCATGTAGATGCCAAACGAGAACGTGGCGCTATTCACTGAAGATATGATTAAACTTTTTTGCCACGCTGACTCCGAAATGTCCGAGGAGAAGAAGGTCCGTCTGCTCATGCGAGGAGTAAAGCAGGAACTCTTTGCCGGGCTGATCAGAAACCCGCCAAAGACGGTCGCCGAATTCATTTAAGAAGCATGTACGACAGAGAAGACGCTCGAGATGCGCATGCGGCCATATAATTGTAGCTTCTCGTCTACCGGCTACGCCGGCATTCAAGCGCTTGGAACCGCTGACTTGCGTGAGACGATCCGAGTGATCGTGCAAGAAGAGCTGCGAAAATTACTTCCTCAGCGCAGCCTTACGTGGCATTCATCGCAGATGTCGTACGCCAGGAGATCCAGCAATCGCTGGGCGTTCCTCAGCCTCAAGAGCCTCAGCTGCAAGCCATAAGCTATGCTGCTGCTGCCCGCCGCCACGCCCCTCCTCCACGCGCTCGCCAAAACGCTGCCCCATCGCACTTCCGTCGCCAGACGCCACCGCCGCCACCACCCCCACTGACGTCCTGCCATTCGCCAGCGGCCCAGCGCAGTGCGCCGAGGAAGACTGACGTCTGGCGCACTCCTGACCACCGCCTGCTTTGCTAACAATGCTGCGAGGCCGGACACACATACCGCCGGTGCCAGTACCGACAGATGGCGCTGCGTGGCTTCGCCGTCAATGCACCGCGTCCGCAGCCAGGACAACGGCCACACGACATCGCAGACTACCTGACAGGAACTCAATGGACACCACGAAGTCCTTCCCGTTCGCCATCGCCCAGCCGCCCCACGTCGCCGCATCATGGCAGTACTCTGACCAAACGCGAGCCGATCTCCTAGCCCGTATCCGGAAAACTAATGGCAGCAACCGATGGAGGTGCGGTTGCTGTGCGATGAACTATCGAAGATCCTCCGACGACGACGACGCCGCCACGGAGCTTTCCGAACACAATGCCAACCAGGCGAAGTCGTGACGGCGAAACCTCACTTACCGAAGGTGACCTGACTACGCAACATGGAAGCAGCGGAACAAGCCGACGCAGCCGTGACCCAACGCCACGCCCTAACTGCAATGCGAGACCGCGAACTAGCGACCTCGACGTTCTTATCGACGGCCACAGTGTGACCGCTCTCGTCGATACTGGAGCCGACTACTCCGTCATCAGTGGGTCGTTCGCCGCGAAGTTAAAGAAAGTTAGGACAGCTTGGGAAGGCCCTGAAATCCGCACAGCCGGAGGTCATCTCGAAACGCCTGCAGGAATCTGCACAGCGAGAGTCACCATTACGGCCGTATTTATCCTATAGACTTCGGAGTCCTACAGCGTCGCTCGAGAGATGTCATCTTTGGCATGGACTTCTTATGCCTCCATGGTGCTGTCATCAACGTAAAAACAAAGTCGATAACGTTATCCACAGAAGAAGCACTACTGCCGCGCATGCCATCAGAAAACCATGCCTTGAATGTGCTGGAAGAACAAGTCACCATTCCGCCTCACTCAAGCGTCATTATTTCAGTCGGCGCTCCTAAATCACCTGACTTGGAAGGCGTCGTTGAAGGCAGTCAGCATCTGTTGGTCACCCAAAATATTTGCGTCGCAAGAGGAATTGCACAGCTGCGGGGAGGCAAAGCAACGGTTATGCTCACAAATTTCAGCAATGAGTACAAACATGTGAACAAAGGAACAACGGTCGCATACATCGAAGAAATTGTCGAAGCCACCAGTGCTTTCACCCTCGCCGATTTTGCGGAACCTGCACAGAGGAACCAAGCCTCTCCCATAGCTTTCGATGCCAATGCCAGCCTTCCGAACCATAAGCAAGAACAGCTCAAGGCCCTACTCCTGCAATACGAAGATTGCTTTTCGTCGTCATCGAAAATTTGGCAGACCCCAATCACGAAACATTGCATCATAACCGAAGAAAATGCCAGACCACTCCGTCAGAGTCCGTACAGGGTTTCGACGCGAGAACGCGAGGCCATAAAGAGACAAGTTGATGAAATGCTGCGGGATGACATTATCCAGCTGTACAAGAGTCCATGGGCATCCTCGTGGTGTTAGTGAAGAAAAAAGGTGGAACCCTACGTTTCTGCGTCGATTATCGCCGCTTGAACAAAATCACAAAACAAGACGTGTATCCTCTCCCACGAATAGACGAGGCACTTGATCGGCTCCATAATGCCAAGTATTTTTCGTCAATGAACCTCAAGACTGGCTATTGGCAAATCGATGTAGACGAAAGAGACCGAGAGAAGACGGCGTTTATAACACCGGACGGCCTCTTCGAGTTTAAGGTGATGCCCTTCGGTCTTTGCTCAGCGCCTGCAACTTTTCAACGCGTTATGGATACAGTACTGGCAGTTTTGAAGTGGCAGGCTTGCCTTGTGTACTCTGAGGACGTCGTCGTGTTTTACTCGAGTTTAGACGAGCATCTTCGGTGCCTTGAAGCTTTACTTCAAGCCATGAAGACGTCCAGACTCACACTGAAGCCAGAAAAGTGCAGATTTGCGTACGAGGAGCTCTTGTTTCTGGGACACGTTATTAGCAAGTATTGAGTTCGTCCCAATCTACAGTAAACAGCCGCCATCGCCGACTTCCCGCCGCCCACTGACAAGAAGGCGATGCGCCAATTTCTGGGCCTGTGCGCCTAATAAAGGCGGTTCGTGAAAAACTTCGCCTGCCTCGTCGATCTTCTCACTAAACTTACCAAGCCGACGTGAAGTTTCAAGTGGGAAACGCCGCAGGAATTAACACGCTTTCCAGGAGCTTAAACATCGCCTACAGACGCCTCCGTTACTTTCCCATTTCGACGAATTCGCCGAGACAGAAATACACACTGACGCAAGCAGCGTAGGTCTTGGCGCCGTTCTTGTGCAGAGGGCTCACAGACTTGAAAGGGTTATTAGTTACGCCAGCCGATCGCTATCCAAAGCAGAAGCCAATTATTCCACAACAGAAAAGGAGTGCCTCGCCATCATCTGGGCTACGTTTAAATTTCGCCCCTACCTCTACGGCAGGCCCTTCAAAGTTGTGAGCGATTACCACACCTTGTGTTGGCTAGCCACCTTGAAAGACCCTTCAGATTGCCTCGGACGATGGAGCCTGAGACTTCAGGAATATGACATTACTGTCATTTACAAGCACGCCAAGAAACACTCCGAAGCTGACTGTCTCTCTCGTTTGCCTGTCGACCAACCACCACCCGACGACCTGAATGACGACTACTTCTTGGGAACGATAACGACCGACCACTTCACTGAACGACAGCGGGCCGACCCGGAACTTAAGGCCCTAATAGAATACCTCAAAGGCAGGACCGCCGAACTCCCGAAGGTATTCAAACGCGCACTTGCGTCGTTCTTCCTGCGAAATGGTCTTCTTCAAAAGAAAAACTTTACGCCGCTCCGAGCGAAGTACCTAATTGTGGTGCCTTCAGCTCTGCGACCAAAACTCCTGCAGACCCTGCACAACGATCCGACGGCAGGGCACCTCGGTGTTTCTCACACGCTCGCGAGGATACAAAAAAGGTACTACTGGCAGCGTCTTACCACCGACCTCACTCGCTATGTGAGGACATGGCGGGACTCTCAGCGACGCAAGACACCGCCGACAAGGCCAGCGGGACTTCTGCAGCCAATTGAACCACCTTGCTGACCTTTCCAGCAAATTGGTATAGACCTACTGGGGCCGTTCCCGACGTCGTCTTTCGGAAACAAGTGGATCGCGGTAGCTACCGACTACCTCACCCGCTACGCCGAGACAAAAGCCCTTCCCGTAGGCAGTGCATCCGAGGTAGCTAAGTTTTTCTTCGAAAATATCGTCCTACGTCATGGCGCCCCGGAGGTCCTTATCACCGACAGAGAAACTGCATTTACTGCCGACTTAACTCAAGCGATCTTGGCATACAGCCAGACAATCCACCGCCGGACGACAGCGTACCACCCACAGA
Source organism: Rhipicephalus microplus (assembly GCF_013339725.1). Lineage (NCBI taxonomy): Eukaryota > Metazoa > Arthropoda > Arachnida > Ixodida > Ixodidae > Rhipicephalus > Rhipicephalus microplus. The sequence continues at coordinate 39,815,146 of NC_051175.1, forward strand.
CCCACGGCCTAACCGAGCGGCTTAACAAGACAATCGCCGACATGCTGGCAATGTACATCGATGTCGAAGACAAGACGTGAAACGCCATTCTTCCTTACGTGACCTTCGCATACAACACGGCGGTACAGGAGATGACGCAGATATCTCCATACAAATTGGTCTATGGAAGGAGCCCGGCAACGACGCTCGATGCCATGTTACCCAACGTCACCGACGAAGAAAACTTCGATGTGAGTGAGTACCTTCAACGCGCCGAAGAAGCCAGATAACTCGCGCGTCTCCGTGTCAAGAATCAACAGACGACCGCCAGCCGCCGTTACAACCTTCGACGACACTTCGTGGAATACCAACCTGGTGAACGTGTTTGGGTGTGGATGCCGATACGCCAACGTGGACTAAGTGAAACGCTTCTGCGACGGTACTTCGGACCGTACAGGGTGATTCGACGTCTCGGCCCACTTGATTACGAGGTTGTCCCTGACGGCATCACGAACTCTCAACGACGCTGATCGTGACCTGCCCCGCCGCAGTGGTCTAGTAGCTAAGGTACTCGGCTGCTGACCTGCAGCTCGAGGGTTCCAATCCCGGCTGTGGCGGCTGCATTTCAGATGGAGGCGGAAGTGTCGTAGGCCCGTGTGCTCGGATTTGGGTGCACGTTAAAGAACACCAGGTGGTCGAAATTTCCGGAGTCCTCCACTACGGCGCCTCTCATAATCATATGGTGGTTTTGGGACGTTAAACCCCAAAAATCAATCAATCATGATCGCGACCTGAAGTCGTCTATGTCGCGCACCTCAAGCCGTTTCATGCGCATTAACAAACTGAAGCAGTGTTTTTGTATTATTACTGTATCGTAATTTATTCATTGTACTTTCTTGCATTATTGTTTACCTTCATCTTTAGTTAAAGCATCGGGACGAAGCCTTTTTCAGAGGGGGGGGCAATGCCACGTTCCATTTCTCAAGTTTTGTTATCGCCCCCAAATGCTACACTATTCTCAGCGCTAAACGCGCGTGAAGTTTTCGAGAAGCTTCCGGACTTTAGTAGATCAAATCAATAAGATCACGCCCACTGTGCGAACTGTACAGTTTATTCCGGAACCTACGCCACCGCCAGCAATAACGCTAGAACATTCCATGGCAAGAGTATAAATGCCGTTGCCCTTGGCTGCTTGTCAGTAGCTGATCGACGGCCGACGCTCCGTTCGCCGCTATCAGTCCAAGACTGCTACTGTAATCGGACTTCCCGTTTGCCGTACACAGGTTCACCCAAATAAACAGTTAAATCCCAACACAAGCCTCCTGTCTTCGGCGACGTCACGACCCCGTTACAATATATGTAGTGGTACTTCATAACACGTGTATCACTCAGGGCTGCTTATTCACAAGGCATGTCATGTAGCAGGTTTTTTGCCCATTGTACACAGCTGCTTCCATGTCAGGTGGGCTAGGAGGCTGTGGCAGAGAAAGAAGTATTTGTCATTTAAGTGACGCTTTCTTTGTCACACTATAGCGAAACCACACCCATAATTATGTGATGTTTCTCAAACGCGACTGCTGGTACTTAACAACTCGTAGGTCTTTAGCACTAATATATGGGCTAGCTACGAAGACACATGCGAGGCGACAGTGGTTTATTTGCCTTCTTACATCGCAACGGCCTGGTTAGTGTAACCTGGCGATAGAATTTCAGAATTAACTATTGAGTCAGCGAATTGTTGCCACGCGAAGCCAAGCTGCAAGTAACGCACAGTTTTTTCGTTTGCAGATTGAGACGTGAATTAATTTTAAAATTTAATATTGCAGTTTGCTGCCCCCGTGTGACGCTGGCGCATCGACAAAAAAAACTGCATATGTTGAAATAAACCAACTAGCCCCGCAAGCAACCGTCCTTAAAAAACTGAATTGGTTTCTACTCACCGGCTCCAGCTTGCAATGGGTGTTCATCCGATGAAAGCTTTAACGGTCGCTTCGTTCCTCAGAAGTCACTTGAATTCCCTTCGCGAAAGGATTTGAACGAGTCAGAATAAACAGAAAGAGAAACAGCGTGTTGGTCGGCAGAGGCTCGAAACATTTACAGCGAAACGAAACAGTCCGAGACACATCCGAACGTACCGCGAGCAGTTACCTGCCGTCGCAACCGTTGGCCGCCGCGAACTTTGAAATAAGAATAATGATGGCAATAGGCTGCTGCTCACCTAATGCCAGCTGGAGCAAAAATTATAATGAAAAAACTGATGACGCAGCACTTCGTTAGGAAAACTATTCGCTAGAAGAACAAGTTGTTTTTTATGTGTAGTAGTACGCAAAGATGTAGTATTTGACCATTTTAAAATTGAAGCTTGGTCCCGACGAGTGCGCTCCTATAAAAAGTGCAATAGCGCGAGTGCCAAGAGAGGTTAGTAGATCTACTCTGACTGTTTAAAGCAGAAAAGCGCCGCGGTTGCTTTTTTTGCCCCCTACAGGTGATCCACTTGAACTTGAGAGTTTCCGGGGCCCGGTAATATCTCCAACGGTTATAAGATGTTTACCGCTACAGAAAAAGCAACTGTGAAGACAGCGACAAAACAGCGCTTTTATGGGCGAAGCTCCTGAAAGCAGCAGCCATTTGTCCGTCGTTTTCGTGGTAGTTGTCGTAGTGTGTAACCAGTCTTACATTTTGACCTCCAAGGCGGTGCCAGCGAGAGATTTCACCTGTGCGTTGTTCAACAATAGAAGATAGTGCTCGTTGTACATGCCAATTACTGCTAAAAGGGAATGAGAGACAGGAGAATGCGGCTTTTAGTTAACGCGCACGCTGAAAGTTTTTTTATTGTTCAATAACGCACAAAACACAAGAATAGGTTACTACGTTATACTCTCTGGGCGTAACCACCTGGGTTTTAAAAAGGTTTAGCGAGCGTTGGGCCGCAGTGCCATGAATACAGTGAACGAGTATATACCGTGAACTCGAGGTGGTTAAAGGTGGGAAGTAGACACTAAGCGCAAGCCGTGAGAAAGTATGCGTGCGCCTATTTTCGTTCAGTCTTTGGAATGTCCGCTGGATGGCGGTGCTTCTATATGAGGAATATATGATGAAAAGATTCGAGATGGTGGTACTTGGAGTGTTGAATAGGTGGACGAACGGACAAACAGACAGATGCATGGACGGACGCACGGATGGCTGAACGGACGGGTGGACGCATGGACGGACGCAGGAGCGGATGCATGGACGAAAGCAGGGACGGATGCACAGATGAACGTGCGGACGCACGAACAGACGCATGCACAAACGGGCGGATGAATGCACGGCTGGCCACACAGACGCACGCATAGATAGACGGAAGCAAGAACGAATGAACGGACGAATGCTTCGCCCCACAATCCATCATTCACTCCGTGGATATACTACCATTTTTTTCTTAACTTTTAAATGATATTGGACACATTTCTTGAAACATTCTGTATATTTACAAGTTCTTATTTCCAATGCTTTCCGAATTGAAGAATTTCAGTGCAATTTTAACAATGAGAAATTGCTGCTGTGACTACCCATGGCTAAGTGATTTCTCAAAGTCACATAAGTAGCAGGACGGCCTCGTTACCACTTATAAACAGTGCAACTGAGTTGTAAACAAACAAGGTAGGATACATTTGGTTTTTTTTTGGACTCGCCTCCCCGCACTTCGTCTTTTACACTTCAAAAGCACTTTCGCGGTGGCGCATGCAGGGAATTAGCTGTGGTTCTGCGCAGTGAGGCGAATGATGCGCAGGTTAAAAAAAACATATGGCAAACACAAAAACTTCTTTTAGCAAAAACGAAGAACGGGAGGAAGCCCTCAGAAGCGGCGATGTCTATAAAAAACTAAGGGCTGTTGAAAGCGCCCAAGAACGAGCGGAGAACCATTGTCGTCTATCTCTGGCGTGGGCCCAGCCCACATGTACGACTAGTTGCTTAGGACCCATATAAAGTTTCTTGCCTGACTAACTGACACGTGTATCTAGAATATAGTTTGCTCAAGTCATTTTCGGTTCTAATTACATGAAAAATGTCTTGTCTTGCACCGCTCTCGGCTTACCCTTCTTAAAGAAAAAAAACAGTGATTAGCAAAGAACCCTATATTTCACGGCCCTTAGGGTATAATGGGTTGGACACTAGCTTTGAGTAATTATATAGCCACGTGAGAAAACATTTTCTCGACAAATAGTGCCTTCTAAATATTTCGTGTTCGCATGTACGGAGGGAGGCATCCGAATTTGCAAGAAAGTCAAGCAATACCTACACATTTTCTGAACTTAATATGTGCATAAAATACGCTCAACAATACAGGTACTTTGGAAAATAATACAGTTAGAGTACATAAAACTCTTGCCAATGAATTGTCCACTATTTGAGAATAATTTTAATGTTTATTTCTTGCGCTTATATTGCCACTTCGTTTCTACAAGTTTTGTTATCACCCCATTGAACTAATTGTAATTCTCAGCAGAAACCGCACTTGCACAGTTCGAGATTGATTGATATGTGGGGTTTAACGTCCCGAAACCACTATATGATTATGAGAGACGCCGTAGTGGAGGGCTCCGGAAATTTAGACCACCTGGGGTTCTTTAACGTGCACCCAAATCTGAGCACACGGGCCTACAACATTTCCGCCTCCATCGAAAATGCAGCCGCCGCAGCCGGGATTCGAACCCGCGCCCTGCGGGTCAGCAGCCGAGTACCTTAGCCACTAGACCCCCGCGGCGGGGCTGCACAGTTCGAGAGGCTTCGGGACTGAAGTAAATCATTTTGATAAGTTACGCCACTTCGAGAGCATTAGAGATTGCTCTGGACTCTACCTGGCCTTATCGATAACACTGGAATGTTCGACGGCTTGTGTATAAAGCTGACGCGCATCAGCACTTGTCATTTTGTCACTAGCCTACGCTCTTTTCATCGCTAACAATACCCGTGTGTTGCTGTAATCTGTTCTTCAGTTTCGTGGTCGCAGGTTCAGCCCAAATAAACAGTTTTATGTTTGACAAGCAGTCTGCTCCCTCCGGCAATGTCATGCCCCGTGACATCTGGTGGAGGTGCTATTTCTGGGATGTTCCGGACGCCCGCGTCAAGCCTCGAAGCCAGCAAAAGCGGCGAGGAGCACGCTGACACCAGTGCCGAACAGCGAGCAAGCGGTATGCGGAGAGGACTGCAGCCACAGTACGGGCCCCTTCCTGAAAAAAAAAAAAAAACAGGCAGCCCCGAATCACGACATCGACCTCAGCAACGATGACAACCCCAGCGCAGCCTGCCTGAATTGTTCTCCGACCGCTCAAGGAGCCGCCAACCTTCCGCGGATAGCTAATCAAGGACTCTGAGAGGTGGCTCGAATCACTCAATCGAGTCACCGTTTTTAATACCTGGACCAGCAAAATTAAGCTTCGTCATGTTTACTTCACTTTAGAAGATGCCGCTAGCACATGGCTCGAGAACCACGAGGGACCCCTGACAACCTGCAGGGGAAATATTCTGCACCAGGTTTCTCGCTACACTCACGAGCGTCATTCGCATGGCGATGGCCGAAGCGCTGCTCGAAACCCGTTCGCAGCTTCCAAAAGAGAACGTCACCCTCTTCGCCAAAGCGATGAACAAACTATTCCGCCACGCCGGCCCCGAAATGTCTGAAGATACGAATGCTCGTTTCCTGATGCTATGCGAGGAGTAATGAGGGAGCTGTGCGCGGGTATGATGTGGAACCCAAAGTCAAGGCAGCAAAGAACGTTTGGCTATTGTTGGGGATTGATTGGCAGTTCCTGGTGCAATAATGGCCCACGACTGACAATGTACCGCCAATGATTGCGGTGCCAGCTGAATAGAAAATCGATATAGGGCCAGCATTGACAATGTTCCTCCAAAACTGGCTGTGCCAGTCTCAGAAAACGTTGTTGTTTAACAAGCATTCGAAACGTTCAGCCAATATCAGCTGTGCCAGCGTAATAAAATGGCCACATTGGGCCGAGTTCCTTAAGCAGCAGTCAATATCGGTAGAGCCACGGAGGAAGGAAAAAGGTAAGGAGAGGCCCTGACGTCACTCGTTATGAAGCCGAAATGAAGCCGGAAGTCGGCCATATTGACTAGGCAAATTCTCCTCGCTTGTTTACATCCGAATGTAAAGCAGAAGGCACGACTCTCTCTCCGGCTCAGAAAGCACGTGGGCTGCGCAGCGCGTGTGTCGTGACGATCCGAAACTAATGGAACTGGGCTCATAACTCAGAGCCAGCGGGACACCTTCAGCGAAATCGCTTCGTCCGAGTAACAACAGGGAGTAACAGCTCGCCGACAACGAAGCAAGTACACGAGAACGTGCGCTAGATGCACTGACAACGGCGAGTGCTTTCACGTCATTAATTCAGCAACTGCACAGACAACACGATCGGTCGTGCGCCTTCTACGGTTGCATTCCGCCACGCGGCCGACGTAGCGTCATGCCAATGTGCCCCGTGTTCCGCGTGAAACTCACCGGCGTCAGCATTCTGAGACCGTGGTGACTTTGAGCACGGTGCTAGTGACAGTTCAACGTGGTTGCTGTTACGTTGAGATTACATGCAATGCTGGTGGAGAGTGTGCCAAGCGGAACAGAAAAGGTGTTTTAATACGCACATGCAAGTTGTTACTGTACATACACAACACGAAACTACGTATGTACACATGGTCCTCACAGCGTCTTGCTGGGCTCAACAGCGTCGTCCGTATTCACAAGCAAGAGCACTGCTCAACCGTCGCTGACCTGCAAGGCGTTCGTCGTCATTCAGCTTCGTCATGGTGCCCAACACAATTTCGCTGAACACTAACTGCTTCATCCACGTCATGCGCCGCACGACACAAGGATATGCACTTGTTCTACGCACTGTTGAAACCCCGTGATGGACAAAGGGATTAGTAAACGTTGCTAAGAGTAATGTAACAGCCAGGAGAAGACTGCGTAACCAATAACGCGGCGCAGAGCACAGATATTGTCCGCCACGGCTCAGCACGAGACTTGGGAAGCACACATTCCGCCGCCAGCCGTGGCCGCTCACTGCTAGACAAGCTCCACTGCACAACACGTAACCATAGCAACGCCGCCATTGCGCCTAGTGAATATGGCCGCCATGATGTAATTTCCGCCACATTTTTTACGCCCTGCGCCGGCTGGGCATGCCCTCTCCTTACCTTTCCGTGGGTAGAGCCATGCAATTAGGCCGCCATCAATGGGCCATCGTTCGAACAATATTTCTGGCACCGGCAAAATAGTCAAATTTGTTGGCATAACATTGAACCGGTATGACACAATTTCTGCATGTGCTGTCTTTTGACGCTGCTCTCGTCCCATTTCACGCGTTGATTTTGCAATATTGAGAGATTATTATGCCGGGCACATGAGAAATTCATTTTTGTCAATAAATCATGCACAACTAGTTGGTATGCAAACGTCCGCCGAAACTTGAAACGTTCAAATGTTCAGGAATATGGGTCCTGCTCAAAGAAAAAAAAGCTAACTAATAATGTCTAATACTTGACGTTTCCCCACGGCTCTTGCATACAAATTGGACCAATGAAAAGGAACTTAAAGGAAAGGCGTATACCAGAACGGATTTTTTTATTGCAGGAAGAAAACAGGTTCAGTTCCAGCGCAGCAGAGCTTGACACCAAGCGACATGTCATCAGTACCATCCGCAAACACAACTGCGGGACAATCCTCAGATTTTATCCACCCTCCCACCGAATTTGAACAAAGACACTCTACAGCTGTTTTTAAAGGAAACAGCACCAACACCAAACAAGAGCAGCAAACAACTTTACCTGCAAGACTGCAGCGCTTGCTCTTTTGGAGAGCATGCAACCACCTGAAACTGCACCTGGCGAGAAAGTCAAAAAGTACTGACGCTCCTTGACCACTCAAACAACTATAACCAGCCAGAAGACGCGCCGCGTGATGGCTTCCGCAAAATCATTGCGCCGGAAATGCCAAACCAAGGCAAGGAATAATGCTGAATTAAAAGCGCAAACAGCAAAGCTGAACCTTGAAGTTGCAGAGGTTAGGCTGCATGCTCTCCAAAAGAGCAAGCGCTGCAGTCTTGCAGGTAAAGTTGTTTGCTGCTCTTGTTTGCTGTTGGTGCTGTTTCCTTTGAAAACAGCTGTAGAGTGTCTTTCATTGAATATTCATGTACCAGCGATCTCAATTTGCCATTTCAGACGAAGGTATTTATGCGCAGACTTGTCTATAATGGGTATTCCTCGGCCACTGTCAAATGTCATAGTTCTTGCCCTGTCTAGCCCAGACAGTGAATGCCGGCCAGCTGAGTGTACGGTAACCTTAAGTCTACCATTGTATACACATATAGCCGGTATCATGAGGTAAATAAATATATGGTGGCCAGCACTTTTTACAACCTGTCTCTGTTGTCATCCTTTCTTGTTTTGCACGCTGATACATGTGTTTGTATCTGATTGGCGGTTCTGTTTGAAAAATAATGCACTGAAATATCAACTAAAATGCAAAACAACATTCGTAAAGTCAGGTGAAATTAAATGATTCAAGATACCCACCCCATTATCTCAATGCGTGATGAAACTCTTATCGATTTGGTGGTAACCCTTGCCTTTCGAATGCATCCTCCGGCACTCAGCTGGGGAAATTCGAGCACCCCCTAGGGGGTGAAGTTCCGAATCCGAGCCGGCGCAGGCAGCCCCGTAGACCACCGCCAGCTGGGCAGGTCAGAAGTACAGTAGGTCGTGGGCCTGCTATGCTTTCGCTGCGACCAATTTGGTTCTTTCGCATTGGCAGCGTTTTACTTGTTAAGGGCACGCCAGTGCTTGACGTGTGGGAATTCGGGGTTATGAGTAGCGTTACAATGATTGAATCGTACAACACGCGCAGCTGCTGTTATCTTACACACACCTACGCCCGCATCCTATATCGCAACGACCGCACGAATTACCTACAAAATCGTAGCGAAAGGTCGGTAAAGTGTGGTGGAATGCGAGGCGGCAGCCACCTGGTTCCGTGGGTCGTCGCGAGTTAGGGTTTTGTTGTGGAACAATTTTCTGCTGATTATTTTGATCTATATACATTGCTCTACTGCAGCCAGAACATCAACTTACGCAATACGTAGACTTAATTGAGCCCGCTGTGCGACGCAAAAAAAACACTTTTCCTTGAGTTCATGTGTGCCAATGCATAGAACAAACACACAACATGTAGGCTAAATTGTTTATAAAAAAACACGCACGCTCATGGCGTCATGTTGTTTTGGTCAAATACAAAACCACAGATTATCCCCCTCCCCGCCTGCTCTTTCTTTTTATGTCTGAGGATATAATGAAGTGTTTCGCACAGATCTGGTTAGCTAATTCTTGTAGAGAGTTTTATTTTATACCCGCTACACTTTAATATTTTTTGTTTAGTGGAGCTTAGTTAAGGTAAGTTGTCTCTCTTTCGAAAAATCAATGGACGCACGCAGTAAAGTTCACGTTCTTCGCAATGTTGCAGAAACCGACTCTCAACACTCGGAGCCCGAGACGCACCACGCAAGGTGGTATAGCGTAATGGGGCAGAAGACGTGCCGGCGCTATTCAACTAGCAGCTATTGACTTGCTGGTCGCTTGTAAGTAAAGCAGAAGCGCTGGAAGAGTTCTAGTCGGCTGAGAAAAACTTGCATTTACTTACTGCACACGGACATCAAATGAAGAACGGACATCAAATGATGATGATGAGTAGTTTTTAATGGCGCAAGGGCCAATTTCGCAACGGCCGATTGCGCAACGGCCATAGAGTGCCATTTCAATTGACTAGAGATATGAACAATGATATGATGCGTGGCTGTAAAGGGGCCTTAAAATTCTTCGCGCTTGCGCGGATTACAACATGGAAGTAATAAAATTATGACATTGGCGTGAGATATGTGTAGGGAAAGTGGATGGCAAAACGCCATGATAAAAAAACCATGATGAAGATGTAGTCTCCGCAGCCATGACCATTCCATAGAGGTCGTGCTACGGATGACCTCGAAATATCTGGTGGAAGCTGTGCACATCATTTAAAAACGTGAAAAGTGTTTGCAGTTTAAAAAGCGGATTCCTACCGATGAGCATCTCAGGATGTAGTGGGAGCTGCTGTTGGTCAGGCAGTAAAAAATGCTTTTTTCTTGGAGCATCTAGCTCATTGCACTGCACGAGAATATGGAGAGCCGTAAGGGGTTCTCGACATCTCTCACAATATGGTGGATTGCCGGTAGATAGAAGAAAAGAATGTGTAGAGTGTGTATGCCCTGTTCTAAGTCTTGTTTGTGTTACTTCTGTGTGTCGTGATTTGGAGAGTGGCGGCCAATAACCTAGTTGCGGCTTAATAGCAGGGAGTTTATTATCTGTGTATTTATCCCACGTGCTCTGCCAATACCCCTTCAGCTTTCCATTTAGAAAAGTTTTTAAGTCAAGTGCAGGGACTGGTATTGATGCATTGGGAGTAGTGTCATTGGCGGAAGCAGCCAGGTTGTCGGCCAAAACGTTCCCTTGTATCTCACTGTGCCCTAAACCCAGAAAACAACGACATGCTGTTTTGATATGTACAGTGTGCACAGAAGTGAGTAAAGGGACACCAGCACGGGGTTCTTTTGTTTCTTAGGCAATTTTAGGGCTTTGACCACGCTTATGGAATCTGTGCATATTGCCGCCTTTTGTAATTTTATCTGTTTGATGTGTTTTACGACTGCCAGTAATGCGTGAGCTTCTACTGTGGAAATACTTGTATCAGGATGAAGAACGCCAGCCTCGGAAAAGGATTGGCCTACCGCTGCTTATGACACAGAAGTGCTTGACTTTGACGCATCGGTAAAGAACTCAGGGCATGCGCATTTTTGTTTTAGTTCTAGGGAGTATACATGTGTGTGTGCAAGTGGTGCGTGTTTTGTGACTTCAACAAAAGAGACATCACAGTCTATAAGCTGCCACTGCTATGGTGGCATATATGTTGCAGGAGCCACGAAACTCTGTTCAAGAAGAGGCACACCTGTTTCTTTGGCCAGGCCCCTTACACGTAGCGCGTAGAGCTGCTTAAACGAAGGACGGTTTTCGAACAAGTCAGAACAAACCAAATAATAATAGTTAAATGATAAGGGTGTTTCTCGTCTGCCTTCACCTTCAAAAAAGTACAAAAAAAACAGGAAACATCTTTGTAGGTGGAGCGACCATTCATTCGAATCCACGTACAGGGCTAGTTTGGAAAGCACCCGTATAAAGGCGAATGCCTAAATGGTGGACAAGGTCGAGAATCTTCAAGGCTGATGGTGTTGCCGACTGATAGAGTATAACACCGTACTCTAGTCGTGTGTGTACGAGGCTTTTATGTAAATTCAATAGATATTTCGTGTCACAACCCTATGTATTGCGTGACAACACTTTCAAAATGTTGATTGATTTTAAGCATCTGTCATTTATATACTTGATGTGTGGGATGAAGGTTAGTTTAGTGTCTAATATGAGACCAAGAAACTTGTGCTCGGTCTTCACTGACAGAGGTTGACCATGCAGGTCAATGTCGGGGTCACGATGGAGGCCCCTCTTTCGGCTGAACAAGACACAAGTGCTCTTTTGCGCGTTGAGTATGAAATTATTCTCACTTACCCATTGTAATACCTTGTTGAACCCTAGTTGAACTTGAAGTTGGCACATCGAGGTGTTGTATGATTTGTAACCATTCTGCACATCATTGACATATATGCAGTAAATATATTACGTTGGAGAGACAGGTGCAAGGAATTCATTTTAACTATGAAAAGTGGGCAGCCCAATACACTTCCTTGTGGCACTCCTGTTTCTTGGACAAATATTCAAGATAGAACAGTGCCAACTCAGGCACGGAATGTACGGTTAGAGAGGTAGCTTTCGATAGTTGTCAGCATTCAACCCCGCACACCTAAATGTGGTGGGTCTCATATATGCCAAAGCGCCATGTAGTGCCTTATGCCTTTTCTATATCGAGGAACACAGAAAGAAAAAACTGCTTTTGAACAAAAGCGTCACGAATTTGTGTCTCGATACGGACAAGGTGGTCGGTGGTGGACCGGCTTCTTTACACCCACACTGGTATTGGTCAAGTAGGCCGTTAGTTTCAAGGAAGTGAATCATGCGCCTGTTTATGATTTTCTCAAAGACCTTGCAAAGACAGCTGGTTAACGCTATTGGCCTGTAGCTGGAAACTGAGGCGGGGTCCTTGCCTTGTTTTAGAATTCGGATAACGATAGCTTTCTTCCAGGCTGAGGGTGGCTCACCGGAAGACCATATCGCATAGTACAGAGAGAAAAGAGCTTTCTGGGTTTCATTGAGTAGATGTTTTAACATTTCATAGGCTACACGGTTCAGGCCTGGGGTAGATTTATTGCAAAGAGGAAGTGAGGTTTGTAGTTCTGCCAAAGAGAAATGTTCATTGTATGCCTGATGTGTTGTGGTTTCGTGCTCTAATCTCTGTTTTTCTATTTTGGTTTTGTATCGTCGGAACGCTTCACTAAAGTGTGATTATCTAGAGACTTGTTCGAAGTGTGCTCCGAGAGTGTAAGCCTGGTCTTCCGAATACTCCCCTTGTGTGTTCACTAGAGGAATTGTGTGTGCTCTTCGTCATGCCGCCTTACCAACCATGTTCCACCCTGTCACCTCATCTGTGTATGAATTAATGCCTGTCAAGAATTTACGCCTACTTTCTCTTTTTGCCTGTCGGCGCATCTCCTTTCTTGCAACATGATCTTCTTAAAGTTGACAAGATTCTCGGCTGTAGAGGAGTCTCTACACAACTTCCATGCCTTATTTTGTTCTTTGCGTGTATTACGGCACTCATTATTCCACCATGGGACTCGTCGTCTGCCTGACGGTCCACATGTTCGTGGTATACATTTCATTGCAGTATCAATAAAAAAGGCTGTCAAGTAGCTCACAGCAGCTTCTATGCTTAACACCCCCATGTCAGTGCAAGCAAAGAGAGTCATTTTTTGGAACTGTTACCAATCGGCTTTATTGGTAAGCTATTTGGGAACGTGTGGAGGACATATATTTCATATTGATGTGCTGAGAACTAAAGGAAAATGGTCACTACCATATGAATTTTTGATGACTTCCCATTTAAATAGAGGTAGGAGTGATGGAGATGGTATGCTAAGGTCTATTGATGAGTAGGTGCTGTTAACAATATTCTAATATGTTGGCTTTTTGCAAATAGGAGGCACGCACCGGAAGAAAAAAGGAACTGTTCAATCAGGCGACCTCGCGCATCGCAGCGAGGGTCGCTCCATAAGCTATTATGCGCTATAAAGTCCCCTAGAACAACATATGGCTCTGGGAGTTGATCTATGAACGACTGGAATTCCTGTTTATTGAGTTGGTGATGCTTGTGTATGTAAATAGAGCAAATTGTGACCATTTTGTTGAAGAGGACAGCTCGGACACCCCTTGAGGCCACTGCCTCAAAGGGTGTCCGAGCTGTCAGCCTTCAACAACTTGTGCACATTTACCGCTTCAACAGCTTGTGCACATTTACCGCTTGAGACACCCCCGTAGGACACAGCTACTGATCCCTGATCAACTGTGATGGCAGCACCGCCAGATGATGTCACAGCATCATCCCGATCTTTTCGAAAAATAGTGTAACTACGTAGGAAGTTTGTGTGCTTAGATGTTAGGTGTGTTTCTTGCACGCGCAGCACTTTTGGTGTATGTTTGTGTAGAAGTTCTTGGATATTGTCGTGGTTTCTCAGCCATCCTCTGACATTCCATTGTAGTATTTGCGTCAATTTATTGATGTGCGGTTTTGTGTGTAGAAAAATGTTGTCTTAGGTAGCAGTGCCTTTTTGAGGCCCTGTAATTTGGTGTTTTTCTTTTTTTGGTGTGCTCCAAAGAGTTGCGCCTATTATTCGGTGCTTGAAGCGCTGGAGGAGGGTACATGTATCCATCACCTCCTGCGAGGTGGCGGATGGTGCCTAATTAGCAGGCACGTTCACAGAAGTTTCGGACCTTACTGCGGGTGCAGTGGTCCAGGGTTCGGCAGACTCTGAAGCCTGCTGAACCTGTTTAGCAGAAGGCGCAGCAGCACCGGCTACTCCAGCCTTGGGCCCAGGCGGCGCGACCGCGGTCACACTTTGCGTGACATTCGCCGGCGCAGAAAGATGTGATGCGGCGCCCTGGCACGTCACATCTGCAAAGGAAGGAGAGTGCTTGTTGTGGAGAGAGAAACGCTGGTGCGCCTCTTGAAAAAACATATTGAATTTAACTTTAAGATCAACAATTTGTTTTTCCTTTTTTTAGGATGGGCACGATCTCGAGTAAGCGGCGTGGTCTCTTCCGCAGTTATCACATCGGACTGCAGCAGTACAATCGTTCGATGGGTGTTCGTTGGAGCTACAGTTTGCGCTAGTGGCGTGCCCTCTGCAGCTCTGCGACCCATGTCCAAAGCGCTGACATTGGAAACACCTACGAGGATTTGGTATGTAGGGCCTCACACGAAGCTTGCAGTAGCCGGTCTCAATTGAATCCTGTAATTGCTGGTACTGAAGGTGATAATTATATGTTTTTGGTGTTTCTTTTTAGTTTCGTCGTATAACTATTCATTGGACTTTAACTACATTCTGACCTTGCAGGTCTTCCAATAGTTCACTTTCTCATAATCCCAGAAGGTCGTCGTCAGAAATGACACCATGAACTGTGTTCAAGTATCTGTGGGGCCCTATGGAAAGTGGGACATCCCCAAGCACTACCACTTTAAATAGGTTGTCATATTAGAGCTTGTCACGTGCTTCCAAAAGGAGGCCGCCGTTTCCCAACTTGGTTACACGATACCCTGGGCCGACTGTTTCAGTGAGTGTTTTTGAGATAAGAAAGGGTGAGATTGCTCGGACTGTTTTGTTTTCTTTCTGACTATGCACGACATGGAACTTGGGGAAAGACTGCTTTGGTTTTGAGAAAAGTAACGATTCTTCGGTGCGCCACCTTTTCGGGCGGCGATCAGGGAGGGGGGGGGGAGCTGACCATACAAATTAGGTAAAGTTCGGCGGTAATAGTGGCCACCCACCACCAAGCCCAACAAGGGGACGCTACAAGGTTGAATAGTAAACAGTTGGAGACGCCAGCCATTAATGTCGCTATAACAGAATATAACTACCCATGGTTGGGCAGCTACACAGGTTTAAACCTCGCCGCCAAGAAATTTGGAAGTAAATAGAAAAGAGAAGATTAGAGGACAGATGAAAAGTGAGAAATAATGACGAAGATGTAGGAAGAGAAAGATATTAAAAGGCGGCTGCCGAACTCCTCTGGGTGGGTCAGCCCAGGGGGGCCGTACGTGAAGCTGGGGCCAAAGGGGTGATTTGCCTCTGCCGGGGGGCCATAAAGGTCAAATCACCCGGCGTCAACTCAACCCCCAGGATTCCCTTTTCCCCGGACATGGCTCAGCTACGAACGGATAGACATGGAAGGGAGTCAAAGCTCTGCCGTTAGCTCGGGTTCATGGTGTCGCTACGCATCAAATGCCTACTTGCGCAGACGCTCCTGCGGTGAACGGACATCGAAGTTAGAAAAAAAACACACTTTGAAAATGAACCGACTTATGTAGGATGACCCTTCAGGGTTCGGCAGAGCCGATGGGGCATCTTTGGGGCCTCTAGTTATTGCCTCACTGCTGCGCCCTTACGCAACACTGACAGGACAGTACACTTGGTCGATTGGGACACCGTCACAAGGACCCCAGCTTCGGGCACGTGGAAGCTTATGGCATTTCCCCAAATGCCACAACAACCAAAATGTAAATGAAAGAAAACAAGAAAAAGTCATAAAGCACAGACTTATAGCTGAATGTACTGTGCTTTTGCAGCCATAGAACGGCTTCCCGTAACACGTCCACTTCTAAACGACGGGGTGACATTCCGCCTCTCCCCTGTGCGCTTTAAAAGGAACCACCCGCTGACTGCTCCTGCTTCCCCATACGAGCTCATTCGCAAGAATTAACACGGGAGTAATAGAAGACATGCCAATGCGACAATAGGCACCCAAGGCGCAAACAGGGCACTCGTTCTCCGCGACATAGGCTGCGCTTTCACGGGTCGCGAGCCCGCCCGCTTTTGAGAGCTACCCCACCGGACCACAACGAAAAATTCACGGCAACCACCGCAGTTTCGCATTGCGTGCTTCCAAGTTTGCAGACGCGCGAACAGTGCATAACCATGCCATAAGCCGAGTTGATGTGAGGAGTCCCCGCGCCGCACTGGTCTCGGAAGAGGCCTATTGATACGCCGTGAGGCAATTAGGAGGTCGTCACAATGACGTTTTTAACCCAATTCTTTTGGTTGCCCACGTGGGGGAAGATTTATTTTTACTGAGTTAACAGGAACTCGAAACTCTCGGCCGTCTATGGCGCTGCTGAACTACGTGGGGTACCAAGTTGGCCCCATACTGTCTGTGAGGTCACGGCGAATCCGGTCGGACTCGCTTCAACTGAGTGTCATTAAAGCAATGCTGCCTGCCAACGGCTGCCCTGCCTTCCCAAACTTACGACACAAAACAAAAAAGCAAAATAATACTGCCACCCAACCAATTTTATGGCAGTCCTACACTCCCCCCCCCCCCCCCCCAGACATCGCAACAACCTATTTACAGTGTTGCCGAAGTAAACACGACGAAAAGTGGGCCACGCTCAACCAGTGGGTGTAAACTGCCAACCACTGGCACTTTACACCCACTTTACACCGTCAAATGCACCTCTCGGCATCGGCATCGGAGGGGCATACGCGAGAAGGCGCGAGGGATCAAGCCGGGTTTGATATTTTTGCCACGCGTACAGCACGTCACTATGCGTACAGCGGCGCCAACCAACCAGGGGCCACGCGCCAACAAACCAGAGGCCGCGATGGCTCCGAATGCTGTGCCTAACGGCCATCGCTTTGAAGGCACGGAAACTACTCCAAACGTTTCTGCATGATCAGTTCGTAATATAGAACGAAAACGACACGACTGGGAGTGCTACCGGCGTGACGTGGTTTCGTGCCGAGTTTGAGCGACGCCGATAATTCAACGAATGCCGGCCGGCTGTGCCACCGATCCCGAGTGCGATTGTCTGCCGAGCTAAAACATCGTACAGACTACTGGAGCATGTCGGTGAACCTGTGTTTGGTACGTGATTTTCTGTGCTAAAAACGAGTGTAAACCTACTTAGGAGGTTCGACGCTTTGAGCGTGAGCACTCGCTGACCGGGGATAATATTCAGAGTGGTGTCTTCTCCATCCAGCGTAGGCCCCTTCCATAGAGTTCGTATGAACGAGCTCATGCGAGCTACATCAGCGGAAAAAAGTCGACGGTAGTTTCCATTGCAACATAGACATTACATACGACGCCCGAAACATCGCGTAGTGCATGCGGAGTTTTTATCTGCACTGTTTGCTTTCAACATCGGTATTCATTTTCGCTAAAAGCGAACCTCGCACTAGGCAACACATTTCGGTGATGTGAAAACGTACGCACCTATATTAGTGTATTCGCTGATTGATTGATTGATTGATTGATAAGTGGGGTTTAACGTCCCAAAACCACTATATATTTATGAGAGACGCCTTAGTGGAGGGCTTCAGAAATTTCGACCACCTGGGGTTCTTTAACGTGCACCCAAATCTGAGCACACAGGCCTAAAACATTTCCGCCCCCATCGGAAATGCAGCCTCCGCAGCCGGAATTGGAACCCGCAACCTGCGTGTCAGCAGCCGAGTACCTTAGCCACTGGACCACCGCGGCGGGGCAAAATGTATTCGCGGATCGTACGACGCTAAAACATTCGTTGGCTTCGGTGCAAATTGTTTTCGTGTGTTGCAAAGCTACTAACAAACGTATGCTGGTTGGTTTTGATTGATATGTGGGGTTTAACGTCCTAAAACCACCATATATATATGAGAGACGCCGTAGTGAATGGCCTCGGAGATTTGGATTACCTGGGGTTCTCTAACGTGCACCCAAACCTGAGCCCACGGGCCTACAACATTTCCGCCTTCATCGGAAATGCAGACGCTTTAGCCGGGATTCGAACCTGCTACCTGCGGGTCAGCAGCCGAGTGCCTAAGCCACTAGACCACCGCGGCGGGGCTACGCTGGTTGGTAGCAGTGTGATGTGACTTCGTGTCAGGTACCACTGGCGCTGACACACTCAGGTGTCAGCGCTTTCAATTTCATTCATCTGCAAACTCGAACGTGCATTGCTGTTGTGATCTAAAAAAAAAGTTGCACAATTAAGTGCTGCTGGTATTCCATGCTATTTCACTTCTCGCTTGTTCTGCTTCTCTGCCACGATCAGTAGCACATACATTCTTTGGAAGCAATCTAACACACTCATACTTAATTTCTAGTTCATTTGAATACTCATAGCTATAGGCACACAATGGCGCTTCTCCGTCGTTTTACAGTTTATTATATTGTAACACGCATTCTGTTTACAGCTGGACAGATAACTGAAAACATTGTGAATGAGAAGCATCTGATTTGAAATCAGCTACACGATGACACGATAGTAAAAAAGAGAAGGTCACCACATGTACGCACAGAATAAATGAAGGCGGTCCAGTGCTTTATTGCACTTTGTTTAGAAGCAACAAAAAAGTGAGCCATGTGACTTATGAGGACAAACAGAACTTTGCATGTATCTATTTGTTCCTCCCTACTGTAAGGAGCTTAAGATAATATTAGATGGTTTCGAACTATAAATCTTTGTATATGTTACCAAGGACTGCTTCATTTCTGTTCAGTTTTGTAGCATACGCTTTAACTGGGGCTATATATATGCATGCCCATAAGCATATTCAAAATATGAAGATATTCAGTTTAGCTGCGTTAGAAAACTTGCGAAAACTTCTCTACGGAGCTCTGGTGCAATCCTATGACTGGTATATGCCACATCAAAAATTTTGGGCTCGCTTTATTGCATTATAGGATATTTGATTATCGACATGTGAAAGCCTTTACGCAGTGCTTGGCTGCAATCTCAAAACCAATATCCATCTCATCAAGAAATGTCACATGCCTTTTGTAAATGTTAAAGGATATTTAAGCTACCGGCAAAGTGAGAAGCCTTCAGTAACGCAGCACTTTCTGCGATCACAATCCAGCTTAGAAGTCATTTGTAGTGCTCTCTGCCACGTTCAAAAGTTATCAAACACTGGAATGGTCAACTTGGTTTGGTTCGTGATACCAGAGTGTCTGACTTTTTGTAGGCACTTGTTCTATTTATCTCATTTTTCACCGGGCTTCACTTAGGAGGTAGTGATACTTGTTTACGTTGCCACATTCATTAGGATTGTATAGGCTGTTTCAAAGCTTCAATTTGTATTTATATACATAACTCCTGCAGTAGCCATGCATTGGGCTGCAGTATTTGAAAATAAATAAATATACTGCCTGAAAGGACTACACGCAGTGCTCGGTTTCAATCTTACCCTACTGCAAAAACCATCGCCACTAGGTACCAGCGTCCAGCGCTATGCCTGATTATGGGCCCAGTATGGCGGCGGTACTGGGATGCTGGAGTGGCAGCGTCTCAGTACTCTGCGCAAAATGGCTTCACAGGGTTAAAAGCGGGGTGCCCATTCACCATAAACAATTGAATAGAAGTAGCACGCAAACGCCTTAAAAAAACAATAGGGGTAAAGAACAGTGCCTCTTGACGAGATTTGAACTCACCACCTTCTAATTTCAAACAGAGTACACTAATCATCGTTTTCAAACAAAGTCACTAATCTTTCTTTTTAATGCATGAAAGCATCACCAGTAAAGTATACACAACATACTTCATCAGAAGTCAGGCAAACACACACAAGTGTCAAGAACGGGAAGCCACTCCGGAACGGGGTCAAAAGTCGCAACAACACTGCGCATTTGAGCAGCTGCTCCTGAGCAGCTGCTTGAACAGATTTCGTCGACCACGGTGGTTTGGCGTGTCTATCAATCATGCGACTTCTCCATAATGAATAAAGTCCCAACAACCTAAACAGGTCATAAGGAGTATTATGAGTCAGACTCTTTTTGAATAGAATGAACCTGATACCACAAGCTGTGAGTGGAAGTTCTTCCCCTAATGTTCTTTTCAGAATGTCTCACGTGCTCGTCCAGTTGTAAATTGACTAATAATTAGAAAAAGCGCTGTACGACTTCTTGTTTACAAGTTGCACAATCAAGATTGACGAGATATTCTTTTCAAATTACAATTGCGTCTTGATTCGGAAGTGACAAACGGCTTCAGGGCACCGAATGATGTGTGAATATTAGCAGGAGCGCAAAGCTTTTTGAAGCATCCACATTTCAACTCTGAAAAATCTGAAATTTACTGGAGGAGCAGCCACAGATTGTCAACTGTTGCTGCCGATAATTTTTTTCTTTCATAGTCGCTTCTTGCACTTGCTACTAGTCAACATGTAGAGATTATTTGAAATGACTTGTTCGGTAGATATGCACGCACACGCGTGAATATTGAGTATGATTTTTTTGCGCAAGCGACGATATACGCTGCAAAAAATATTTTCCTTTGATTACGTAAAAAGGCGTAGGTAACATGCTGACAACCACTGTCATAAAAGGAAAATAGTATACCAGAGACCGCGTAGAACACGTAGAACGTAAACTTTGTTAAACTTTCACGGGGATCTCCGCAGTGAAGAAATAAAGTAACGGCTGCTACGGAACAACACCTGCTCTATAGGGTCATTTCTCACACATAATTTTTAATTTTACTTACAACATACTGTCAACCCTCCTTGAGGGTTATTACAGCCAAAGCCATGCAGGGGCAATACAAGAAGAGTACATAAGAAACGCACACAAGAGTAATGACATTATGATATGCAAGCATCATGATCATTGTAATAACTAATGTGTACACCATACAGGCAGAGCAATACATTGCCTACAATCAAATGATGAAGAAAATAAAATGAAATGTTAGAGTGTGGATGCTTTCACCCGTATGCAATTAGGTTAGCACATAGAACTTGGAAGCACCGATATAAATTTTCATCTTTTTCTAGAAGTTTGTGAAGTGTTGGCTGTGCTACAGTAGCTGAATCAAGCGCATTCCATTCTCTTATTACGCGAGGGAAAAATGAAAACCTGACGGTATTGTTGCGGCAGAAATGTCTTTTGAAGATGAGGTCGTGTTTTTGGCACACCTTCCCTTTTGCTTTTCTAGTAGTGAAGGCGGAGGCATTAGTTATAAAGTGGCCGTTCAACAGTTGGTAAAAGAACTTCAACCGATGTATTTTTGCTCTATCGCGGAGCGTAGCTTGGATTCCCCTTCCGAGCTTCTGCTCGAAGCAGAAGCTCGGAAGGGGAGTCTGTTCGCTTATAGCGGTTAAAGATAAATCTTACCGCTATGCGCTGCACGCTCTTGAGCAAAGCTATGTCAGTATTGGTTGACGCAAACCACACTATATTCGCATATTCTAGCATAGGTCTTATAAAAGTAATGTAAGATAAGCGCTTCGAATCTGTTGTAGCGTAGCGTAGGTTCCGTTTAAAAAAAAAAACAACCCGTGCATGGCCTTTTTCTTCACCTGTTGTACATGCGCAGTCCATTTGAAGTTAGATGATATTAGAAGCCCTAAATAATTAAACTGAGTTGCTGTGCGAAGAGTAACACCATTAGGCGAGTATGGAAATAATTGTTTGTTTTTCTATCTGCTTACGTTCATCACGACCGTTATTTTTCAGAAATAACAGCTATCTGCCAATCTTGGCACCGCTGGGCTACGTTGTTTAGGGATTTGTTAAGGGCAACCTGATTGACAGTGTGTTTGATTTCACTGTAAATCGTGCAGTCATCTGCAAACAGTCTAATTTCAACGTTTACTTATTCAACAATCTCATCAATGAATAACAGGAACAAGAGAGGAGCGAGACCAGATCCCTGCGAAACGCCCGAAATGACTTTAACAGTGTCAGAATTCTGTTCATTATAGTGCACAAACTGGTAGCGGTCTGAAAGATAATCACTAATTCATTCAGCTATTGGACCTTTGCCTAGTTTTTCTGTGAGTTTAGTGATAATTTTAGAGTGCGACACGCGGTCGAAGGCCTCAGAGAAATCTAAAAAAAATTGCCCGCAGCTTCCCTCGGGGGAACACTGAGGAGGATGCGGAGCATATAATTGGTTAACGGGGTGTTAAAGTGCGACTTACTTGGGTCGATGGCTATATTGGTTAACGTGGTTGTGAAATGGGGTGTTAAATTGCGACTTACTTGGGTCGATGGCTAAATTGGTTAACGTGGTTGTAGGAGGGGGTGTTAAATGAGTGAACACGTACACACGTATGCGAAAGGACGGCGCTGGTCGAAGGGACGTCGATCATTGTGTTTGTAGATTCGTTGGAATTCATTTCACCGCGACCTTGGACGTCGACGCGCCGTACAAACCAACCGACGAGCGGCAACTGAGCGAGCGAGCGCCGACCTTGAGTATATATACAGCGCGACGGCGCATGCACTGTCAGCTGTTGAATGTTCTCGAAGGAGAAGCGCGCGCGCGGCACAGATGGCGACGGCGCGACGGCGCATGCGCTGTCAGCTGTCGAATGTTCTCGAAGGAGAAGCGCGCGCGGCACAGATGGTGGGCGACGGCGCGACGGCGCATGCGCGCGCGTCAGCTGTCGAATGTTCGAGAAGCGGTGCGGACGGCGCACTACAAGGCGCGAGTATAAGATGCTTCCGCATCTAAAAAATGACATCGATTTGTGGTTGTTCGTTTATTGCCAGCCCGAAGTCATGTATAGCTTCTGCGAGCTGAGTGACAGTAGATAGACCCCTTCTGAACCCAAGCTGAGAACGAGAGATGAGGTTGTTTTCTTCTACATACTTGGTTAATAACTTTAAGACAACATGCTCGAGAATTTCACAACTATTGCAAGAGTGAAGAAATTGGCCAGTAGTTTGATGGAATAGCAGTTTCACCAGATTTGTGCACTGCATAACTTTTACTGTTTTTCACTCCAACGGAAGACGGCGATCGCTAGCTGACTTTGTGAATATGAGATGGAAGTGCTTGCTAATAGGTTCAGCATAGCGTTTAAGGAAGGTGTATGGTATTTCGTCTGGGCCACTTCTTTTCTTTTCATCAAGGCGTAATAGCAGTGAAAGAATGCCACGTGCTGTCATATTTAACGGTGTAAGTGATCTGCCTTGGTTAACGTGACGAGAACCTGGCACAACTTTTCGGAGGTTGTCAGTGCTAAAAACAGAGTGAAAGTGCAAGTTGAAATTATTCGCCTTTATCTTGCCCTCCTCAGCTGCAAACACTGATAATGTCGACCGTTTTACGCTTCCTGGTAATAAGGGCTGCAGCGCGGGCACGAATGTGCCAGAAGAAACAGACGAAAGTCGAGGCACGGAAGACAAAGAGGACAACACGAGTGCTGACTACCAACTGAATTTTATGTTAAAAATATTATTCGACATCTCTCCTGAAGACCTCCTTAACGTTGTCAACTATTCACTTGAAAATAGTTGGATACCTCCTGACTGGAGACTTGCAAAAATAATACCGCTTCTTAAAAAACAGGAACTAGGAATGCAGATAGATAACATTAGGCCAATCGCTTTAACATCACACGTAGTTAAGTTAATAGAAAGAATACTTTACAGTAGAGTTACGAAGTTCATAACAGATAATGCGATACTCAGTGCGTGCCAGATTGGATTTAGACCAGGTTACTCTATATGGTGGGCGCATGTTGATTTAGAGGCTCGTATAAAGCTTGCTCGGCACAGACGACAATATGCGGCCCTAGTAACCCTTGATTTAGCCAAGGCATATGACAGTGTTGAACATGCTATTCTTATAAATGTCCTAAAAGAGCTTACGTTCCCGCAGTACATAACAAATTGGATATACGAATTTTTAAAAGACAGAAAATTTTATTGCTTCCAACGAGGTATTTCCACGCCGAAGTATAGCCAAATGAGAGGTGTTCCTCAAGGCTCTGTTCTATCGCCTGTGCTATTTAACATTTTGTTAAGTTCAATACCACAGAGTGATAAGGTACACGTATATGTATATGCAGATGATATCGCGTTCTTTGCATCTGACAACGATATTTATTCACTACGTTTGACTTTACAGTGTTATTTGGCAACATTGGAAACCTGGTTTCAGAAAATTCATATGAACCTGAACGTAACTAAAAGTGCTCTAATAGTTTTTCCGTTGGACGCACCAGTTACTATTTCTCTTCAGTACCATCAGGAAATAATACCCCAGGTTAATTGTATTAAATATCTGGGTGTACTGTACGACCAAAAACTGAGCTGGCGTAACCACATTGAATATATTAAAATTAAGGCTACACGCGCTGTTGGAATGATAAGTAAGCTTAGCCGCCTCCGTTCCGGTCTTCGCAGAGATACGATGATCATGATTTATCGCATGTACGTTCGTCCGATTCTTGAATTCGGATGTGTACTATTCTCTGGTGGACCAGCATACAAAATAAACCCCCTCATTCTTTTAGAGCGGGAAGCCCTACGTAGTTGTTTAGGTGTGCCAAAATTCACAGCTAACAATGTTTTGTATCAAGAAGCTCGGATACCCACCCTTGCTTGCAGATTTCGTATTTTAACAGTAAACACCTATTTAAAATTTTCTGAATCCACTTTAAGAAGGCGAAAATTTGTATTCTTTGCCGAGCCTGGTGTCTTCTTCAATGAGCATTGGTCCCGTGTATATAAACCCCAAGTGCTATTTGTTCAAACACTTCTAGATGCTTTAAATGTTAATATATTCGAGATCACACCACCTGTCAAACTAATCGGCCAAGTCCAAATAGAATTTGACGATATCTTCCCCATTAACGCTAAACACTTGCCCTCTAAAATATTGGATTGGTTTATTAGAACAACACCTGTCTCAATTAGGTACTAAATACAGTAATTGCAACGGATGCATCTATGAGTGGCGAGAAGGCAGGTGTGGGTATTTTTTCTCTCTCATTATTCTGGTCATTTTCATTACGCCTCCCAGATTATACACCAATATTTGAAGCGGAATTAACGGCCGTTATACTAGCTATTCGTAAACTTCCTGCGACTCATTCGACAGCTGTGATAGTGACTGACTCGTATTCCGTGTGTTCATTCTTATCATCGTCGTCGACACCAGCAGTACTAGAGACTTTTAAATCATTAATCCCAGCAAACATTCGTCTAGTGCGAATGATATGGGTGCCAGGCCATCGTAGTATATTTATAAACGAGATGGCTGACAAACTTGCGCGAACATCTCTTGATCTTCCGATTGTGCCAATCATGCCTCCTACAGCTTATGTAACAGCAGCGAGGTTTAGAAAACTTTCCCTTCTTGAAGACTCATCAAAAACCATTATACCGAATCCAGATTTCTCGCACCTGCAATTCACATGGAATAATAAATGGTGTCCCACGCGTAATTTGGAAGTCTTGGTAACAAAATTACGTTGCCGTGTACCACCTCTTAATTTCTACTTAAACAGGTCTGGTCTGGTGCCATCCCCTCTGTGCTCAAGCTGTAACGAACCTGCACATTCAACCATTTTCTTATCACATGTCACCGATTCAAAAATCAAAGAAAAAACTGCTTCGAAATTTTATTCAGAAAATTAGGAATATCACTTAATACTCCCAATATTTTGTCTTTTGGGGCCATTTCATTGGGACATAGCAACAGGAACATCTGCAGGGCTCTCTGCGAATTCATATATAACACAAGAAGATTACCTTGCTGAGTCAGCCATCAGCTCTCGAATTTTACTAGTCACACTACCACTTAATATTTAGCTGATACACTGCAATGGTTCAACATTCAGGAGAATTTCATATAACGATTCCACCACAGATATTCAACAAATTCTATTATTTCTCCCCCCCCTTTTTTAATTTTTTTAATTTTTTTTACAT
This sequence comes from Rhipicephalus microplus, assembly GCF_013339725.1. Classification (NCBI taxonomy): domain Eukaryota; kingdom Metazoa; phylum Arthropoda; class Arachnida; order Ixodida; family Ixodidae; genus Rhipicephalus; species Rhipicephalus microplus. The sequence continues at coordinate 39,841,069 of NC_051175.1, forward strand.
TGCGCCAAATCAATTTCACAGTCAAAACACAGTAATCATATTCCCCTAATCTAGAAAATCTATAGGTATTTACTTGAATTAACCACCGGCTTCTTGACCAATCCCCCTTAGTAGGTGAGAGCCAAAAAAGAAAGGAACAAACAAACAAAAAAAAATATTCGCAGCACACATGATAATATATACAACATGCAACCTTTGAACAGCAAACGTGAGCAACGTGACATATTCGGGGGAATGGTCTGATAAAAAGAAGGTACAAAAATGGCTAACCCTTATCTAAAAGCGCGAACTCTTTGTCATGCAAGGCCACCGAAGGTTGGCTCACGCATCCGTCACCATTTTTTTCTAATAAAATACGCTTCAGCTATTTCCCGAGTTAACTTGTCCAAGTGGCGTGCCAGCACACTCACACCCGGAAATCGAGGCTAGCACCCGCAGCTTTGCAGTGCAAAACAAGGTTTGAACTAATTCCTTTGCATATATCATTCATAAGTTCTCCTAACCTTTTATTAATGCACCGCCCAGTTTGGCCTATATAACAACGACCGCACGTTAGATATTAATATTACATTGTTTCCAAATCACGTATGCTGGGAACACAAACCGCGAAGTGTTAAACCCTTGTTAAACTATGATTCCTGCCACACAAAACTGGTCAAGAGAGTTATTGCTTCGTCGGCTGTAAGTGCTGGCTTATCCAAGTCATGCCTACACAAGATGACTGATAGTGTAACAATGCAAATTACCAGACTTCTGCCAGCGGGATTTCCAAAATCTGTAGTTTCTTTAGTGTGCGATGCTTTGTTGCAAAAAATCGAACAAAAACAAGAAATTGCAGGAGGAAGTAAAGAACGAGAAAGAGTCGCAGTCATCCCATACTTCCACAATATATCTCATGGTTTGAAAAAGGTAGGCTCGAGATATGGTGTGGATGTAGTTTTATCAGCCCCGTGCAAAGTAAGCCAGATTTGCAGAATGACGGATGAGCGACTTAGTGGAATCACTAAAGAAAGTTGGACATGCGCCGTAAAACACATAAATAAATTTATAGATTGCGTAGTTGGTGTTGTCTACATGCTTCCTTTAACGTGTGGTCGTTGTTATATAGGCCAAACTGGGCGGTGCATTAATAAAAGGTTAGGGGAACATATGAATGATATATGCAAAGGAATTAGGTGAAACCTTGTTTTGCACTGCAAAGCTGCGGGTGCCAGCCTCGATTTCCGGGCGTGAGTGTGCTGGCACGCCACTTGGACAAGTTAACTCGGGAAATAGCTGAAGCGTATTTTATTAGAAAAAATGGTGACGGATGCGTGAGCCAACCTTCGGTGGCCTTGCATGACAAAGAGTTCGCGCTTTTAGATAAGGGTTAGCCATTTTTGTATCTGCTTTTTATCAGACCATTCCCCAGAATATATCACGTTGCTCACATTTGCTGTTCAAAGGTTGCCTGTTGTATATATTATCATGTGTGCTGCGAATAAGAAAATTCAGTTGGTAGTCAGCGCTCGTGTTGTCCTCTTTGTCTTCCGTGCTTCGACTTTCGTCTGTTTCTTCTGGCACATTCGTGCTCGCGCTGCAGCCCTTATTACCATGAATTCAAACCAACTAGCCCAAATCGCCATTCTTCTTTGTTTTACGCTTATGTGGCGTCAGAATTTATCGGGTGCGCTTCTGATAAACTTTTTTAGGGTGTGCCAATAAAAATGCCCCTTTCCAATTCAATCCCTTCACGCACACTGTGCTTTTGTGCGTTATCTTCAGATTGGTACAAACATTATTATGGCAGTTCTCTTAGAAATTAACAAAATTATTTATTTACCAGTGCTAATAGCCGGTTGTTTCGAATGGTCGAATGGGTGAATTGAACCCCTTTCAACAAATAGTCCACAGAACATTTAAAATTTAGGAAAAGCTGCCACTTGTAATCACCGCAGAGCAATGCATTCTGCTCAATTTTGCTGGCGAAACCAAAATGGATGCACCAAACAGTGCATCTACCATTCACTTCAACAATGCCCTCCATGGCAACAATGTTTCTCTTGCTTTGGGGGAGAAGCTTATGTGAGCGTTGTTAAGTGGGTACACCGCAAAGAGTCTAAATTGACGTTTGATAACGGCTAGAGAAACAGTATTGTCATTGAGGGCATTGTCGAAATTATTGGTAAAGGAGAGAGGATACAACTTTATTTGGAAAAAACCGAAGTAAATGTGGTTGGGCCCTTAGACGTCTGGGAGCCCCCTGGCCGACATCTCTAGACAGGCCCGGTGCACCAGCCACAACTGGTTGTCCGAGCTAGTGACCCGAAGAGCGGCCTCCCACGAGGAAAGGGAAGGGTTAAAGATAGGGTCTACCACCACGGGCTTTGGGAAGTTCCACAAGCAGTGGAAAAGATCAGCCCGGGGGGCCCCATAGGTGGTAAAATGTGTTTGGCGAAGAGTGGGGTGAAATAGGTGTGCCAGATAGGGAGAAATTAATGCTTTTGTCTGTGGCTGGCGCTAAACTGAACTCTGATTAAAGGGAAGGGAGAAGTGTGGGGCAGGGAAATCTCGTCTGCCGTTTCGGCAATGCCTCGTAATCTCATGGTAGGTGCGGGTTTCCTCTTGTGGTTTTCTCAAGGGTTCGGGTGAGCGAGCCCCAGAGGCAGAATGGAAAGACCTCGGACATGCGCATGAACATGCTCATTCCCGGAAATACACTTATGCCCAGTCACCAACGTGACAGTCACCGGTGGAGAAGTGAAGGAACGTTTCTCAGTATGCATGAGACTGTCTTTGGTGCAATGCCTTGACTGAAGTATCGATAAACGCTCTGGGAATAAGTGCAAATTTCTGTAATGGTAGAATCTGCGGCCACATGCACCACTGCTAAGGCTAGTGCAACCCCCTCAGCCACGTCAGGGCGTGCCGTTTAAATGGACGCGGAAATGCTAATGCGGCTGTCTTCTGTCATGGCAGCTGCCGTGGCCGTTCCTTTAAGTGATCCTACCGCAGCGCCGACATAGAAGACGTCTTCACGATTTTTGTACCTTCGTATGTAATAATCAGCGCATGCCTTGCGCCAGCCCGGATGGCGTTGTGGATTCATGTTGCGCGGCAATGGTTTGAGTTGCATGTGTGCCGCGACCCCTATTAGAATAGGCGACCATGCTTCTTCGTTACGCATCAGGTCGCTTGATTCGAGCTTGGTTCGGAGCAGGCTGCGCCCTGTCTGAGAAAGGCGCAGGAGCTGATTGCTTCTTTGTGCCTCTATTATTTCTTGCAGTGTATTATACAGACCTGTCTCTAGGAGGAGAGTACTTTTGGTGCGCATCGGCAACCTCAATGCGGTTTTAACCGCCCACCTGATTAGACTGTTTGCCCGTTCTATTTGCTTTTGAGTGAGGTGGTGATACGAAAAAAGATAAGCGAGGCAACTTACGACAAAAGCTTCAACGATATGCATAATGTCCATGAATGGTAGATGTGCTGTCTGGCGCATCGGTTTTCGTTTTGACAGCTAAATTAGGCAGATTGCATCACTCCACGGTAATTATCAGTGGCTGCTTTTCTAAAATTTCAAAGTCGCTATAGATTTTTCATAGGAAGGACTTTAATTTGCCCATATGACTCGACCAGCTACTACCACTGCTAAAGAGGTAACTATCTTAATTTATCTAATTACTGCCGCAATAATTGCTTGTGACCATCGAAAGATTCCTCTTGTCACAGGAAATGGAATGCCGCCACTAGCACGCAAGTACCCCCTTTCTCTAATTTTTAAAGAATATTGCACACATTTCTTGAAACACCCTGTATTTCATTCACATGCAGACATTGCGATTAAAAAAACAATCAAGAATGAGCAAGAAGAAATAACGAGCTCATAAAGGGGCAACATTGTAGCCAGGAATGTTTTTCGGAGAGGGGGGACACAAGTTGATGGCTATGAAAAATGACTTTCTTCATTACTTATGCAATACTTTTAAAAGTTGTCATTATTAACTGATGTAAACGGAAGTCTGAACACAAGAAAGTGTTTAACCCAAGTGAGCAAATTCAGAGAAATTTTTCGCTGTGTTAGCAAAATATGTAGCGAGAAACCCTATCAAGAGCTGTAGAAAATTGTGGAAACAATGCATCAATGAAAGCCCATGTCAAGCAGCAAATGTATACAATCAAAAAGGCCAGCAAATCTAGTGTCACATGAAATGACCTATGAAAGCCGCCCTCATATTTGGAAATGATGTTACGAACTTCCCTCTAGAGGCATTGCCTTGTAACAGGAAAGCTGCTACTCATCACAGATTAAACTTCCTAATTCTTATACAAGTTAGCAATGTTGGTTCTGATCTTAATAGTTGAAAAGTGGCCTAAGCATGTGCTTTCCAAATCGAGGTATAGTTGCTGACTTTTTATACAAACTCCTTCATGGCACTGCCACTCATCCCACTAAAAAGTGTAAAATAACTAAAGAAATATTGGATGCCCTAGTGGGTGCTATTTTGACTTTTTGTGCTGTAGCTGTATACTTTGGTATGCTGTCACAGTAATTATGTGTCAACGCTGTTTACAATACTCTTGCTGGTTGCCAGGACTAAATGTTTGTTCTGACTACGGCTCGACGTTGCCAGTGTAACATTCAACACATAAATTACAACTACGGGTTTTAAAGGTCACCTTTTGAAGGCTATGTTTTGAATGTGTGACGTCGAAGGCAAATTTCAAACTATATAATGAAACAAAGTAAACATCATATACATGATACAGGTTTGTTTAACAGCACTAACGTGGAAGAACATTACCAATGAGTAGGAAATCTTGACTGTAGTGCTATAGGCTGATGCAACCAAGATATGAGTGTGCTTATGAGCTGCTTGATCACTTGTCACTGTTTCATGCTGCTGAACTGAAGGCAGAATCGTCCAGAATTGGCAATGAAGGATGCAGCAAAAATGATGGCGCTTGATTATTTGCTCGTGATGCAGTGACACAAATTCTTGCAACATCAGGTCACCAAGATGCCTGTGGCATGTACAGTCGTAGTTGCGCTGGCATGAGAGACAAAAGCTGGCCCAAGAACAATAGAAGCAGCACCTTGAAGAGAATAAATAGTGTGACATTTTAACTGCTGTGTCATGGCCCCGCCGCGGTGGTCTAGTGGCTAAGGTACCCGGCTGCTGACCCGCAGGTCGCGGGTTCGATTCCCGGCTGCGGCGGCTGCATTTCCGATGAAGGCGGAAATGTTGTAGGCCCGTGTACTCAGATTTGGGTGCACGTTAAAGAACCCCAGGTGGTCAAAATTTCCGGAGCCCTCCACTACGGCGTCTCTCATAATCAGAAGTGGTTTTGGGACGTTAAACCCCACAAATCAATCAACTGCTGTGTCATGACTTCGTGACATGAATAATGTGACATGCTTGCCTAACACCATGTCAAACCTTTTTCATCAGTCATGTTTGTTCATAACTGCTAACTACTGTCTGTGGGATGTGGGTATGATCCACATGCGATTCACTGCCTATGTTAACTCAGAAACAGCAAAAATGCACTTTGTAAATCTCTGAGTAAGCATTAAGGAGATACCACAACAGTACATCTGCTGTCAATAATAGCAACTTGGCAAAAAGGGAAAAATTTCAATGAAAAGATACAGCATATATCAGTTGTGGCTGTATTTGAACCTTGGAATTCCAGGTGGGGCACATTGCCACCCAAGTGGTTGTAAATGCTCCAGAAAAGAATAATCAGGCATCGTAATTAAGCAATGTCGAGTGTTTTTGCAATGTTGGCCATCCTTGTTTACAACAATTTAATAAACAATATATATTTAGTCATTTATGACTCCACAAGCTACAATGAAGCGTTGTTTCACCTGACAGAAATTATAAAATGTGCATATTGCCACCGTGGCATGCACCTGAATTAGACAAACCTGAAATCTGTGCTCTTAAAAGCGCATATGTGAGTGCAGGCACATTATTGTACCATAAGCTACTCCATCAGTGCGATTGACATATCTGGTAAGCCCTTGATATGCTGACAGCTCCTAAGTTTACACAAAGATATATAATAACTTAGTGACAATTGGCTCAAAGAGTAAAAAAAAATAGCAGATGCCACGCACAGTGGGAACCGATGATATGCGAAGCACGAATGAGGAAGGTTGATATGTCACTTTAAAATGAGCGCCTAAGTGCAGGAAATGAAATGAAAAATGAAATGAAATGCTTTTATTTTCCAACGAAATTGTTGGGGGTCCTTCAGGCGAAAAGCTGCAAAGTACAACTTGAATGTGCCTGAAGGCCCTCACATGGCAGCAGTAACACTAAGACAAACATAAATACAAATGTTTAGCATATATGCAAATACACCATTTCAATTGAAACTAGAAACTTGCAACATGTTGAATAACACTAGTGATTTCCCACGAACACATGGTACTTAAAAATAACATAGAAATGTAATACATATGTGAGAAGAGATGTGACAGTACATTGTGATACATAGAAAACAATAGTATTTACAACATTAAAAAAGCACTGTTAAAAAAATGACCATGATGCACAATATGATGATACTTTGTATATTGAAACACTGAGCGCGAAGTAGATACTGTAACAGTAATTGCGAAAATGTATCAACGGTGTCTTTTATATGTTCAATCCGATTTACAAAAGTATTGTCTAATTTGTTTGCGAGTCAAAGTATTCAGAGTAAATGTTTCCCCTTGCACTTTGTTTAACAACGAAGGTAGGCTATGTCGTAGTGACTGCACAAGATAATTTGTGCGTCTAAATGGTACTAACCACCTGTCATGGCTACGAGTGCGCGAGTCACTTTTTTTGTATTGGAGTCGTGACGTATGTTTTAGGAAGGATTTGATATTGTCGGAACCGAAACAAAATGAATATAAAAGTCGGTATTCGTAAAGATTTGTTGCACGTATTATATTATATTTTTGAAAAAAGTTGAGCGCTAGGATGAAAATAGGGTACATTGGCTATTTGTCGAAGCGCGCGTTTTTGAAGCTGAAGAAGAGTACGAATATTAGCTTTCGTGGTGGTGGCCCATACAAGCGCACAATAGTGAAGATGTGACTCAAACAAGGCGTAATATATTTGCAACTTCACCTTCTCAGGAAAAAAATGCCGACAGCGCGACAGCGCACCAGCGGCAGATGACAGCGATTTTGATATAATTTCAACGTGATCAGTCCAATTCATGTGTTCTGAAAACGTAACGCCTAACACTTTGTATTTCCTCAAAATTTCAATGGGAGCACCGTCTAAGAATAATTGTTGATTGAAACAAGACTGGCTGTTTCTTGCCCTGAACAATGTGGCTTTCGATTTTGAGCTGTTAATTGTTAGAGCATTACTACGAGACCACGCCGACAGATTAGAAAGAATATTGCGAGATTTCTGCGACAGATCATCAAGTTCATAACCAGAGACAAACAAACTTGTATCGTCAGCGTACAGCACAATGGATGCATCACCAACAATTTCAGCAATGTCATTTACATAGACATTAAATAAGGTCGGTCCCAATACGCTACCCTGCGGTACTCCCGATTTAATTTCGCGATATGAAGAGCAAAAGTTTTCAATAGCAACGCACTGAGTCCACCCGGAGAGATATGATCGAAACAACAAGTTTGCCACGCCCCGAATACCACAGCTGTCAAGCTTTCTTATTAAAATTTCATGATTTAAGCGATCGAATGCCTTGCTATAGTCTATAAATATACCTAAAGTTAGTTTTCCTGCATCAATGTTATTAATTATTAGCTCCTTTTGACATAACAATGCCGTCTCTGTCGACCTGCCTGGGCGGAATCCGTGCTGACAGTCAGACAGAATGTTATTCTTTAAAAAAAAGTCATTGATTCTAGCTGAGATCACCTTCTCTAAAACCTTAGAAAAGGTGGACAGAATAGAAATAGGCCTATAGTTCCCCAAGTCATTTCGATTACCGCCTTTAAAAATCACTGAGACCCTGGCTTTCTTCATAGCAATTGGAAAATGGCCAGTTTCTAGAACAAGATTAAACACAAATGCAAGGTGGATTGCGATGACGTCAATTACAAATTTTATTGGTCTGATTTGAATGCCATCTGCATCAACAGCATTGCTGTTTTTTAGGCCCAAAAAGGTACGAGAAATCTCAGTGTCATCAGTCGGCTCGAAAAAAATGCTATGCATACATCTGTTAACAGCTGTGCCAGTGACCGCGCTATCCGATGACGTCATCATGTTCACGAAGTGATTATTGAAGCGTTCAGTTAAAGCGACGCCTGTGACCTTTTCATTGTTTAGGGTGACTTCATGGAAAGGCTGTTTCAAATTTTTTTGTCTTATGGCATCGTTGATAATTTTCCACGTTTTTTCTGGATTTTTCCTCTGTACCGAAGCAAAAAGGGTTTCATAATAGTGGGCCTTAGCCTTTCGCAGTTCTTTGTTTATTGCATTTCGTAACTTCTTAAATGCAACGAGATCGCTTTCTTCACGCGTGCGTAAAAATCTATTGAATAACCTATTTTTCTTACTTATCATCTTAACATGTTGAGGCTGCACCCAAGACTTTCTAATACGTTTCTTTACTTTGCCTTTTTTTAGTGGAAAAGATTAATTGTAAAGATGAGTGAAAATTGACAGGAATTCGTTGTATGCCTCATTAGCATCTTTTTTGTTATATAAAGAGGACCAGTCTGTGCGCAGTGAAAGTGTGCAAAAATGTTGCATATTAGATGCGGAAGCATCTTATACTCGCGCCTTGTAGTGCGCCGTCCGCACCACTTCTCGAACATTCGACAGCTGACGCGCGCGCATGCGCCGTCGCGCTGTCGCCCACCATCTGTGCCGCGCGCGCTTCTCCTTCGAGAACATTCGACAGCTGACAGCGCATGCGCCGTCGCCATCTGTGCCGCGCGCGCGCTTCTCCTTCGAGAACATTCGACAGCTGACAGCGCATGCGCCGTCGCGCTGTATATATACTCAAGGTCGGCGCTCGCTCGCCAAGTTGCCGCTCGTCCGTTGGTTTGTACTCACTCTTTACTTTACCGACCACAAAGCCATCGTCCTCAAAGTTCGTCGCAATAAATAAAACACCGCCCTTTCACATACGTGCCGTACGTGTTCACTCATTTAACACCCCATTTCACAACCAGGTTAACCAATTTAGCCATCGACCCAAGTAGGTCGCACTTTAACACCCCGTTAACCAATTATATGCTCCGCATCCTCCTCAGTGTTCCCCCGAGGGAAGCTGCGGGCAATTTTTTTTCCGTAGATAGACATCTATAACTGAACGTGGTATCAGGCAGGCACTTTTCATTAACATAAAATGAGCATACAACGTATATTGGGCAGTGGTCGCCGATATCATAGCTGATGGTCCCGGATGTATAAATCTGTGTACAAGCGTTAACTATGAAATTATCGAGAGCCGATTGACAAGATGCCGTCACACGAGTAGGTGTTTTGATAACGCTACAGAAACTGAGGGAATCCATAAGGTTAACAGTTGCACGGGTCGAAGTGCCATCATCGAGCATGTTAATGTTGAAGTCGCCACCAAGAAGAACTTTGTACTTGTGAAAAGAAGCCTGCTCTAAAAGTTTTTCAGTGAATTCTAAGAAATTAGACACGTTGCCAGTAGGTGGTCGGTAAATCACGACAAACAGAATGTTGTCCGATTTAACGCTGAGCACTTCATAATGGGGCGTGGTGCAGGTGAATTCCTCAAGCACATCGCAATGTATGCCGCGCTTAACATGCAGTGCAACGCCCCCACCACGTTTTCCTGCGCGATTAACAAAGAAGTGGCTATACCCATCTATGATAAGCATTTCACTGTGTTCTTGATACCATGTTTCAGAGAACATAATAACATCAAATGAAAAAGTAAACTCGGCAAGAAACATTGCTAGAATGTCTTGCTTATGAGCGAGTGAACGCGAGTTCACATGAAGGGCAGAAATATTTTTCCCGTGTGAAGGCAGGGATATTTCAGATGGTAGGCTGAATTCTCGATACATTGTGTAGTCAAAAGAAATATGAAGACTTTAAGATTACGTAGACCGTATTCTACGCGATCTTTTGAAGGTCAGCCTCCGAAGCAATATGGATTACACTGCTAGCCTCAGTTTTGCGCACAAGTACCTTTCCGTTTCGCGTCCATACAAAGCGCCACTGATATTCACGCCTTCTTGCCAAGGCAAGTGAAAGAAGACGCTTCAACGCCGGGCAGAGATGCTCATTAACAAATACTCTAGCATCGTCAGGAATTCCAACCTGGTTATTTCGCACCCTGGCTTTCCGCGCCTTCTCAAGGACAGTGTCCCTCTTCTGTACACTCTTGAACTGAACAATTATGTTAGACTTTCCAGATTCTCGGGTGGGCACGCGGTGACAAACTTCAATATCAGAAGGTGCTATGTGCTCACTAAGTACATCACCAATTTTTCCAACGAGTCCTACAACACATTCGTTTTCCTGTTGTATAAGCCCTTTAATTTCTACGTTTGACCTGCGCGAGTATTGCTCAGATTGAACAACTCTCTTCTGAAGTTGCTGAATGATGTTATCATTCTCTTTGCACTTAGCACGTAGCTCTTCATTAGCTATTTTCAGGGCTTCCCTTTCCTCGGTGGCCTTCTAAGGCGCTTTTTCATGTCCTCGAACTCATCGCTCATAAACTTGACACTGTCTGTTAAAGACTTCATTTCAGCACGAAGTTCGCGAATTTCGGATCGGCTTTCTCTTTCATTCGTAGGCTTTGTCATGTCTTTCAAAATGAAGAATAATAGCAGTTGAAAGAATGTATAACGCAAAAACAAGTGAACAGTAACACAGAAAGGCAGCAGCGACAGCGTAAAATATTCAGTTATGAACTGTGCATAATTCGTACACCAACCTGCAGTACAGGGAACAGTTTTTTAGCGTTGCGCCGATGTGCCGTCACTGCTGCCAAGTGTGGGTCCAGCACCAGGCAAGCGGCTTTTGTAGGGCTTGTCCTGATGACGTCGGCGGCGGAAGAGCAGTCAGGGAAATGATCCAAGCAGACCAAGGCTCACGGTGACCAGCGAAACTTGGGATATCTGCAGTACAGGGAACAGTTTTTTAGCGTTGCGCCGATGTGCCGTCACTGCTGCCAAGTGTGGGTCCAGCGCCAGGCAAGCGGCTTTTGTAGGGCTTGTCCTGATGACGTCGGCGGCGGAAGAGCAGTCAGGGAAATGATCCAAGCAGACCAAGGCTCACGGTGACCAGCGAAACTTGGGATATCTGCAGTACAGGGAACAGTTTTTTAGCGTTGCGCCGATGTGCCGTCACTGCTGCCCTGTTTGCATGATGTTGAGTTAGCGAAAAACGTGTTCTGCAGTGGTGCATTGTACTCGTTTGTACGTATATATTGTTTTTCATGCGTAGTACGTGGTTATGATTATTTTTTTCGTCTTATTCTCGCGTATAGGAAGAGCACAAGTGTAGTATTGTTGTACTCGTTATTGTAAGTGTTCCGCTGTTGCGCGTATCGCCCCTCAAAATATTCTATTTCCTCAACTTTGTATCTAATTGTTTACCTGTGATGTTGTATGCCCACTTCCTATATGCGTCTGCAGAAGACCTACAATATTGATAAATAAATAAAAGTAAATAAATGAAGGGCCCAATATACTCCCGCGTAACGTTGATGCGCGCGCACACTGGGCACAGCGACGCTATACGTTAGCGAAATGTGAGAACCCTAGTCTGGCGCCAGGTGCGACCAGCATTTGTCGGCGTGGCCCGACGCCAACCAGCGCAAAATGTGACATGCTGCATTTCACACTTACTACGTTACCCAGACAGCACTGCGTCTGCCTCTTTTCGTGACTGAGGGACGCCGGACGCACTGAAACGCGCATGCGTCAAAGCAATGTAGTGCGGCATGCGCATGGGAGTATATGACAGGACCGGCGAATGGCGTGGCAACGCCGGCGTGACGCGACGAAACGAAAGCTGGCGTGCACGCGTGCCGTGTCACGTCGACGCGTATTCGGGCCTTCACAGTGACATGCAGTCACGTTGTCACATGACACGCATCTCATGATTATCATGTTTGCACCAGTCACATACCATCGTCATTCATTTACGTCTCCTAATACCAAATTTGGCATATGTGAAGCTATCAAAACGGCCGTGATCGCATAATGAGTGTGGCATGTAGTCATGTTGTTACATGACACGCATGTCCTGCTTATATTGTCTGGATGTGTCATTTACCTATGTCGTCAATTCACGTACCGTAATACAAATGTTCGTATATGTGAGTGTGATAATAGGGGCAGAAGAGTGAAGACAACAAACAAGAGCGCATGGGGTCGGGAAGCGCGTGACAGCGTTCAAAGCAGCGAAGTGGGCAAGTACAGACGGTTCTCGGCTGGATGTACGGTCCGAGAAACTGGGAGACGTCCTCCAGGCGCTGTACTGTCCTGGACTCCAGCTGGGTGTCTGGCCCAAGGACCACACGATCTGCTGCTGTTTCGGCTGCCATTCCTGACTGCTGGACAACCGATGAACGAGGCCTGGACTCCAGCTGAGTGACTGGTCCACGCACCAGGCGAGGTTCCGCTGTTCCGGTTGCCGTCCCGAGTGGTTACGCGTTCCTGGGCTGTGTTCCGATTCTTAGACAGCACGCAGACAGTCTACGAAGACTGCTTAGAAGAAATCACCGAGTCTATGCTGTCCGAGAAATGGAACACATTTAGACAGCTTTCACGCGACGATGCGTCACCTCGCTTCGAGAAAAAAAGCTAAAATAAACAAACGTTGCAGTTGTATTTCTGGCCTATTTCGTGTTGAAATAAAAAAAAAACAAATAAACGTTACTCCCATTGAGCGTCCGGGAAAGCGTCTGTTTGTGTGCAGACGACCATTTTGGCGAGATTTTATGTATCAGCGAATGGCTAAGCCGTCATCTTGTTTCACCATCGCTAAGCCGCCATCTTGCAGTAGCCTGCATCGTATTTGTCTACAATGCGGTGTTCTTGGAGCTGTCTATTTCCGAGGCTACGTGAGAATTGAAATGGGACTTGAGATGGCCGCCCTCCATTTAGCTGTCTATTTAGGCGTCTACGGTTAGTATTGGAACACAGCCCTGTTTGCTGTGAGCTGCTTGTCCTTATGCCGTTCCGGGCGGCTGGCGCGACCCAGGTGTGCTACTAGGACGGACGCGGCGGCTGAGAGCTGTTGCTCTAGTAGGGAATTTTCAAACGACCGCTACCCTCCTGCTGCTACTGCGGCAGAAGGCCGTGAGATGGCGTGGGCCAACTCACGTTGAAGACGTCAAAGAGACAGACAGCACGTCACCCCGAGCGATCAGCGTCCAAATTTAGTGAGAGATTTCTTATAGAAAACCATGTGACAGACTAATATTAGAGATACTCCACTAATAAGGGCTCTCCTTACATACATTTAATAAAAAAGGGCTTTTCCCGTGTTAATATATTGTGTGTGTGTGTGTGTGCACTCTAGGCTTGATTGGTTTTGGGCTAGCGGTCCTGGGCACAAATCTGACACGACGTCACAGCAACGCTAATGAAATGACTGCGAGCGCATTATGAGTGTGGCATGTAGTCAAGATGTCACATGACACGCATGTCATGTTAATCTTGTTTGTACCAGTCCTGTGCCTTCGACATCCATTCACGTCCGGTTATACCCAATTTGGTATAAGTGAAGCAAGAGAAACAGCCGCCAGTGCATCATGAGCGTGGCATGTAATCATGTCGTTACATGACACACATCTCATGATAATTATGTTTGCACTAGTCACATACCTTAATCATCCATTCACATACCGTAATACCAAATTTCGTGTATGCCACGCTAACAAAATGGCCGCGAGCGCATCATGAGCGTGGCATGTTGTCATGCTGTTAGATGACACGCATATCATGATTTTCGTGTTAGGGTCTGTCGCTTTTGTTGACCATGCAATCATGTCGTACCATAGCAGTTTTGCATCATATAATGTGAACGTACCACCGCATTAGCAGCAAGACCATGAAAAGTAAATCACGACATTTATGACATACTTATCATGATTTTCATGTTATGATTGATCAGTTATGCTCGGCATACAGTCATGTTATGGCATACCGAGTATGGTACTGATACCTTTATCTAAACAGCCAGGAGAGCTAAAAGTCGTAGGTGGCTTGATAGATAGATAGATAGATAGATAGATAGATAGATAGATAGATAGATAGATAGATAGATAGATAGATAGATAGATAGATAGATAGATAGATAGATACGCTCAAATTTGCCGAAGTTCGCCCAGAATCGCTTCGCATTTAAAAATGCAGCCAAAACAACTTGCCACTGAATCTTTCACATGAAATCGAGCTCCACTAATCATGAGATTTGCTGTATTGTATTTGGATTTAGTCCATGAGAATGTTTAAAAACATCACTTTATAAAGTTATCTCTGTGCCCTCTGCTGCATTGTGAATACTAATTATATCCCACCTATAACACTAACAGATATTTAAAAATGGCGTGTTTATAACGAGCATGTTAAATGAAATATCTGCAACAAAATATAAAAGCAAAAGTATATGGGTTTCAAAAACATCTTAACATTAATCACCTGAGCCAATTACTTGCTCTGTATTATTTCAGCTCTCTTAAAAGAATAAGAGCTTTCCAATTGAGTATACAAACCTTCGCACTATTGCAACCCATCATGTAAATCATTTTACTCCTAATGAGCTAGTAATGACCAAAGCACAAAGACTTGAGAGTGCGCAAAAAGGAGGCATACCTTTTGTTATAAAAAAAGCTTCTGGTTCTTTCTCTCTGATTGTTCGCACGTCGGCGCTACGTGCCTTCAGCCACCTTTTCTTGCTGAGAAGATGAAATTTGGCTGGAGGACGGGGAGAACACGCGTGAGGGCAGCAGCGTTCCAAGATTTTACGGTAGATATCGCCTCGTTTTTGGCGCAGCGGCGTACCAGCAGCGTAAACAAAACGCCGCCAGCATAAAGGGAGGCGCAAACAATAAATGGCTGTACTATGGCGTTCAAAAGCCCGAACACTGTTGGCATAGAGTAATGCAACTGCTGTGGACAAGTAATGAGAGTGCAATGAAAATGTCACGCTCGAAATATAAACACGACCAACATTTTCCGTCAATGCTGTATTTCCGTCAATACTGTATTTTCTGCTCTCAGTACGTACTCCGTCTCAGAAAAAAAGCATGCATGATACAAGCCGCGCGAAATTGACAACGACAAAGAAGCACTGCGTTTATGGCCTCGACTTTACTCGAAGCGGGCTAATGTGAACAGATCATTAGTGGCACTAGCTGTAACCCAAACGGTGAGTAAATGAGAAGTTAGGCGCTCACCTTCAAGATGAACACAAGATAAAAAAGCAGTGCCAGCCGGATCCCGTTCCGTGCGTGTGTCCTGGCGTTTGAGGAGGGTAAGTCGGGCTAGTGACAAGACTAGTGACAGCCGACGGATGAGCGACGATGGCGGTGCGCCTGCCGCGGTCGAATGGTTCCTCTTTCCGCGATGCTCGCCTAAACCGCCGTTTGGGAACAAATACAGTTTCGTAGAATAAAGGCGGTGCAGAACACGTCGCGGCCATGGATGCAATGATGGTTTGTGACGGTCTAATCAGTATAAATTTCTAGACGTCATTCGTATTGCAAATGATTGCTTTCATTTAATAATTTGTTGACTGAGGAAACGCTTGTTTTTTGCAATATTCAGTGAATCATTGTTGGTAAACGTGTGCTGAATTCATGGTAGTCGAGAAGTGTTGAAGTCTGTGATTCTTAAACGTGTGCTGTATCCTTTTGTGTTGCGAAGGGGTAGGGAGTGTGTTTATTTCCTGGACCCTATGTCCGCTTTTCTGTCCGTAAATACGCACATTTTTTGCAGTGCAGCAGTATACATCAGGCGTGTCAGATTACATATTTGCATGCAGTTATATCGATACCTGCAACTAAGACACCGCCGAAGAAATTACTAATGATATCCGCTGAAAAAGTATGCCAGTGTGTTAGTTCAGTAACGCGTTCCAAATTACCAATTAAACATTGCGTGTTCTTACAGAGAAGTACCGGCTACTGTGCTCAGAAGGAAGCTTTTGGTGACAGCCTGCGTTGCTCAAAGCACGACACATCGATCATCGTCGCTCCTTATGCGGGCACGGCACACAGAGAGAAAAGGTTGATTTAAGCTCAAGGATGTCTGAACTGTATTTTACAGTCATTCTCACGCTTTCAAACTAAGCCTACTTAAAGTAAAAAAAAAATTGGAAGCTTATTAATGGAGTGAATGATAAAGAGTGGGGCGAATAATTCGTCCGTCCATTCCTTCTTGCTTACGTCCGTCCATGCGTCCGTCTGTGTGACCGTCAACGCGTCCATCTGCCCGTCCGTGCGTGCGTATGATCGTGCGTCTTTCCCTGCGTTCGTCCATACATCCGCCCCTGCGTCCCTTCATGCGTCCATCCATGCATCTGTCTGTGTGTCTATTCATCCATCTATTCAACACTCCAAGTACCACCATCTCGCATCTTCTGATCATGTATTCCCTCTATAGAAGCTCCGCCATCCAGTGGACATTCCAAGGACTAAACGATAGGTGGCACACGCACACTTTCTTACGGCTTGCGCTTCGGGTCTACTTCCCACCTTTAACCACCTCGAGTTCATGGTATATAATAGTTTGCTATATTCAAGGCACTGCGGCCCAACGCTTGCTAAACCTTTCTAAGAACATGGAGCTTACGCCCAGCGAGTATAACGTATCAACCTTCCCTCTCAGATAGTGCTCAATGTACATGCCAGTGGCTGCTAATGCAGATCGCAGCGTGCGCGTTAACTAAAAGTCGATTGCTCCTCTCTCTCATTCCCTATTAGCAGCCATATGCATTTACATTGAGCACTATTTTTTATTGTTCAACAACGCACAGAATAAATCTCTAACCGACAACACCTAGTAGGTCAAAATGTTATACTTGTTACATACTACAACGGCTACGAGTGGCGAACGAGTGCCGCTATAAGGAGCTTCGCCCCTAAAAGCGGCGGCAGCATGTACACCGACGCGGCCGGCACAATGAAGTTCGCTGAGATGGGGCACTGGGTAAGACCGCTTTCGAAGCAGCTGAGTTCCGATGCTTGAAGTTTCTGCATTTGTGCTTTGCAATATTTCTGACTGTTAGCTAAATTGTACCTCAAGTAAGTAGAAGGTCAATCATTTCTAGACATGCATTCATGGAGTGACGATACCGAGCGACAATCGTTTTTCTAGCCTACGCTAGCAGTACACAGTGGGCATGCAAGTGTACAGATATATGCGGTTATATCAATAACAACAATTTAAAAAACGTTCAAAGATATACTAACGCAATCCACGGAAAACGTATGCCAGGGAGTCAGTTCACGAAAGCGTACCGAATTACCAGTGGGAAATTGCGTGTTGTTACATATCAGACGGAGAAGTACCTGTAAAGTGCGGCCGACAGCTTTCGGTGGCAGCCAGCGTAGCTGAAAGCGCGACGCATCGATCGTCAGCGCTCTCTGTGCGAACATCGACACAAGGCACAATGGTTGATTTAGGTTCATAGATGTCCAAACAATACTTTACAGTTATTCTCACACTTTAAAGTTCTGTGTACACGCCCCGCCGCGGTGGTCTAGTGGCTAAGGCACTCGGCTGCTGACCCGCAGGGCGCGGGTTCGAATCCCGGCTGCGGCGGCTGCATTTCCGATGGAGGCGGAAATGTTCTAGGCCCGTGTGCTCAGATTTGGGTGCACGGTAAAGAACCCCAGGTGGTCTAAATTTCCGGAGCCCTCAACTACGGCGTCTCTCATAATCATAGAGTGGTTTTGGGACGTTAAACCCCACATATCAATAAATCAAAGTTCTGTGTACACGAAGCAAAAAGCACCGGTAACATATACACCGACGCGGCCAGCACGATAATGCTCGCTGGGCCGGGCACTGGGTAGGACTGCTCTCGACGCGATTAGCTGGGATGGTTGAAGTTATTGCATTTGAGCTTCGGAACATTTCTAACTGTTACCTGAACTAAGCAGAAGTACAAGCATGGCCAGACATCTATTTACACGGTGTGGCAGATTTGAACGACCGCTTTTTCTGCCAGCCCCATTGCGAAACATTGCGAAGCGATCGAGAGAGCTCAATTACGTTTAATCAACTTGGCGGCACAAACAATTTTTTTCTTTCAGTTAGGAGTGGCGTCCAGCTCCAGGCTTTTAAACACTGCAACTTGGAATTGTTACAGCAATACACAGCAGATGCGAATAGGGCCAGTATACGGGGGGGGGGGAAATAGGCGAAAGAGGCGCATTATAATTGCAGCGATACGTACGTGCACCACAAAAATTACGCATGCCCGGTATCTGTTGAGGTAGCATCTCTCCGTGCCGTCGAATGAAGCATTTTATGTTCAACGACACCGAAACTTACCACGGCATATGTATACAGTAATGTGCACGCTGCGCTGGTAGAAGCAGCGCGTGTTCCAGTATTCACCAGCGCTTTCTAGTGAAAATGCCAGCACTTCCAGCTCTTCGCTGTGTGCATCAGCATCGCAGCGGTTAAGCCAGTGCCCCTACCGATGCGACACAGCTATTTGCCAGTGCGCCCAGCGAAGTGACAGTAAATACCAGCGTGTACCAGTGTCTCCAGTGTGTACCAGTGCCAAATAACACACTGGCATCACGCTGGAGATGCTGTTTTTTGCAATATGGTATGACTGATATTTGTTGCAAGTGTTGAGTGTGGTTTATTGCACTGGAGAACATTTTGGCTGCAGACAACGTTCAAAAGCCTTCCGCACAGGGTTCAGTTGCAATCTTATGACTGACTTCGGTGACTTCATAAAGTGTTGTGTGCTATTTGTCTTTCTAGAGAATATTTGACTACATATAACGTCCAGAAGTTTTCCATACAAGATTCAGTTGCAGTCTTTTGAGCAATACATCTCACATCACGAAGCGTCAGGGTTAATTGGTTGCGAGAGGGCATATATCGACTACAGACAAAGCCCAAAAGCATTCTACGCAGTGCTTGGTTCCTATCTTACGTCTATATCTGTTGCATCGTTGGGAGCCAGGTGTGCTTTCTTGCGTTAGAGAATATTTCTAAAACACACATCATCAAACTTCTTCAATACAGGCTTCAGTAGCAAACTTATGATCGATATATCTGACATCACGGAGTGCCGGGTGTGGTCTGTCACTTTATAGAATATTTTGACTACAGACAGCGTCCAGACGTCTTTCCTACAGGATTTAGTTAGTACAGTATTATAAACAATATCTGTCACACAATGAAGTGTCAGGCACAGTTAGTTCTGTCAAAGCATATTTCACCTACAAAAAATGCCTGGAAGCATTCTCCGCAGTTCTTACCAATATCTGTTGCATCATTAAGAGCCAGGTGTGGTTTGATGCATTAGACAATATTTTTGTCGCAAACAACATCTGGAAGCCGTTTACATAGTGATAAGGGCTGTAGTGCAAGCACGAAGGTGCTAGAAGAAACGTGAAACAAAAGGCGAGGCAAGGAAAGCAAAGAGGACAACACGAGCGCTGACTACCAACTGAATTTCCTGAAATTCAGTTGGTAATCAGCGCTCGTGTTGTCATCTTAGCTTTCCCTGCCTCGCCTTTCGTTTCACGTTTCTTCTAGCACCTCCATGCTCGCGCTGCAGCCCTTACACCAAGGATTCTAACCAACGAGCCTAAAAGGCCGTTCTTCTTGAAAGCTGGCAGTTGCATGTGTGATTTTTACCGTGACTTTTCAGTGTCTTCATTTTCTAACAGCCTTGTTTTGCTCTGCCTTCATGAGTGCAGACTTCTGCAGACTACACAATCCGGAAAGACAGCAATAGTTACCGGCGGCATGCCACAGTGCACTATATACGTGAGGGTACTCTCACGGTGGCTTGCAGTGCCGCTGTCACATCTCTCTTTTTGCGTTGTGGTTGTTATACAACTATGGGGTTAACATGAGAACCAACCATGAATGGCCGCATAAAAGCGGAACATTCAGGTTTCTGCATGGGAGCCACGCTTCTAACTAAAAATGAATGTGCGAATAGTCCAATTATGTATACTTCAAAATAGGATGTAGGTGTTATATCTGGGGGAAGTAGCTGTCATTGTCATTACACTCAAAAATGTGCCCCGTTATTGTCCGAATTGTCAATCGTGATATAAAGCCCGGAAGTCCTATTCTTTTCCCTTAATTATGGTAATTTCAACTTATTCTAGTCCATTTTGTTGTCAGCTTCTCCTGTGTGTTCGGCCAAGCACGTCGGACGAAACCTTCTTTCTTACATCATACATGTGCCACTCCAGTTAGAGCTACTTCTCTCGCCAAGGTAAACTAACAGTAGCCTGTGCCACTCCCACCTTCCTCCCCGGCTTTCCTTCTCTATGTGTGTACTCCACCACACTGGTTTCCATCCACCAGTAGCGTGGCCAGGGGGTGGCGCACCAGGCCTGTGCCTCTGCCCTCCCAATATTTTCCTATGGTATATAGAGGCACAGAAAATAACGGTCTACCACATCGACTTGCCTAGCTGGGACCCATTCTAATCAAGATGGCGCCCCTTTTCGAAAAATATTTCTGGCAACGCATCTGCCATCTTCGACCTCAGCTCACAGGGTTATTTATTTATAGATTACGTCTGTAGGATGGGCCCATAGCCACTGTCACTTCCTCTCAAAGCTGTTTTGATCTACAGGTGAAAACTTTGTAAGCTTCGAAAACTGATTCATCTTTCAAGAGCTGCCGTGAAATATCGCACAGTTTATGAATAAAGCTTAAAAAATTGGACACCCCTTTTTTCATTGAAAGCTCTGAGCCGGCCCCGTCCCCCCCCCCTTTTTTTCTCTTGAATTTGCGTCGTTCCGGCTACGGTCCTGACAATGGACATCTGCGGTACTGTCGCTAGGTCAACGTGTGCACGCCGTTGTTAATTTACCTGGTCGAACGCGCCTTCAAGGGAGAGCCGAAGTGATACCTAACCCCACGGTGGAAAAAAACAAGGTGGGAAGTTAGGGGAGGAGATTCGTAGGGATTAGAAAATTTCTTGGCTTGGGATTCTAACCCGTGCAGGGAATCCTAAATAGGTCAGCTTTGCCGTTTTACACTACTGCTTTGCGAAAAAGCGTGTTGAGATTTGGAAGGGGCTGTTATCCCTAGTCACGCGACACTGTACATAACGTTCACTTACTCATGCGTTTGTGCGCTGCCTAATGTGACTATCAGTGTAATCACTGAGGTTTAAATATGCTACTGGAAATAATTTGGAGCTGTGTATGACATTTCTTCCCTAAAAAAGCTAACTAAAATTGTGCGCCAGTTTTTTTGTTTTTTTCACCACCTGTGCTCTTTGGTTTCAGGAATATTCTAAATTTCATGGTCGCAAGCTCGGCAGACCCATATTTATTTCGCAGAGTCTGTTAAATGATTTTACAGGCACAGCAAATGCTAATATGGACTGTATCAATATTGGCTTAGAGGGGCGGTTTAAAATACCCCTTCACTTGAAATAGCAGTGCTCATGTTTACGCGGCACAATTTAGGTGATCTTGAATGTTTTATACGTATTTTGTTTCTAAATATAAGGCTTATTTTTCATACTGCTCAAAGTTTAATATCTAGTAATAAAAATTGCATACTTTTTTCCTGTAACCAGTTCAAAATTTACATTTTAGTGCTCCAAAAGTAATATTTTGCTGCTCCTAAAATTGCTCCAATTTGTATTTCGGCTGTTGCACCCCTGATGCTGTTAAGCAGTAGCTTTCAGTGACACTGTGTTCAATAAGCCAACAAGTTTGGTATTAGGATATTTTTTTCGCATTTTTCTGGTGCACCCGTAATCTAACATGCACCTACCAGTATGATCAATATACCTGTTGGCGCATGACAGAAGAATTTTGTGCATTACTCCTGTAACACAAGGAATGCAGGAGCTTCGCTGTTTCTGACCACATTCACCTTTTCTTTTGGTTTTGCCTTTGGCCCCGAGCTGAACAAGTGTGCAATTGCTGCCCAGCTTCTTGAGAGCCGTACATACCACTGCCGCATCACATCTAGATGTGACACTCCTAATTATGCTCCATCTTGTAAACAAGTCTAACCAGTGTTGTGCGTTTTCATGTATTAATAAGATATTGTATCAATAAAGGACTTGAACGTTGGGCAGCAGGATAAGCGGCTTTCATAATTTTTCACAGACTTCGCATTTGCTGAATTGTTTTATCCATCTGGCCACCTTTTCGCAGGATCTAGGGATCGCATAATCTGGAAACCTGCTGTTGGAAACCTCTGGATATGAGCGTAGGCACTGATCAATGCCTTGTGCACACAAGACTTGCATACAGCCTCCTGTACCGAAGATGCAGCCAATCCCTCTTTAATCACTTTGGAATAAGCTAATGTGTAAGGTAAAAGAGGCTGTTGCGACCTGGGCTTGTACTGCCAACACACATGCATTGGTAAGGAGTGAGACAGCTGCTCACATTGCGCATTTTTGATACCATTACCTTTTTTGCGCCAAGCTGCTCTAAAAGCATAGTAATAGAAAATTGAACCGAACAGCTTCGAAACATCCTCGAAAGCAAGAATATTGATTTTCGAAATCTCAGACAGATATTGGGTGCATCACTACTGAGAAACATAGGATCGCACTTACCAATGCTGTCCCTATTCGTCGAGCTTCATACCGATAATTCACAGGCAGACAAAGGGGAGATCAACAAACAAGTTAACGCTCTCCTCAAGCAAGGTGTTGTGAGGCTTTCATTATCGCCCTACGCCGCACCTGTCATTTTAGCAGAAAAGAAAGGTGAAGGACGCACTCGTTTATGTATTGACTACCGGAAACTCAATGCCATAACGGTACCCGACTTTCAACCAATTCCACTTATAGATAATATTCTTGACCACTTGGGAAAGGCGGAGTTTTTCACTACGTTGGACGTAACGTCGGGATACTGGCATGTCCAAATGCATCCTGACGATGTTCAGAAAACTGCATTTGTCACGCCTGATGATCATTTTGAGTGGTTGGTAATGCCGTTTGTGTTGAAGAACGCTCCAGCTACACTTGAAAGAGCCATGAAATCAATAATAGTGAAACATCAGCTCACCATTGTTATTAATAACTTTGACGATGTGCTCTTATACTCAGATACATTTAATGATCATATACGACACCTTGAGGCGCTATTGAAAGCTCTCAAATCCGAGAACGTAAAACTCAAACAAAAAAGTGCCAATTTGCACGCTGCAGCATTGAATACCTGGCCCACAAAATTTCACAAGGAACAGTGACACCTAAGCAAAGTAATGTGGCTGCCATACTCAAATTTACGACACCGAAACGAGAAAAAGATCTCCAGCGTTTTCAAGGCACTGTAAACACCTACCGTCTGTACATCCCCCACTTCAGCGATTTTGCTCTTCCACTCACAAAACTACTCCACAAAGGCAGCAAGTGGGTGTGGACAGAAGCATGCGAGCAAGCCTTTCGTGAACTGAAGGAGCGGAGAACTGAAGAACCGGTGCTTCGCATATACGACCCTTCGAGACCATGTACTGTGTACTGTGACGCATCTGACGAAGGCATCGGTGCAGTGCTGAAACAACCTAATGACAAAGGCAAAGAACATCCTGTTGCTTACTATTCCCGCAAACTACTTAAGCAGCCCCGCCGTGGTGGTCTAGTGGTTAAGGTACTCGGCTGCTGACCCGCAGGTCGCGGGTTCGATTCCCGGCTGCGGCGGCTGCATTTGCGATGGAGGCGGAAATGTTGTAGTCCTGTGTGCTCAGATTTGGGTGCACGTTAAAGAACCTCTGGTGGTCGAAATTTCCGGAAGCCTCCACAACGGCGTCTCTCATAATCATATGGTGGTTTTGGGACGTTAAACCCCACATATCAATCATCAAACTACTTAAGCACGAGGTGAACTATGCTATTACAGAAAGAGAATGTCTTGCCATTGTAGATGCTATTAATAAATGGCATTGCTACCTTCATGGAAAGTCATTCACTGTTGTAACAGATCACTCTGCACTCCAGTGGCTGAAGAATGATAAATATCCTCAAGGTCGTCTCTTCCGGTGGTCTTTGAAACTATCAATATATGATGTGAACATCAAACATCAAAAGGGTGCAAGTAATGTCGAAGCAGATGCGCTCTGCAGAGCCCTAATAGTTATTCTTCTATAACACGACGACCTTCAGCGATGCAACAATGAGCGTCCAAAAGGAACGCACTCATTGGAAAATAACATCATCGTTAAACGAAAAGGACTACGGAAAATATACGTGCCGCATGAACTACGCCCAACCATTCTGAAGAATGCACATCAACATTTTGGGCATGTCGGAGTGAGGAAGACGCTATCACTCCTGTCTCCGCAATATTATTGGCCGCATAGGGTAACGGATGTTTCCACTTAAATTCGGCATTGTGATACATGCCTGAGATGCAAGAAGACGAAAACAAAAAAGTTTGGGACGCTTGAATCACTGCGTCTAGCTGAAGAGCCATTTGACCTCTTTGCAATAGACACCATTGAAGGATTTTCTGGATATGGCTTGTCAAAAAGGTTTATACACTTGGTTATTGATCATGCGACTCGCTACGTATGGGCGTTCGCTCATAAAAGTAAGAACAGCGACGCCTACATTTCATGCTTAAAAACAATTTTTTCCTCTGGAAAACCGCGAGAGCTCCTTTCAGATCGTAGAACAGGATTTACGGCACGAAAATTCAAGCAGTTTTTAAAACATAATCGTATACACCAACTATTCACCTCATCTGATCATCCACACTGCAACAGCATGAACGAGCGGACAAACCAGACTATCGTAACGAGACTTAAATGTATTATCAATGATGAACCACAGAAGTCTTGGACTAAGCTGCTTCCGGAGGTAATTGTCGAATACAACAGAACACCCCACGAAGTGACCGGCTACGCACCTTCCTTCCTGATGTATGGAATTCCATCTTATCCTACTGTACTGAAACAACGAGAAAAAACTGTCGAAGAAGCGCGAAAAACTGCAGTTACCAATTCTATTGCCGACCACAATAAGAACAATGTCATTTATAATAGAAAATTTCTTCTGATTGAGTTCCAAATCGGTGACTTTGTCCTTTACGAGACACCTTGGCATCCACACAACGGCAACCCGAGTTCCGTCATGAAAGGACCCTACAAGGAAGGACCCTACGCAAGGTCTCAACAGTGAACTATGAGATCAACCGCTCTGTGCTACCCTCACGTAGAAACTCTGACATTTTGCATGTTAGCAAACTGCGGCGTTATTTTGAACCTTCTGAACTGAGACTTTCTCGAGGGGAGGGGGAAGTGTGACGCATTAACAAGGTGATTCCAGGAGAAGCCGACGAAGAGGAAGTGCGCGTGCAATAGAATAAACGCATGGCATCTGGATATAATTTAAATGTAAGCACTTTTCTCAAGCTGCTCGAAATTCGATCTTTTGTGGTAAAAAAAGGAATGTTTTTTCGCTCGTAACTCGCTCCTACATTGAGTGTTGGTGCTCCAAAAGTAACAATTTGCTGCTCCGAAAATTGCTCCGAGTTCTATTTTGGTTGTTGGATCCCTGGAAAATGCTTAAGCACGAAATTTAACATTAAAATTTTGACCTTGATCTTTATTCATTAATAATGAAATTGTGACAGTAAAACTTGTAGCAACAGAGTTCTCAGACCAGAGCTTGTTGATCTAAATCAGGTCATTGTTTCTCTTTATTGTTGCGAGTATATCAACCTGCGGCCAATCTGGAGGCGCACGCTCGCTTGTTTTACGGCCTGTGTATACGAAGTAGGCTGTGCTTCTACCTATCACCGCAATCTTGCTCTAAACTAACTCGCCGCCGTCCATTGTAAAAGAGGCTAGCACGCTCAAGTATTGCGTAGGTTTTTTTCTACTGTTGCACTTCCTGGTGGTGCCCATGCAATAGAAACATGGTCGGAAGCATATATGACAACTGTTTCTAATACTTCAAGACAGGGGTGAATTGCTAAATATTCTATTCTGCATGCATCTACAATCGTGCGTCGCGTTCAAAAGGCTCGGCCACATGATCCGTCACTAACAGGCAGACGAAATGACAGACAACGTAATCTTTTTTTTTTTTTTGTTGAGAAGAACAGTTTTGCGAACATTTACTTCGAATCCACATGCTGGCAGCCAGTGCCCATGAAAATGGCACATTTCGCACATTTTGTTCAACGTATCACACTTCGTGTTTATTGACATAAGTCCTTCAAAAAGGTGAAAGTTAAAGCAAAATAGGGATGGTCACTATTTTTCAGAAGTAGGTTTGAATAGCACTTGCAATAGCAGGAGTAATAGCAATAGTACTAAGAATGTCAATGAAAACATTAATTGTTTCATAATGAAAACACAAAAGTTAGAAACATGAAAGCGCATGTAGTGATACAGTTTTGGAAACTCGTTGTAATAAAAAAAAAATAAAAAAAAACCCCAAGCACGCACAATCGAAGAAGCAATCTTCAGTTGCTGATCGAGGATTATTGTTCTTTTCATTGATAGGTTATGCCGCTATAGGGGAAGCCTCTGGGAATTTCACCATGTGGAGTTCTTTAACGTGCCCCTAAATGATAAATAAAACCACACAAGCATCAAGCATTTTTGAATTCAGTGAATAGATTGTGTTAGAGCTTTGAAAAAAAAAGATCTTTGTGCCGTTGCGTGTGCGTATTTATTACCCAATGCATATGTGCCAAAAAATGCAGGCTGTGCCCACACACACCTCTTTACGCTCACTGCTACCTACAAATGGAAAAGTAATTGGCACGAGAAAGTGGCCGGGTACAGCTGATTTACAATGCAATGCGTATGCGGGAAAAGGCGTTCAAAGAGTTGGCTCTCGACGCCTTCATGCGGTGTGCACTGACACTGTATAAAAACAACTATATTTTACTCACGGCGGCTCCTTAGGCCATAAAATCGCGGAGTGAGCGAGCGCCTATAGATCGGCTGTGATCTACCTTCCGTTCGTTAATATTGTTCCCTTCACAATTATCAGGTAAGCGCGCATACATACTGCCAAACCATCTGAGATTACTGACCCGATTCATCTTGTTGGCATCACCTAAAGCAGTACTGAGACAAATTTTCAATACTTAGGAGTTATTGTTCTATAGAAGACGATTAGGTTCAACAAGAGAATTCTGTGTTGTCCGGGAAAGCATCGCATATATTTTTAATACCTCCACCTTTAAAAGACGCTTTCTGAATCGATATCAAGTGAATGGCTTCTCCGTAACATGACAAGGCAGTGTTACGTCGCAGGAACTTGGCGACTCACTACGTACAAACGACAGATAAGCGCTCCGCCCGTGGTACATATAAACATTGAGTGCATTGTCCCTATTGACCGTGACAGTGATGATCTGTGATTAAGACTGCACGGAAACTCAGTTTGAAAAGTCGGGGGAACCTTGTTGACTCATCACGATAATGTCCTTTCCATTGCTTGCCAATACTCTGCCACGAAAACTTTAAAACAGAGTAACTATCTTATGGATGCTGGCTGTTTATTGTGTGCTAAGTGGTAATGCTACTTGCGTAGACAGGAAACCAAAAAACGTCCCTTTCGCGATGTCTAAAAATTGCCTCGGTACACCTTTAAAAGGCCCTAAAACCAAAAAGATTTTTCGCGTATAGTTCAAGTACAATTTCTCAATTCAGAAAATACCACTTGTATCACGGAACGACGCTTTTTAAGGGAGAGAACGCGTGAGAAGAAAATGTTGGTGGAGATGCCGCTTTGATCTTCTCGCCCGAATTCACGCGACATCATGAACCTCAAACGTGTGTACTCGGTCTTACGTAAATAATAGTTCATCAAAATAAGTACACTGTCATCTGTCAGTGTGATGGACCTAAGATACGAAGTTTCAGAAATATTCATAAATCGAATGTTGTATTCATCAGGCCAACAAGAAATTTTCAAAACATGAGCATATTGAAATTATAAAATGAACTTCAGCCCTAATTTTCTACGCTGATAATGAACTTGTGGCATGAGAGGTTTCGGTGTGCAGCATGTCAGTCTAAACTGAGGCATTGGTTCCCTTTAGTGTACCTTTAAGAAAATATTGCCAACTGCTGGTGCAACTCCAGTCACTGCAAACACTGCTTTGAAGCAATATTCGATTTTATTCAAGTTAAACATGAGAGGTTTACTGACACATTAGTCCTATCACTTCGTTGAACTTGTTCCTGTCGTTGACTTTGTATTGTAGCACCTTGACAGCAGTCATGAGTTCTTTTTGGGGCATGGCGTAGCGTTAATATGATCCCTTTTTTTGTGCCCAATTCAGGGGATAATGTGATATTTCTGCGGCTGAATGATCCGAAGACATGCAGTGAATTTAGCTTAGATGTCGAAGACATGTACTACCGAGAAATTGGATTATCTTGTGACAAATTGCTCATGTTTTTTTTCCTTGTTGGAGAATCGTCATTATAAAGGCAAATGAATAATGGCAAAACGTTCAAAAAACGTTTTCTCGCTCTACGGAGTGTTTTATTGATCCGCATTTTTAATACAAATGGCTCCATTGAGGTGGGGAGGTGAGGTGGGGCAAATGACATTACATCGTGTCGGGTAGCCTTGTGGCAAAGTTGTGTTTGGCTGAATATGATTGGGAAAAAGGCTAGCACAAAGTTACAGAATCAAAAGTTCATTTGAGTTATCTACAACTGGTTTCTGTTCTAGCAACCTCAGAGTTGTATAAAAATTATTGATACATGTATCTCCTCAATCAAGAAGTTTTACCTCAAATATACCTTGTTTGCCTAGAGGATTCAGATTCAATTGAGTTCAAATTGCGTCTTCAGAGACCGGCCATCTCCAGTTATTTAGGGCCCTCCCCATAGTGCTGATGTTGTGTCTATCAGGTTTGACATCTGTCGTTCATCCCAGGTAAAGGGTTTGTTAAAAATTTGCTATGTCGAAATTATCCATTTCAAAGGTTTTTTCTCCGGAAGTCGCACCATCAAAACCAAAACGTTGCTAGTATTGGGAACCAGCGCTGGAGTTTCCACAGCCACACTGGCGGTGAGAGCGCGAACTTCTTACGGCGTGGGTTGCAGTGTCCCACAATATATATATATATATATATATATATATATATATATATATATATATATATATATATATATATATATATATATATATATATATATAAGGGGGAGAAAGAAGGTTAGGTGGGCAGATGAGATTAAGAAGTTTGCGGGTATAAATTGGCAGCAGCAAGCACAGGACCGGGTTAGCTGGCGGAACATGGGAGAGGCCTTTGTCCTGCAGTGGACGTAGTCAGACTGATGATGATTTATTTATTTATTTATTTATACTGCCAACCCTCACTTGAGGGTCATTACAGAGAGGGAAGCATATGATATGGAAAGTAAATATAGACATTGATATTTTCAGCAACTTTGAACAATCACACAATAGCATGTTCATTGCTCGGCAAAGTAAACATCAAGAGCACAATCAAATTTTTTAGCGTCAGAATTTTCAACAATATTTCGCGGCAATTTTTTCCACGCTTCTATAACATCAGGGAAAAAAGATTTGCGAAAGACGTCTGCGCGAGCACCGAAGTGGCGAACTGCCGTGTCATGATTGATCCGGCTGCTGAGCTTATGCGGGGGGTGTACGTAAATTGTTCTATCTATATTTATTTGACCATGCAATATCTGAAAAAATACTTTTAGGCGCTGCTTTTGTCGTCTACTTTCTAGAGATTCCAAACCACTTAATTTGAACATCTCGGTACCCGAATCAGTCCTTTTATACTTCGAACATATAAATAGCGCGGAAAATCTCTGAATTCGTTCCAGTTTACCTATTAAATCCTTTTGGTGGGGGCTCCAGGCAGCACAAGCATATTCTAAAACGGGGCGCACAAATGTGTTATATGCAAGCAGCTTGACGTCTTTCGTAGCATTCGGTAATTTAGCACGCAAGAAACGCAGTTTTCTGTAAGAGGCAGAGCATACATTCTCGACATGTGCACGCCATTTCAAATCATTCGTAATATGCACTCCCAATTATTTAAATGCACACACCTGTGGTAAATAGTTAGGTCCAATGCTGTACGTAAATGGTAAAACGTGTTTCGTGGTAGTTATATGCGTATATGTTGTCCTAGAATAACTTATTTTCATCTCCCATTTATCGCACCATGTTTGAAAATCAGCAAGACAATCATTAATTACAATTTGGTCATTCGCACACGTCACCGGGGCATAGATTGAACAATCATCAGCAAACAATTTAATTTTTACAGGAGGGTTAACAATGTCAACAACATCATTTATATACACCAGAACAGCAATGGGCCCAACACGGAGCCTTGGGGCACACCGGAATAAACATCAAGTGATTCAGACTCAAACCCATCAATTCGTACCAACTGCTTGCGGTTCGTTAAGTATGCCTCAATCCACTTCAGGATATTTTCGTTTACGCCTGCTCGTTTGAGCTTGAAGAGCAATTTATGGTGGGAGACCTTATTGAAGGCTTTTGCAAAGTCTATGCATATCACGTCAACTTGTTCTCTATTATCTACGGCAGCGGCAAAATCGTGGAGAGTTTCAACCAGTTGGGATAACGTGGAAAGCCCTTGCCTAAACCCGTGCTGTTGCCTACATATCAGCCCATTTGTCTCCAAGAAAATAGCCATCTGTTTGGCAATGACATGTTCAAAAACCTTACAGCAAACACACGTCAGAGATACTGGCCTGTAGTTGGTAAAAAGCATCCTGTCGCCACTTTTAAATACCGGTTTCACCATGGCGCTCAGCCAGTCTTTTGGAAGCGAATGTGTCAAGAGTGATTTTTCGAAGATGATGACTAAGTAAAACGACATCCACTCCGCATACCGCCTCAAAAACACAGTTGGTATTCCATCCGGTCCATTAGCCTTCTTTTCGTTCAAACTATGTAGCTGCTGAAACACGCCCGCTTGATCAAATGAAACTGGATCCATGGCGCATGTGCAAGTATCGGCCATTTCCTTATCTTCATCCGTGAATGTCATCTTTGTAAATACAGATTGGAAAAAGCGATTGAAACCATTAGCTATATCTTGTTTCTGGGTTACAACATCAGAGCCAACCGCGATATGTTCAATCGCTTCTTTCCGATCGCTCAAGTATAGCCAAAATTTTCTAGGCGACGTGCGCAAGAACCCAGAAAGCGTTTCATTGAAGAACCTTTTTTTGGACTTGGAGATTTGGATTTTCAACGCTGCTCGTAGTTGAGAAATCTGCTCAGAGTGGCCTTGTCTTTTGCGCAATCTCTTTATTTTGCGTTTAGTGTGGATAACATCTCTAGTGATCCAGGGGTTAGTCTTCCTTGTTTTTTTCAATCGAATGGGAACAAACCTTTCTATACAGCTGTTAATTATTGATTTCAATTTCTGCCACAAACAATCAACTGGCTCGCTATCAGAGGCTTGCTTGAAATCATCGAAAGCAGTTTCCAAAAAGTCTAATATTGACGTGTCATCTGCCCGGCCGTAGTCACTAACAGGCACCCGAACGAAGGGTCGTTTTCCAGGTTTTGTACCACATAGAATCTCAAACAAAATCAGTTTGTGGTCAGATATGCCGTCTTCGACCGTAACACTGAAGTCCTCCATATTGCCCGAAAGGAATCCCAGGTCCAGAAGTGACTGAGAACCCGATGTTACTCCAGTGTCCTGTTGAACAATTTGGGTTAGGTTATGGCTGATCATTATTTCAAATAACTTTTCGCTGCTAGTAGCATCCTTATTACCAGCCGATAAAGAAATGCAATCTATATTTGCTAGGTGAAAGTCTCCGGCCAGGACTAATTTTGTTGTGTTGTTTACATTTGAGTTAAAAAAACGTCTGAAGGTCTTCCAGGAACTCGGGCGAAGTGGCAGGTGGTCTGTATACGGCTCCGATAAGGTAATTGGTGTTCGCGTACGTAAATTTACACCATACAGATTTCGATAAATTGCAATTAATTGGAACTGCTGAGATACATTTTTTTATGACAATTGCAACGCCACCACCACGGGAATTTCTGTCCCAGCGAAACACTCTGTACCCAGGAGGAACAACCACATCATTCGGAATATCGTTGTTTAGCCAAGTCTCTGTTACGATCACCACAGGTGGAGATCTCAACAGCAATAAATGTTCGAGTTCAGTTACCTTATTAACAAGACTACGAGCATTGAACAGGAGAAGCACTAGCTATGCATGTGGCGGTGCAGCCACTGCTTCTCCCACCGGGGCGCCGCCAACGCTGTCAGAGTGCGCGTTGCTGCTGGCGATCCTTTAGCATACCGCTCCTTACGACATGGTTGGCGTTCATCTCGGTTGCAGTCCCATGTAAATAAGCTCTCGCCTACCTTCAATTTGTCATAAACTAGCGATACCTTCTTTCCGCTGCCCCTGTCCGCAGCTGCGCTGTCCCACAACTTTTTCCGCACCGCGATCATCTCCTTCGAATAATCATTGCTCACGCTAATAGAAGTTCCCTTTAGTTTGCTGCAGTTTCGGAGTATAGTATCTTTTTCTTTGAAAACGTAGAACCTCATTATGACTGGTCTAATATGCCCCGGCCGTGGCTTGCCCAATCTATGAATTCTTTCTATTGTTTTAACATGGACGTT
This sequence comes from Rhipicephalus microplus, assembly GCF_013339725.1. NCBI lineage: Eukaryota > Metazoa > Arthropoda > Arachnida > Ixodida > Ixodidae > Rhipicephalus > Rhipicephalus microplus. The sequence continues at coordinate 39,873,826 of NC_051175.1, forward strand.
CAGTTTTTTGCCAAATATATTGTCGACTACAGAAACTTTCAGGTCTGACTCCGATTCCGGGCTGCCTTCCTTTACGCCAAAAACCAAGAGGTTATTGCGTCTACTTCTGTTTTCAAGTTCACTTTGCCTTTCTGCCTGTGTTTTTACAGTATGTTCCAGAACTTCAATTTTTGCGTTCAGTTCTTGGACTGAAGCAACTAAGCCAGCCAATCCCTCGGTATTTGTCTGTATCCGGGCTAATTGATCATGAATGCCAGTCAACCGACGGTCAAATGCTGCCTGATTTTCCAAAATAGTCTGTAGCTGCTGGGGCGCAGTAGGGCCGGGGTGTTCTTCGACATCCCCCGCCATCAACAACCGCAGCAACACAGACCAGCAATCAACAAGAATCAAGGAACATATATGAGGGCACGGCAGGGCAATCAAAAATCTATTATCACTACGGTAAGTGACAACAGTAGTTTGAAAACCAACCTGGAAGACGAACGGCGGCAGTTTAGGCACTTCGTTCGCATGGACGTTGCCGTGCCCTCTGAGGAGTTGCCTGATGTGCTGCTCTTTAAGTAGCTGCGCTGCCGGTGACGTCACTGAGGCCGATGCTCCGTTGATCCATGGCGCATCTTCCAAAACCAGGTTGAGATGAGGAAGCAGGAAAGGCGTCCCATCAGATTCGCTTGTCGCGATCGCTGTCAAAATCCATGGCACAACCAGGAAGACGAACGGTGGCAGTTTAGGCATTTCGTTCGCATGGACGTTGCCATGCCCTCTCTGATGATGATGATAAAATCAACAGACTAAAAAAGTCAAGACCATGGGACTTATCATACAGAAGCAGCATGACAGGTTACCATGCTCCTGCGTTCAGCTAAATGCAGGAGGTGAGTATCGTGGTCGGAGCAACACTTCCAGTTGCTCGGACCACGATACCAGCAAAGAAAAGGGTGTTACATTCATTCAAAAAGGGTGTAAATTTGTAAAACACGCTTTTTACACCCGCAAGGGTGTAAAATTTTTTACTGTGTATAGTGAACTTCAAGACTAACAAAGTTTTCATGCATCCGTTTATTTGACCATCACCACCAAACTCTATCTGATGCCACTGCGTGTAGTGAACGAAACGACAGGCAGGTAGTCTTTTTTTTGTAAACAGTGCTTGTTAAGAAAAGCTGCGTTTCTCACAACACTTGTGCAGGGCCACGTTCATGCGCCTCTGAACTGTTACAAAAGATACTCTCGCGGTGAAAACTCGATGCCGAAGTGCCTCTGTTTAACTTAATTTGTAAAAAAGACAGGGTTCTTGTTACGAACAAAGCAGCAGACTACTCAAAGCTTAGCTTTTTGGAGCCAGCCTATTCAGAAATCGTTTTTCTCACTTACTGTCGTGGCTAAGTAACATCGGAATTTATGCGTTGCTAAAGAAGTATCAATTTTTTTGTGTTTATTTGTTGTTTGTTTCACCGAACACACAATTTCAGTTTTTTCCGCGTGCCTGTGTCGGCCTAAAATGAACATGTCTGTTCAACATCAATAATTGCTAAGCTCTAATGTACCAACAAGCTATCATTCTGAGGTACTCTGTAGGGTATGTACCAAGATTGTGACCACTTGGGGTTCTCCACTGTGCACATGTCTTTTGGTCCACGGGTGTTCTTTTTATATTTCGTCCCCATATAAATGCAGCCATTGTGGTCGGAGATCCATCCCGCGCTATCAAGCTTAAGACCGTGACACCACCTGTGCTATTCTGTCACAGTGGTTTGCTTGATCAACGTCCACGTACATACATACTGAAGACAAGATGTACATATGCCACCAGAAAAAAAAGTGAATGCACAGCCACTACTTATTCGTTTTTTTTTTACTACAGAAGTGTGCAGTGTAGTATCGTTGTCGCACGGGCATTTAAGCTGGTACTACCATAGCATAAAATCCCAACCAGAAATGATCACGAGGAGTTGCCATCACTGCACAACACTCTCTCTTCAATGCCTCATGCGCAGATGCAGTCCGCTTTGCAGAGCTTTTCTCCGTTTTCAAGTGATATTTATGTGAGAGTAGCCTTCAGACAGTTTTTTAACAACAGTGCAGTATTACTGGTGCAATGGCTTTTAAAGCTGTTCGTTCCAAAATAAAGCACGGCAGTGCCACAAGTGCGTGCTCTCCCTGCAGCCGGTCGTCTGGGCGCGAATGGCTGAGTTGTGTCGCGACTCTCTGCCAATTGCTGTTTTTGCGTGAGCCACCTATGCAATCCTGGTCTCCTAAGAAACCAAACCGAGTCTAAAAAGCACGTGAAATCACGGAGGTTTATTTGTTGCGAAAAGAACAACATAGGAAATCACATCAGCACATTTTTTCCTAGCGTTTGGCGATATTATTTTAAAGTTAAAACAGGCGCCTTGCAATAATCCACAAATGACAGTGCTGAAATTGGGTTTGCATAGATTCTTTCATCTTGTGTTGTCTATCTGGTGGTCAGTCATTCTCTTGTGCAGTATCAGCTTATGTGCGCCCAAGAATAATCTAGGGTTGAAAGTTCGTGCGGTCGTGTGTCTTGTTCTCCTGTAATAAATTTAGAGTCATAGGCTATACCCCTCGCGCATTCAATCAATCAATAAATCAATCAATCAATGAAGCTTTATTTTCATAAATAGATATATGCAATTACAGGAATTATTTGGACCGATAGCCTAAAGTGGCTAGTGGACGGTCCAATACAATGTGCAACATAAAAAAGTGTACAGGTCAGCTCTGAGGTAACAACATAAAAAAACAATCATGTGATACAGATAACACAGTAATACATTTTTCTTGCAGATATGCATACTTATTAGCTTGCAGCTAGTTTCTATACATAGGCACTTATTAAAAAAATACAATGAAAATCGAATCACACACATATGCTTACATGTCTTGACTCCACAGAAAAAATGATTTACATGCCATGCTGAAATTACGTGCCGTTTTAATCTCTAGGGGGACCGTGTTCCATATTTTTGTTCCACAAAACTGTATCAGTCTTTCTCCGTAAACATTAAAACATTTGGGCAGATTGAAATTACCATTCGAAGCATGTCGCGTACTGCGTTTAGGAATTGAAAAAAGATCAGCAGGCAAAGGTGAATTTCTATTAATTATGTTATTTACTGAAACAGCAATTTTGTAGTCACGCAACATCGGAACCGAGAGAATGCGTTGTGATTGGAAAATATTACTTACTGATTCGGCATACGCCTGGGAGGGTGAGGGTAACGCGGAGCTAGACGAGGACTTCAGCGTTGCAGAGGTGAGGGCGGTGCTGCACAGGCTCAACACAAAGTCGGCGCCAGGCCCGGACGGGATAACCAACAAAGCGCTACGTAACTTGGACGATGAGTCGATAGAACAACTGACGGCTTACATGAACGAATGCTGGAATGCGGGCGCTATACCGAACTCGTGGAAAACGGCGCGCATAATTATGATCCCCAAACCGGGCAAACGAGTACAGATTGACAACCTTCGACCGATATCCCTGACGTCCTGCGTTGGTAAGGTCATGGAACACGTGGTTCTCGCTCGCCTTACCAACTACCTTGAGGACCGAAACATGCTCCCACACACGATGCTGGGGTTCCGTCGTAACCTTTCCACGCAGGACGTTATGCTTCAACTCAAGCACGATATCGTAGACAATCCCACACGATCCACCAAAGCGATACTCGGGCTCGACCTCAAAAAGGCGTTCGACAACGTTAGCCATGCTGCGATACTTGAAAGTATACGAGCGTTGGGACTGGGCGAGAGAACGTACCACTACGTACGGGATTTTCTTACGGGCCGCCGGGCCCGATTAGCGATCGGCGGACTAGAATCGCAGGACATATACATGGGTTGTACGGGCACGCCGCAGGGATCCGTAATCTCGCCCATGCTCTTTAACCTCGTGCTTGTCGGATTACCACAAAAACTCGCTGAGATAGAAGGCCTCCACCATAGCTTGTACGCCGATGATATCACCCACTGGGTTGCCGAGGGAAATGACGGCCACGTAGAGCAAACGCTGCAGGAAGCCGTCGACGTGGTGCAGGACTACCTTCGCGACACTGGCCTCGAATGTTCCGCCGCTAAATCGGAGCTCCTGCTCTATAGACCCTCGCGCAGGGGCCGTAAACCCAAGAACGCCGATACCGCATTCGAGTGCGCATATAGAGAAATTAATGTACGCATATCAGACGGCGCTGTCATCCCACAAGTTAACAACATTAGGGTACTGGGCTTGCGCCTGTCCGCCAACGGCCACAACGGCGAAACGGTTCGCAGACTAGAGGGTGCGGTCAATGAAACAATCCGGTTGCTGAAACGAATAACAAATCGGCATAGCGGAATGAAGGAAAGCAATACCATTCGCCTGGTACATGCTTTCGTTATGAACCATATAACGTACGTCGCCTCCTACCTCAAGTGGCAGGCGACTGAACGCACCAAACTAGATTGTCTCATCCGCAAGGCGTACAAACGCGCAATCGGATTACCGGCCAATACCAGCACGGAAAAATTTCTCGAGCTGGGGTTGCACAATACTCTAGATGAGATAATCGAAGCACACAACATCGCCAAGTATGAGCGTCTGGCGAAGACCAGAACTGGTCGACACATCCTCGAGACACTGGGTATCAACTACCATACGCAGCGCGGAGAAAAAGTCGGGATACCCAGACGTATTCGCGAGCGCATCGTCGTTCTGCCGTTGCCTAAGAACATGCACCCGACACATCACATCGGTCGGCGCAACAGGCGCGCCCAAGACCTTGAAAAGAAATTCGGCAATAGCAAAGACACAGTTTACGTGGACACGGCCCGTTACGACTGCCACCGCGGCTTCGCGGTCGCGATCACGGATCATGTAGGAACTTGCGTCACGAGTGCGACGATAGGCACGGAAGAGACGGAGGCAGCCGAAGAAGCTGCCATAGCCCTCGCGATAGCCACCACGGACGCCGAGGTGATAATAGGCGACTCGCAGGCGGCGATACGCAACTACGCCAGCGGCCGGATCTCCTGCGAAGCGGCCCGCATTCTCCAAATTCACGAACGCAACATCTGCAGCAAAAACGACAGTTTCCTCGTATGGACCCCCGCCCACACGGACCCTCCGCTTGCGGGCAACGCGACTGCCCACGCCGCGGCTCGAGGACTTACACGCCGAGCTGCGACGCCTGCCGACAGTCCCGATGTCTCGCACACTTCGACAGCGATGCGGGAATGGACGTGGGGGGATCGCATGACCACTTTCAGAGACATCACGCAACACTACAGACTGAACAGATGCAAATATCCACCACCTCACGCCAAACTAAAAAAGAAACAGCAGGTTGCCTGGAGACAACTACAGACACACACGTACCCGAATCCGGTGATCCTCCGCCTCTGCTACCCAGGCATTTATACGTCCGACGCGTGTAAGGCGTGCGGAGCCAGAGCGACGCTGCAGCACATGCTGTGGAAGTGTACCGGTAACGCGCAGCAGTCCCCTACGAACCCGGTAGACATGGCAGTCTCGAACCGCGAGGCGCGATGGGAGGCGGCTCTGCTCAGCCATGACCTTGCCGATCAACTGTGGGCCGTCCGGCAAGCCCAGGATGCCGCCCGGGTCCAAGGACTCGAGGCCGTCACCTAGGCAGGGGTGCTTGTAGCCCCACCCCCCTCAATGACGCCGGACATGTTCAATAAAGTTTTTACTCACTCACTCACTCATAGGCTATAGCTGCAGACTAGTTCACCTGGCTTGCAACCCTGTAAGTCATGTTTAGAAATCATGAAAGACCTTGTGCCAATTTGTAAACTAGTCAAACAAGCTTGCTTTATTCAACTTTCATTGAAACCTGTTTCTATATATTTTGGTCTGTGGCAGATTTTTTTTTCACAATGACTGTTGAAGAATTTGTTCATTTCTTTTCATAATGGCCCCATGGCATTTGGTCTGGATAGTGCAATGAAATGCCTGCTGTCATTGTTTGTTATTGTTTTAGCTTGCTTATATGTCATACTGTAGTGCTTAGAAGTTATTTTTGAGGGGTATATTTCTATTCACGTATGCAGGTGTTTGAAAAAGCTCAGCGTTTCATCAAGACGTGGCTGCTGAAGTTTGTTGGCCTCGACGCAGGTAAGGAAAGGCACTTCACACAGACGTTCGTAGATTTTCAGCCCGATTGCTGCTGCCCCTCACAGCAGGGATCTGCGACAGCCTGTGATGGTTGGTTTCCTGCTCAATCGCTGCTTGCAAGACCCTGGGCAGCCCATCATCATTGCCTCACCTCCTGCTGCAGCCTCTAAAAAATCGCCCCACCTCTGCTGTCCTGGCCAGCCCTATGCCCATAGAGCCTTGCTGAATTCGCCTCCTTGTTTGGGGTACGTTACTGAACAGCAGTAACTTGAAAAGCTGCACTAAAAATAAGCAATTGGGCTCGGTATATTTCGAAATAAATTTACAAAAGTAGTGTTCTTGTATTGTTATTTATAGATTGCTTGTGTGCCAAATATTTGCACCGAGCAGTTATTTTAGTTAATCATTTTTTAGCTAATAGTTGATGAAAATAGTAACAGCCTATGTCACAATTTCTCGCAAAACAAAGAAGAAATGTGTGGAGAAAACTTGACAATAACTAGACTTGTGCAATTTTATGCTCTACATGTGGGGAGGGTAATAGGCGATGCAAAAAAAGGCAAAATAGACGATTCAGTGGAATAGTGTAGTGTTACTACTTTAGTCATCCAGTGGTCAGTCGCCTTAAAGTATACTACACCATGAAGCTCGTACAGGGCTTCTATCAGCTGCTAGGGGAAGTTCTGGGGGCGTATTGTAAAGTTTACCTGCTAAGGAATGCCAATAGTAGAAAGCCCATATTAATCACGGTGGAATATTGGCAAGCCAATGGTAGCCGATATTCGTCGTAAAGCGATTGCTGGCGTAATAATGGCAGTTCATTGGCAACAAAATGGCCCGAGAATGGTGCTATGCTGGATATATGTTGACAACTACGTCGGTGAAAGGACGGGCCTTCATTGGCATGCGTAGAGTGGGCCGGCGTCTGCTGGACATTGGCAATTTCAACGGCTGAACGTCAGCTCCAGGTCGGCTTGAACATCGCTCCTACAACGGTGGAAGTTGCACTTGGCCGAGATGCCGTCCTCGGGCCAAGATTGCAGCCGACGTTACCGATATGGGTCCAAGATCAGTCTAACGCTGGTGTGCTGCCTGGGACGTAGGAAAATTGTTTATAAAACAGAAACACGTGCGCTTAGGGCGTCGTGTTGTTTTATCAAATTCAAAACCACAGACCCCTCTTTACCCCCTTCCCTCCTGCTTTTTTTAGGTCTGTGGAAAATAGGAAGTGCACTGCACAGATCTGGCAAGCTGGTTACTGTAAAGTAGAGAGCTTTATTTCATACTCGCTGTCCTTTATTATACTCCGTTTAGTGGGGTGGCTAAGGCCAGCTAGCTGTCTTTCGAGAAATCAATGAACGTACACGTTACAAACCGGGAAATGTGTCAAAAATTGCTGTAATCTCCAGAACATGAGGATGATAATTTGACAGCTGGTGTCAGGACTGGTCCTCACAACTGAAAGGCAATGTTCATGAATAAATCTTAAGCTACGAGTGAGTGACTGTTTGTAGTACTGAAGGCTGTTGCTTGTGTTGTCAGCAAGTGTGCATTTTTGTATATTTGGCATGTGAGATCTTGCAATTTCTTTCTCACAGTGTTTCTCAGTCTATCTCAGTCATAGTTTTATAGTTTCTTTTCTCCGTGCAAAAGAGCAAACAGGATTCAGTGCAAAAGAGCAAACAGGATTGTTGTGATCAGTGAATAACTAGTTCATTTGTCTTAATTATCACATACTCTTTGTGCCATTTTGTGGTGTTTGTGTTTTCAAGACGTCCTATAATCAGCGAGAGAGTCAAACAGAACTAAAAGCAAGGAACGGCTCAGTTGGATAAGGTAGCTGTTGCATATCCCTCTTTCCATATTTTATATCTTCGTGACTTATACTGCTCTACACATATGAAGTTCTCATTGGTTTCCATATTCATGTGGTATATGCACATGTTTTCTCAAGGCTTTTCATACTGAAACGACCCTTTTCAGTTTTAGTTTGACATGCATATCAATATACTTAGCTTATCTGTATTATCAATGTCTGAAATGGTCTTGTCCACCGGAGAGGCAGTTCAATTGATGAGCCATTGAAGGTTCAAAGTGCAAGATGTGTGCTTCATAGTTAATGCAGCGGTGTAGCCAAGGAATGGGAGGCTGGGCAAATGGCCCATCCTTGAAATTTTCAGTGATGGAATACCGAGAACCAAATAACACATAGTCGACTTGCATGCACTGAAGAAGACCTAGGACGTCATCCCCTTATCCCTCCACCACACAAAATTCCGCCTATATCACAGGTCATAAGTCCATGGCTCATGTTCAAGCATTTTGTCAAGGTTTATGCAACTTCATGTTTTCAAATGGAAGCATTTTTCTAAGAGAAACAAATATAACCCTTTAGCATCACTGAAAACATTTGTGTATGCAATTCGTTTATGCTAGCTTTGTCGACTTGAGGCCACAATAGAGTAAAATACATAGTTCGTTAGACGAACTGTACCTTCTCCCTAGTCAGTATGTCCCGACTCGACCTCAGTCTGCTGCGCACAACCGTAGCTGAGCACTCTAGTGAAGGAACTGTTATCTTTGATGGGTCATTTATATTGTGTTTTAAATCAACGTGAAGTGTTGCTTTTCTTCTCCCAAAATAATGCAATAAAAAAAGTAAATGCACACACATAAGGAGCTTATGATTTCCTTCTTTTTATGTCAAAACGAAATATAACTTCTAGCAGAATGATGAAGTATTTAATTTCATGGAAACTGTATTGGCTTGCCTAAGATCACACAAAAGAACACACCATTTTCTTCCTTGGGACGTAGTATTGAGTGCCTTGTGACTGTGCTATCTCAATTTGCCACATTTGTTGACAGTGCATCGTAATTCACACTTGAAGGGGCTATAATCTTAGCAAGTGTTAATAGTACTCTTCGCACATGATTTGCAGCTAACAAAAAGAAGAGGCTTTGCCTGTCGAGCTAGTAATACATGCTCAGGACATCACCACTGCAAAAATACACCAGCCGCACCCAAGAAAGCGCGCACCTGCACTTTTTCATGTTTTCTGCTGTGCCATTAAGGCTGGCTGAGTGAGCACTGCATTTAGTACCAGGAGGCTGCAGCGACCAATTCCTGCCTATAAAACACTCACCAGCTGAGAGGAGAAGTATTAACGTGCCAACCATCTAATACGCAATGCCATAGAAAAGAGCTGCGATTTCTTTCACAGTCCATAAAAACATGCTAAGAGCTCAAAGTTGTAACGATGCTGATCTTCCAGCCAAGTAATATAAGAATACACTGAGAAACGATACTGAGGATATGCCATCAGAAAATGACAAAGCAAGAACCGACGAAGGTTCATGTTCATCACATGAGCATGCTTCAACTGATAAGGCGAGTAAGTAACTCATAAACAATGAATGCACGAGGGAGAGCTGTCACACAAGGTCGTCATTAGTCAAATGACACATGCTGGAATCGGGGGTGGTGCCAGGGTAGGCATAGGGAGGCTAGACTTGAGCTCCCCCCCTCCCTTAATTTTCGCCTGACCCCTGAGTTGCGTTATGAATATGTGTTACGACTATGTTCCCAAGAGGAAACATAGTCGTAACACAATGGCCAAGTTCCCGCCTCTCTTCTTTTCCTGAAGAACCTCGCTTATAAAGGGGGCACCCCCGCTATAGACCGATCCTGAGAACGAGCCTGGCTAAAATACAATAAGAACAACAAAAAACTCAAAGCGATTGTTACCACCATTCTTTGACTTCTTGCTTTGTGTGCAAATGAATCTAGCGAGAAGTATGTGGAACAATAAATAAAAGCAACACAGTCCACACCGGCTAGTACCTGTTTTCATAATAGCACAAAATGCTGTAGAAGCATGCAAAGAGCAATTCTACGAAGCCAAATAATATAAAGCAACTGGAAGCTGTGGGATTCTGACTGGGAAATCACCACAACAAAAAGAAAAACCTGTCAGGCATGCCAGCAGTTCATGCACAGCACTGGATAGTCATGAAAACCTACCTTCAATGCCTTTTTTGCACAAGAAAAATAAAAGAAATACACACTGATGGAGAAAAAAGCCATTACTCAAATCCGGCTCTTATGCACTGATGGAAGATACTTGGACCTGGGTTCCTAACAATGGCTTCAGTACAACTCTTGAACATACCCTCAAAAGTGCTGACTGCAAGTGAACGAGACATGAAGGCAGACTACAATGTGACACAATGAACACGTCAACCACCAACCATGAACTTATGCTGGAGCAGATGCCGCAATAAATTTTGAACACTGGGAACACTCAACGTTCCCAACCGAAATCTTGAGCTTACAAACTTAATAAGAATGTTACCATGACCTGCTGCCCATCGCCATGATGTGAAACAAGGGCATATACACACACACAACTCATTTTTACGTGATTAAAAAACTCTTGCTTCCAGGTTTATAGAAACCATCTCCCCAAATTTCTCTCAAATAAGCTCACCACCTTCATCGTTGCTGGGTGTGTGTTCAAATTAAAGAAGACAGAGGGCACTGGTGGGGCTGCATGCAGATGGTGTTCTTCGAATGAACAAGCAATGGCCTCCATGGTCATCTTTGACCACCTTTCACGTCTGAGCCATTTGTTATATTCACGTTGATATGTTTATGTAGTAGTTTTGCCGAATGAAAGGCATGAAAGACATAAATATCAGTAAGAGAGGCATGTAAACTTTGAGACGTCTTTTAATTATTGCAAATTTGAACTGTGTTAGAAATAAAAAAAACTAATTGTTGCTCTAAAGACACTGTGTATACTATAGACAAACATATTTACTGTGTTTCTACAATTTTTCTACGTGCAATGAGTGGATAAAGCCAGGCTTCCTTAAGCTAAAGTGAGGCTTGGAAGCTGATCAGAGAATGACAATCAACGTGCTTTCTTGTATAGCCCCTGTCAGACTCAGCTCTCATGTTCATAATTAATATTATTAAAAAGGTATATAGGTAGGGCTCACATGTTCCTCAATTTATATGACCTTTCTTAAAATTTATTGCTGTGCCTTGCTCCAAACAACTTTTTCATAATGAAAAATGCCATCACTAGCCTTCCTCTCACTTGATTTGCCTTGAATGCGTGTTTGGTTCAGTGAACTGCAGGAAAATTTGCTGCATTGACTAACTGTCAGCGACAATTTAAGTTCATTGTACTAAAGCTTCCGGAAGTCCAAATAGTAGCATTATTTCAGTGTGCTACAGTTTACTCAAAAAATAACTACTCAGGCAGAAGATACACAACAATTATGGCAACAGTGGAGTCGAAAAGAGCTCATACAAGTGGGTTTTCGCATAAACGAGTTGAGCAATAACTACTATAACTAATCTTGAGATCCAGTAAGCATTCTGATTTTTAGATTGGCACGACAAAGAAGGAAAAAAGACTTTTCAGTAACTTGCGTGAGCACAGGCTTCCTTAGTTGTCTTGTGATGATGTTTTGAAAAAAAAAGGAACCAATTAAGAAGGTACAGACAAAATGAAAAACAATCATGCATCAACTTTCTTTCAAATATACTGCAGTGTAAACAAATCTTTCACACTTGTGTGCAACGTTTTTTTATTTTTGATATTTCTGGTCAATTTGCGTATTGCCAGGTGGATGTAGTATATATATTTTTTGTAATTTCGAATAAATTTCAGCCGCTAATCGGCACTTGTGTTCCTGTGGCTCATTTATTTTTAATCTTCTTCGTTGTACTATCTTAATATCATAAATTCATACAAATTCAATCTGTCAGTCCTATTCAAGCTTGCTGGCTCCTAAAGGTTTGTTTCTAAACCAGGTCAGAGTTATGACCAAGCATGACTCTCAATATGTTTGGAGGACCGTTTGTTGTACGACAGGGTTCACAGTATTAATCACATTGGTTGCGTGAATATTTCTTTTTGCTGTTCAGGGGCACATCCACGGTCCTAATCTTAATTTTTGCAAATGTGGCTTTACAAGCTTGATGTGAATAAGTTAGGAAAGCCAATTAAGCATGACTTACGACCACGAGCTTGTTGATCTACAAATGAAACAAAGCTCAAGATGCAACACCACACCGTCTTTTATTCGAATTGATTGAAAATTCAGGTATTTAGAGTAGTGCCTCAACCTTTTATAAGTGAGGTCTGGTTTTAGGGGTCAAGCTTACAGCAAACATGAAGTGACGCTTTATTTTTCGTAGCCTTTGAGCGCAGGTACCAGGCAATAAAAAACTGAAATTACATTCTCACTTTTTATTTGTTGCACTCGAGAACTAGCACATTTGTAAACCCATGCAAAACATAGATGTACTGAATGATATTATATTACAGATGTTTTTCAAAAATTTTTGTAGTCATCGTAACTCAGGTGTCACAAATTCAATGGGGCATTTTCGCACATAAATAATTATTTCGTATATAGCAAATGCATAAAACACCAAAAAATATTTTCTTTTTGCCTGAAGAAATGATGCTCGCAAAGGCTTTATCAGCTAGATTGACTTGACAAACAGTTAACATACAATTTTAATCATGGCATTGTGGGGAATGTCTATAGATGTTATGTAGGTGGGATATTTTTCCTGTTTTAGGTCATTTGTGCACTGACGATGACTTCTGCATAGGGAGTGAATCATATGCTTTGTTTTCATAAGACTTCCGTAAAAGTTACTTGATAGAAAGGTTTGTTTTAAAGTTGGCAGCATGACACCAATGAGGGATGGTTAGCCCATCTCATTTCGTTATGCATGCGTGTACAAGAGTCTAGTTCACTGCTACCATATGTGCCTTCCAATGCGCTGTCACACAGCTATAGGTAGAAGCTTCTTTATGATGTAACATAGATGAGATGTCTAGTCACTGGCAGGAAGGTGGGCTTCGTGTCGATCAGAGTAAAAGAACATGGTCACTGGGTAGACCTAAAATCACGCCTAAAGCAAGTTTTACAGTGTTGCAACCAATGTCTGCCTTTATTGTCATGCATATACGTTTCATTATTTCCATTGCTCATTGGGAGGTAAAACTTGGTGGAATACTGTCGATTCACATTGGCTTTTTTTATCTGTTGAGACCAAAGATGACATGAATGATGTAGCCAGCAGCTAAAAAAGCAGGAGCAACAGTGCGTGACCTAGAAAGGTCTGTAGTAGGAGTACATTCTACCCAATGCTGAACCATGCAATCAACACAAGCCTACAAGTTTGTCTTTTGCAAGGCAGCAGTATAGTCAATGGCACGATAAGATCCTCAGAAACGTCGCTGAATCACGTGGTTGGGCCTTGAAACATATCCAGCAATGTCACATTGTTATTGAATATTGAAGTGCTGCAAAGCATTCGACACAGGTGGTACGTAAACCCATGTAACGGCATACACTTTACGCTATGTGCTAGGGGAACGTTATGTGCCAGGGGCCTTTGGATGTCCTGCGTATTTGGGCATGAAAGACAGTCTAGTAATACGCCTAATTGTGCTTGCAAGTGGGCATAAATGGTGAGTTCTTGGGTCACAGCATGTGTTGAAGCTAATATGTCTCTTGTTACTGGCAAACGACCCGTCACCACTGAAAGTCTAGCAGCGTCGAAGCTTATATTTCTTGCAGATGGCAGAATTTGTTGTCATGTCAATCATTCGCCACTTTTTAAAGGTGCATATTTCTTTGGGACACGTGAACATGTTGTTTGGGCTATAAGACAGGGCATCAATGACAATGTTGACAGCTCCTATGATATGCTTCAGATATGTTTGACATATTCTTCGGTTCATGGGAATATAGATGCCACGATTGTAACTGAGAAGTGTAACATATACCAATAAAAATGTACTCACATAATCTATGACAAAGAAATCACGTAATTTCTTCCATGTAATAATGTAATGACATAAGCACTAACCATCTATGCCCACTTGTAAGCACAATTAGGTATACCACCATTAGAGAGCCTTTCACATACATCCAAGTACACAGGAAATCCAAAGACTTTCCCAGGCAAATAACATAAAGTGTAGTATCGCATCACGTGGGTGTACGTACCACCTGAGTAGATTGCTTTGCGGCACTTCAAGATTCAGTCGCATTGTCACATTGATGGATATGTTTACAGGGCCAACCACATGAGACAGTGACATTTTTGAGGATCTATTGGCTTCAGTCTCCACAAAAACATTGCTGCGATGCTGCTCAGATAGTGGGCGTAAGTTTTCAGTACCTGTCAGGTAACTGATTGGCAGCCGTATTTACTCCTTTGACGAGTCGGTGATCTAGCAGAAATAGTATTCGAGATGTCATACGATGATGTATAGAGGAACTCTCATTTGATATTCAGGGAGTAGCATATATTGTCGCGCAATCATCTGTTGATCCCAAAAGTCTGTATGGGAGTTCTTAATCTAAGGGAGCTCAATATAGTAGCATTTCAGTGTATCAATAGCACGAAGTGGAGGGAATATGTATAATGGCCTGGCACCATGTTACAAAATGTTAGTATAGTACGTAGTTCACAAAAATAAGATGAAGGAGCTAGTAGGGCTTATCAGCATCTAGTATTCTTAGATAGGAAGCTCTCAACACCTATTAATCTGCCTGGGCAGAGCCTAATACTGGATGCGGAGAACACAAGGATAGGACAGGTGAGCTTTTGGACATCAAATGCACATTTTCTTATGCTGACAAATGTGCCTTGTTCAGATGTTGGAATTCAGAATTCAGATGTAACTGTGCTCATCTGTTGAACTCGCAATAAGTAGGTTGTCGAGGCAAGCATGACAGAATTCAAGGCTGGAGAAAATGCTGACATGTATGTCTGGAATTTGTCATGCTGCATGGCATATATAGAAAATCTGACACGATGAACGGTGTCACTATCAGTATGTTATTTGAAATCTGCACATCTGTTTAAATGATTTGATGGTTGAACCACAAGAGGCCAATTTCGGAGGAAATCTGCATCATATATCTGATATCATATACGAATGTGAGGTGCTAGGTTGAAACAGCTAGGCTCAGTTGACTGTTGGTGCTATGCCGTCAGCATCCTGATTTAGACTTCAGCACCACTCGCAGAACACAGTAACACCAACACACAGCACACATTGGGCTGAGTGAAGTCGGCAAATTCTGTAAATATATGCGTAGTTTGGTATGGCTGCCTGAAATAGTCCTTTGAATTGCAGCCCTATTGAGATAGTGCTTCTAATATAATTTATGTAGTACATCAATTTCATGGTTCAGTTGCCATACGGAGAATTATTTCTTCTTTGTTTCTCTGTCAAAGGAGCCCTGAGACTAGAGCTCTTTCTCGATGAACTATCCCATACTGTTGTGGTGGCTCCATGGTTTAATATATGAAATAGTGATAATGTAGTGTGCTATAGTATTGTAGCAACAAAAAAAGCAGGTGCAATTGCTATGCCTTAAAACACAAGTAATAACTTGACCGATCACTTCGCACCGATGCAGAGCTTTCCTTAGCGGTTAAGCAGTCAATGATGTTGAAAATTAGCGCTCGTGTTAAGCGTAGTCTACCATATGTCTCGTTATTATTGCGATGTTTTGCTTATACGCTCGCTGGTAGCATAATCAGGTACTTTTCAAGAGTGTATACATGTAATGTTGTTCGGACTAAGTTAATAGCGGACAGGCGTAGGTGGACTGTTATGGCTTTGCACATTTCTTACTAATAAAGCATGCACGTGTATACGCTTAGGTGTTGCATTTTACGGGCTGCCGTATTGTTTTCACACGGTCTGGTGCATCTCGCAATCAGAGCGAGGTGTATCAGAATTAAAAGTGCACACACATGTGACCATGCTGGGTCACGTTTTCAAGGGTATAGCCAGTGTTTATTTCTGGGTGAAGTGTCGAACCAACGGTGTGGCTGAACCGGTAATATTGTATTGAATTGCATAGTTTGAACCCAACGTTGTGGCAACGCCTAGCTCCTTATACTACCACTCAATTTAATTGGGACAAAAATTGTGCGCTTCTTCGCCTCTTTACAGCCGTCATTGTCGCTTGGTACTTACGCGTCATTCTCGCACGTACAACCGCGGTTTTTCACGAACTTCGAGTTCAAGACTACTGCAGCTGCATACCGTCCGAAACTCCAGCATGATGAAATAAAATATATGCTCCAATCGCATCAGCTGATGTTGGTTTTGTCGATTTTGTGAGGATCGCCTGATTTTTGATGCTGATACTGATGCTGATAATAGTTTATTTTGATCGTGATCAGCCCCCTCAAGTTTTGTTTGGCGCAGAATCACGCAATCGTTTGGTGAAGACGTTAGCTAAATCACGGCCTGAGAGTCGGAAATTGTAATGCGCAGATTGCGACCGTCTTACTCCCCCCGCTCTGATAGGTGTCCATGTGACACGCAACGCAAGCTTAGCCCAGTCGTAAGAAGTAGTACGCTTGTTTCGGTGGTTACAGAGACAGCTGGTGCTGTATAAAAGCTACTTCATTAAAAATAATGTTTCACAGTATTTTGCGCCAACCACGACCCCGGTCGTGATACCAGCTCGTCAAGCTGAGCGACAGTAGATTTTGACCTTTGCTGGTTGACCTACCATTGCTGCCTTTCTGAGTGCTAAATATCACTTTTGTTAAAGAGGCTTGAAATCATTTTTTAGTTTTGTTGTGAATAAATACTTCCCTGGCCACATTTCGGGCGATTTTGTTCGATTTGGTCAACGCTTTCTTACCAAGACCTGCAACACTTATTTCGTCACCCTGGTTCTGGGCAGAGAAAAGAAAATTTCAGCTGTCAACAACGCCAGCGACAAGCCAGATTGCATTTGTGAGTATGAGTTATTGTTTTTCTGTACGAGTGCCTTCTTGCTAATACCTGTCACGTGCAGCCTAATCAACCGCTCGCCGTAGTATGCGAGTATTCGGCGAGTAAGTAGGACAAACAGTTGCGGCTAGTCGCGTACGTGTGACCCGAGCGATCGATTTTTTTTCTTTCGATTGGAGGGTTCAGAGTAGAGTACAGGTAATCCTTTATTTTGCAATAGTGACGGGAGCCTATGTCGTCTGCCTATGTCTCGGGTATGTTTTAGAAAAGTGCCTCCCTGGGAGTCAAACTTGTGAGGTGGATCGGCAGTGTGAGCTAAGTGGTGCATACACATAGCACGTGTTGCACCATTTCGCATAGCCGCATCTTTACGATGCACCTAAAACAAGGCCAACTACTGCAGTCTGCCGTGGGATCAGCGTGGCTACTATGTGGAGCGTGGCCCATTGCAACTAGAGGCAGTTCTGTGTGAGGGAGGTTAGTATGCTAGACAAGGCTTGTGTAACTTGCTAACTACAACAGATATAATGAACAGTGACGTTTAAAATCTTCGTAACATCAATACGAGTAAATAAAATAGCATCAACATTTGTGTCAGTTACTTCGCAGCAAAGAAAGTTGTGGTGTTGATTATGTTCCTACTAGCGGGGTTAGCTTGGCAGACAACAAAAGGAGGTATGAGTTACTTTTTTGTTTTTTCTTGCTTTACAAGCCCAACAATACCTTTCAGTTCGTTTTGAAAACTCACTAGTGGCGAGTCAGAAGCAAAATATGAAATTCCAATTAATAATGCATCTGAATTCTTATGTTTGCTTTGTCTGTTAGCTTCGTGTGGTTTTGTAATGTAAACGCCCCCCATTTCTTATCGAGTGACGCTGCTTCTGCGCACAAATGTGCCAAACTAAGTTTATGCCACATCCTAATAAAATCAGTGTAGTTATGCCATTCTGCACTAGAGTCCCACGTTGGACAGTGTGTATAAGTGGAAATAGCACTGCTGGTCTAAACATTTTCCACTTGATTTCGAGGCCACCAATCTCACAGCCATACACCAAGGATCATTTTAATACCTGAACAATGCTGGCACGCCTTATGTGCTATACTGCATGCAGCCAAAACACAGATGCAATATTTAACCACCCAGAGGTGAAAATTCAGTAGTGGTGAAGAAGTTGTGCGCAAGTGCACAATGACCATAAAGCCGTTAAATGTTTTGAAATGGTGCTAAAAAGCGGAGTTAAATTCGTGTGATTATCTAAGCACACTAATCACTCCTTTCATTCTTCCTTTCCCTACCCTCCGTTGGTACCTCTCCCGAAACCGCTTTGCCCTAGCGAGCTTGGGCCGACCAAGTCTGGTTTAGGAAAAATTTGGTGGGTCAGAATGAGCCCCTGTCGCGAAGTATGTATAAGTGAGTTTGAGCGAGCTCTAAGTTTTTGCCAACTAATGTTTGACATGAACCAATACTTGCATGAAAGGACAGAGTATGTTTTAAAAGGGTTTGATTCAGCAATTCACTGACAATTGGTTTCTATATTATACAAGATGTTATTTACACTACATACAAATGGGTTACAGAGCCAAGAATCTATGGTTCACTGTTTTCGAAAAGTCTCTTGTCACTGTATTTTCGACCACTGATTCACCCTGCAACAACCTCTCTTGTCTTCCTCTATTGCTTGCTGCAGGTCCTGTGTACCAAGGGTCGGTCATGCAGTTTCCCTAACATGTTCGGCGTGAGGCCCACCACCGGAGGCGCGAGTGCTGCAATCGCTGTGACGTGCAGGGTTGGGTCACGTTATCTCGCCTTGCACTGGCATAGGAAAGCTGGCAGTTGCAAGTGGGATTTTTACCGTGACTTTGCAGTCTCTTCATTTTCGAACAGCGTTGTTTTGCTCTGGCTTCATTTGTGCAGACTTCTGCAGACTAAACAATCCGTAAAGACAGCAAAAGTTACCGGCGGCATGCCACAGTACGCTACGTACGTGAGGGTACACTCACGGCGGCTTGCAGTGCCACTGTCACCTCTCTCTTTTTGTGTTGTGGTTGTTATAAACTATAGGGTTAACATAAGCACCGACCATGAATGCTCGCACAAAAGCGGAACATTTAAGTTTCCGCACGGGAGCCACTCTCACAACTAAAAATAAATGTGCGAACAGTCCAATTATGTATATTTCAAACTCGGATATGGGTGTGGATATCTAGTGGGAGTTGCTGTCATTGTCATTACACTCAAGAATGTGCCCCGTTGTTGTCCGAATTGTCAGAGAGTCTAGATATAGCCCGGAAGTTAAATTATTTTTCATTTATATTGATAATTTCACCTTAATCCAGTCTATTTTGTTGTCAGTTGCTTCTGTGTGTTCGGCAAGCACGTTGGACCAAACCTTCTTTCTTTCATCCTATGTGTGCCGCTCCAGTTAGGGCTACTTCTCTCGCCAAGGTAACCTAACAGTAGCCTGTGCCACTCTCATCCTCCTCTCCGGCTCTCCTTCTCCATTTGTGTACTCGACCACACTGGTTTCCATCCACCAGTAGCGTAGCCACAAGGTGGCACACCAGGCCCGTGCCTCTGCCCTCCCAATCATTTCCTATGGTATATAGGGGTGCAGAATACAACGGTCTACCACCTCTACTTGCCTTGCTGCAACCTATTCTAATCAAGGTGGTGGCCCCTTCGAAAAAAAATTCTAGCAATGCCTCTGCCATCTGCGAACTCAGCTCACAGGGTTCTTTGCTTATAGATTACGTCTGTAGGGTGGACCCATAGCCACTGTCAGTTCCTCTCAATGCTGTTTTGATCTTCAGGCGAAAACTTGGTAAGCTTCGAAAACTGATTCATCTTCCAAGAGCTGCCGTGAAATATCGCACAGTTTGTGAATAAAGCTAAACAAAAAAACTGGACACTCTCTATTTTATTGAATGCTTAGCCGCCCCCCCCCTTTTTTAGATGCGGAAGCATCTTATACTCGCGCCTTGTAGTGCGCCGTCCGCGCCGTCCGCACCGCTTCTCGAACAATCGACAGCTGACGCGCGCGCATGCGCCGTCGCGTCGTCGCCCACCATCTGTGCCGGGCGCGCTTCTCCTTCGAGAACATTCGACAGCTGACAGCGCATGCGCCGTCGCGCCGTCGCCATCTGTGCCGCGCGCGCGCTTCTCCTTCGAGAACATTCAACAGCTGACAGTGCATGCGCCGTCGCGCTGTATATATACTCAAGGTCGGCGCTCGCTCGCTCAGTTGCCGCTCGTCGGTTGGTTTGTACGGCGCGTCGACGTCCAAGGTCGCGGTGAAATGAATTCCAACGAATCCACAAACACAATGATCGACGTCCCTTCGACCAGCGCCGTCCTTTCGCATACGTGTGTACGTGTTCACTCATTTAACACCCCCTCCTACAACCACGTTAACCAATTTAGCCATCGACCCAAGTAAGTCGCAATTTAACACCCCATTTCACAACCACATTAACCAATTTAGCCATCGACCCAAGTAAGTCGCACTTTAACACCCCGTTAACCAATTATATGCTCCGCATCCTCCTCAGTGTTCCCCCGAGGGAAGCTGCGGACAATTTTTTTTTCTTGAAGCTTCGTCGTTCCGGCCGTGACCCTGCGGTTGCCATCTGCGGTGCTGTCGCTAGGTCAACTGGTGCACGCCATTCTTACTTTACCTGGTTGAACGCGCCATCAAGGGAGAGCCCAAGCGATACTTAACCCCCCATTGCGCAAAAAAACAAGGTGGGAAGTTGGGAAAGAGGAGGTGTAGTGATTAGAAAATTTCTTGGTTTGGGATTGTAACCCGTGCAGGGAATCCAGAGTAGGCCACCTTTGCCATTTTGCACTGGTGCTTTGCGAAAAAGCGTATGGAGATTTTGAAGTGGATGTTATCCCTTTTCACGGGACACTGCACATAACGTTCACCTAATCATACGTTTGTACGCTGCCTAATTAAGAGTATCAGTGTAATCACTGATGGGTAATTAAGCTCCTGGAAATAATTTGGAGCAGTGTGTGACATTTCTTACCTAAAAAACAAATCAAATTGTGCACCAGTTTTTTTTACCACCTGTGCTCTTCGGTTTCAGGAATCTCTAAAATTTTAGGTCGCAAGCTTGGCAGATGCATATTGATATTCGCAGAGTCTGTCAAACAATTTTACAGTCACAGCAAATGCTAATATGAACTGTATCATTATTGGCTCAGTGGGGTGGTTCAAAATACCACTTTTATTGAAATAGCAGTGCTCATGTTTACACTGCACAATTTAGGTGATCTCGAATGGTTTATACATGATTTGTTTACAAATGTAAGGCTTCTTATTTATGCTGCTCAAAACTTGGTATCTAGTGATGAAAATTGTATATTTTTTTTCCCTGTAACGTGTTCGAAAATACATTTCACTGCTCCAAAAGTAATATTTTGCTGCTCCTAAAATTCCTCCAAGTTTATTTTGGCTGTCGCACCCCTCATGTTGTTAAGGAGTAGCTTTCAGAGACATTACGTTCAATAAGCTAACAACTTTGGTATTCGGATATCCTTTTCGCATTTCTTCTGGTGCCCCATAATCTAACATGCACCTACCAGTCTGACCAATATAACTGTTGGCGTATGCCTGAGGAATCTTGTACACTACTACTGTAACACAAGGAATGGAGAAGCTTTGGTTTTTCTGACCACATTCACCTTTTTCTGGTTTTGCCTTTGGTAGTGAGCCTAACAAGTGTTCAAATGCTGCCCAGCTTCTTGAGAGCCGTACATACCACTGCCAGATCTTATCTGTATGCGACACTCTTGATTGCGCGCCATCTTGTGAACAAGTCTAACAAGTGTTGCGTATTTTCCTGTACCAATAAAGCTTGGTACCAATAAAGAGCTTGAACGTAGGGCAGCAGGCTAAAGTGGCTTTATTTTTATCACAGACTTCGCATTTGCTGGAATGTTTGATCCATCTCGCCACCTTTTCGCAGGATCTAGTGATTGTATAATCTGGAAACCCTGCTGTTGGAAACCTCTGGATCTGTGCATAAGCACTGCTCCATACCTTGTGCCCACGTGACTTGCACCCAGACTCCTGTATCAAAGATGCAGCCAATCTATGTTTAATTACTTTGGAATAAGGTAATGCGTAAGGCAAAAGACTCTGTTCTGACCTGGGCTTGTACTGCCAACACACATGCATTGGTAACGAGTGAGACAGCTGCTCACATTTCGCATTTTTGATACATTTCCATTTTTTTGCGCCAAGCTGCTTTAAAAGCATAGTAATAGAAAATTAAACCGAACAGCTTCGAAACAGCCTCAAAAGCTAGAATATTGATGCCGACCTCAGCTTCAGTCGGGAACAAATTGCGAGTTTGACTGATAAGACTTTGTTGATAAGACATTGTTTTTTTTTCACTTTTCATCTTTCTGGTGACAAACTCCTATGGTGCCACCATTATCTCAAAACTTTAGCAACTATGCGTTACCCCACAAAAATGTGCTGCCGTGCATCAAGCGTGCCACTTCTGCTAGCTAGGCCGCGTGTTCTAGCGGCACTGTCGACTAGTGAAAACCACAGAGTTGGGTGGCAAGCATAGCGGGGTCGACTCTCCGGTCCTCTGTCGTGCATTGCGGCTTCCTCCAGGCATTGTGGCTTTCATGTTGACGCTGCTGCATGCGGGCACCTCCGAGTATGTGTTTGATGTGTACGTGGAGTCAATTTTTCCCTGCATCTGACGCGTCTCCCGTATGCCCTGGCACGTGCAAATGGGTTCTCAAAATGGGTTCCGTGAGTAGCAGATTGTGTGCAACATAATCCCGGTTTACACCCATTAGCTAAAAATTGGTTTAGACAGACGAGTTCACATTGTATTTTGCATTTAAAAAAGCCATCACAAATGAAACTTGCACATCAGTGTTTGCAGGTAGAGAGACACACTTGATTCCATGCGAAGCCGCGGTGATAAAACGAACGTTCAAACCAATGTGAACGATAATAATGGGCACCTTGGCGCTTTATTCGTGACTCATTACGCATCGGCAATCACTTGGCGCAGTTTTCTTCAATGGCGACTCGCCACTGCTTTGTTTTGTAATCGAAACTCGCAACGAGGGCTCAAAGAGGTGGCGCTGCACGAGCGCCGGCCCTGGGCTACACGAGCTTTTGGCTTATCTCAATCAGTGTTTCGGTCGGCGGTAGTGTGACTTCGTTTTCTTTCTTTTCTTCATTTTTTTTGCAATAAAACCTGCCTCTCTATGATCAGCGGTTTGTTTGCGTGGACAGGGATTTTTTCACCTGCAGAGGTGCGCGAGCACTTTACGAGAGTCACGGAGTGGCCCGAGCTGCAATCGCAAGTCGATGTATTATTGGGAGTTTTTAATCGACGGTGATGACCTATAGATATTGAAAAAATATAAAACTGGTCAACTTGTGCTATAATATTAGCGCGTGGTTGCTCATGTGGAGAGGCGTTGTCAGTATTACTCGTTTATCACTTAGTGCCATATGCACGTGCCTTACGATATAGTCTATGCAGCGAGATTTCCTGGCTCTCGCGTTGCATTCTTGGAGGTGGTCATGCATGAGATGGCGGCGAAAGGCAGTGCAGCATGCTTTTGTTTGTTAAAAGCTCTTGACGCTATCATGTCAGGCTTTCTTTAAGCGAACGACCGCTGTTACATCACTGGCAATATTGTGCAATAACATTTTTTTAATTTCTTCTTGAGTGTGATGTGTGTTTTTTTAATGTTTCCGCAGAACATAGCTTTCAACAAAACCTTTTTAGATATCACTTCACGTGTTACGAGGGTTAAATAGATCACGTGTGTGTTATGTAAAAAAATAGTGCAGTTCATACCCAGTAATAATCTGCAAAAAACTTCCTTTAAAATTTGTTTCAGTGGAATGTGTATAACAAGCCAAGTAAAATATACACTGGTGCCCCCACCTTGCTAAACATTGGTATTTTGAGCTTCCAGGACAACTTAGTAAAGGCTCCTAACTGCTCCAAAATTGAAATGTCGCTGCTCCAAAAACTGCTCCCAATTTCATTTCAGCCGTCACACCCCAGTTCGAGTAAGGCGTTAGCCTTAGGTTTAAAAACTGGAGGTTTCATTCCTGCAGCAGTTCTGTCGTAAAGTGAAGTATGCTTCCATCTTCTTCAAAGAGACACTACAGAGCAATACAATGTTTTGCATATTATTAACTGTAATTTCACTATCCAAAAAACACCTCTGACGCCGCGATATGTTGCTCGGCAACGGAAAAAAATGCAAGAAGCGAATTTGGGTGGAGATTACATTGAGATTGCCTGCCGAACACAATGACGTACGAAATATTGAAGGCGTCTACTGGGGGAGTCCCACATAGCTTCTATTCAATAAAAATGAAGTACATTACGTTCAGTGGCAGCTAGACCTAGCATACGATGGTTGGAAAATTTCATTGCGCCAATGTCGTGAAAATACAAAAAACGCATTTTGAATTTCGCTACAGGATGCTCAAATGCAGGGGTGCGACAGCTGCGCTTATTGCGCCAACATGATGAAATTCCTCATTTGTGCGCCGAGCTCTGTGAAAACCATAAAATTTGCCGAAATTCCGCCACGCCACGCCAAAATTACCGTTCAGGCTTAATGATTTCTCATTTACCCTAATTTGAGCGAGAAATGGAGACCGTTTTAGCCACTTGTAGTTTGCATCATCAATCTATGCGAGAAGACCCTATAACCCTATACCGCAGTGTAAAATAGCTGCTCATTGGGTCAAGACACTCGTGAAACTCGATCGATCAGATTTAGTAACAACGTTGCGCGCCTGTTGGTCTGCTGACCGCAGCAGATATTTACCGGCGGGACGACGCAACTACAGCAGAAAAGATGTGTTGCCGTAGCCAGTAACATTCGTTGGAAATATGAATTTTCTTGTCAGCAAGTGCGGCCATGGCATGTTAGGAATCATTAGGAACTAAAGCTGGAAGTGTCCAAACTCTCAGCATATCGAGCTTGCACACTACCAGCTTTAGTTCATGCCGTGACGACGTCAGTTGCCATAGCAACGCCAGATGCGATAGATATCCGGTGCCATTGCGAGGCCAACAGGCGCGTGCCATTAATACTTTATCTGGTCAAACGCGCCTTGCAAGCAAGCAAAAAAATTGTGCCCTAAAACTAACCCCTTCCTGAAAAAAAAAAACCGAAGGGGGGAGATTGTGGTTTTAAAATTTCTTGGTCTTGTTCTAACCTGTGCAGAAACACCGCTTAGGCCACTTTCGCCATAACACAAGAGTGGCCTGCGGAAAAGCATTATAATATTTAGAAAGGGCTGATAGTTGTACTCTCGAGACACTCATTGCACAGTTTGTTCAATGGCGGATGTATATATTTGCCACATATTTGGGAGAACTAATATGCTCGCTGATTTCTAAAAAAAGTTACTGTAAAACTTATTTGGATGATAATATGACATCTCTGCAGCTGTACAAATCAAAGTTTTTTTCCCGCTTAACGAATCTCATGGTTACAATCTTAGGAAATCAACATTTGAATTCTCAAACAATTTGACAGGGCTGGTGACTTCTAATGTGGACCTCATCATTCCTTGCTTAGTGGGGTGATTAAAGAAAATGCTACTTTGTTGAAATAGCCGTGCTCATATTCACAGTGCATGATTTAGGGAATGTTACAGGGGTTGCGCATATATATATATAGTGAGTCTTAATAGACAATAATGCCAAGGAAGGTATAGGGGAAGTTATTAGGCCACTTGTAATGTAAATGAGAAGAAAGAAAAGTGGGTGAAAGGATAACTTGCCGTGGGCAGGATACGACCCTGCGAACTTTCTCTCTCTCTCTCTCACTATATATATATATATATATATATATACATATATATATATTAATGAGATTTAACAGACAGTAATGCCAAGGAATGTACTGGGGAAGTTATCAGTCTCTCCTACATCTAAATTCACATATAAACCCAAAAAAGTGGATGGAGGGAAGGCCGCTGTGGTAGCACAGTGGTTAGAGCATCGAACGCGTTATTCGAAGGTCGTAGGTTCGATTCCTGCTAACGGCAGGTCATTTTTTCATCAACTTTCACTTTTCTGTCTTCATTTTTACCTTATACTGGTTCTAATAACTTCCCCAGTACATTCCTTGGCATTACTGTCTGTTAGATCTCATTATTATTGTGTTAAATCACGGAAAAACGAGCCCTTAGGTATACACTATATATATATATATATATATTTATTTATTTATTCACCTATTTATTGTACCGGTACGTTTATTGTATATGTGCACCGGAGGAAATATTACCGGTGCACATCGGCGCTAGTTCTGTGCTAGTGAGAGAAAAGACGACGAAGTTCGTGTGTCGCGCTCTCGGCCTCCTGTTTTCTGTGCTGCAGCTGTCTTGCTTGCCCTGGCGAGTATCTTGCTGAAACTCCTCTGAAGAACACGCTTGTTATATTTACATGGCTGAAGCCGACCGTCCAAAAACAGCGTTCTTCACACCTAACGGTTTATACGAATTTAACGTAATGCCTTCCGGCCTTTGCAACGCGCCTGCTACCTTCGAAAGGATGATGGACAACGTTTTCAGAGGCCTCAAATGGCAGACCTGTCTATGCTACTTAGATGACATAGTGGTTTTTTCTGCAGATTTCCGCTCTCATATCGCTCGCCTTGTACAAGTTCTCGAGTGCCTCACTAACACCGGCTTGCCGTTAAACCTGAAGAAATGTCATTTTCGCGCCCGTCAGCTTACCATCCTAGGCCACGTCGTCTTTTCTCTCCTGGCACAGAGCTAGCGCCGATGTGCACCAGTACAATATATATATATATATATATATATATATATATATATATATATATATATATATATATATATATATATATATATATATATATATATGCCTTCTTTCTCAAGCTGCTCTAAATTTAGTCTTTCGTGGGAAAAATAATGAATGTTTTTTCGCTTGTACCTGCTCTGAATTTGAGACTTAGTGCTCCAAAAGTAACATTTTGCTGCTACGAAAGTTGCTCCAAACTCTAGTTCGGCTGTTGTACCCCTGGAAAGTGTTGAGCACGAAATTTACATTTAAATTTTGACCTTGAGTTTTATTCATTAATAATGAAAAAGATGACAGTAAAACTTCTTGTATTAGAGTTCTCAGACCACAGTTTGTTAATCTGTCAAGTAATTGTTTCTCTTTATTGTCCCAAGTATATCTACCTGTGGCCATTCCGGAGGTGCACGTTCGCTTTTTTTATGGCCTGTGTATAGGAAGGAGGCTACTGCCTATCGTGCACCTATATGCACCTTAGGCTACTGCCTAAGGTGCTACTGCCTATCGCTGCAATCTTTTTCCAAACTGACTCGCCGCCATCCATTGGAAAAAAAAGGCTACAGCACTCAAATAATGCTCAGGTTTATTTGTACTGTCGCACTTCAATGTGGTCCCAATGCAATAGAAACATGGTCGGAAGCATATATGACAACTCATTGTGATATTTCAAGACAGGAGTAAATTGATAAATATTCCATTCTGCAGGCATCTACCATTGTGCGTCGTGTTCAGAAGGCTTGGCCACATGATCCGTCACATGCCGGCAGCCAGTGCCCGTGAAAATTCTAAATTTTGCACAGTTTTGTTCAAGGTATGTATCACATTTCGTGTTTATTAAAATAAGTACTTCAAAAATGGTGAAAGTAAAAGTATAATAAAGATGGTCACTATTTTCACAAGTAGGTGTGAATTGCACTCGCAATAGCAGGAGTAATAGCAATAGTAATTAGAATGTCAATGAAAATAATAATTGTTCAAAATAAAATCACAAAATCACAAACATGTAAGAGCATGTAGTGATACAGTTTTGGAAAGTCGTTGTAGTAAAGAAAAAAAAAAGAACCCCAAGCACACACAATCCCAGATGCAATCTTCAAAGCCAATGAAAAGATGTTAAACTTTTTATTATGCAATAAGGCGCGCCAGAGACGCAGGGGAACAATACTATTTGAGAGACTCAGAAAATGTTCTCATTATTACTAGTAAATTTTTGTTGCGCCTGAAGAAAAAAAAAGCACTCATGGCAAAACTTTGTCGTGATGCTTTTAGCTGAAGTAGCGACATTGTTTCTAACCAGAAATGGCTTGTAAACAAAGTCAGACGACATGTCATTTTGATTCGTTAACATTTTTATGCAATTAACTAGAAGAATCCGGAGAAACTTTTCAGAAGTAATCAGCGCCGACACTGCTGCGTGACTCTTGTCCACACTTTCTGGATAGCCCAGTAACAGTGAATCTTCAATGTATGGCTCAAGAGTAAACTGTGATTGTCAAGGATTTTAGGGGCGAAGCTCCTTATAGCGGCCTCCGTGCGTCTCTCGTAGTCACACTAGTTTGTAACCAGTCTTACATTTTGACCTCCAAGGTGGTGCCGGTGGGAGATTTCTTCTGTGCGTTGTTGAACAATATTAAATTTGCAGCGTGCAGGTTAACTAAAAGCCAAATTCTCCTGTCTCTCATTCTCCCTTAGCAGACAGTGGCATGTACACTGAGCACTATCTGACAAAAAAGCGTTGCTACGTTATACTCGCTGGGCGTAACCACTTTAGTTTTAGAAAGGTTTAGCGAGCGTTGGGCCGCAATGCCATGAATACAGTGAACTAGTATATATCATGAACTCGAGGAGGTCAAAGGTGGAAAGTAGGCACGAAGCGCTAGGCGTAAGAAAGTGTGCGTGTGCCTCCTCTCGTTCACTTCTTGGATTGTTCGCTGGATGGCGGTGCTTCTATATGAGGAATATAGGATGGCAAGATGCGAGATAATGGCACTTGGAGTGTAGAATAAGTGGACGAACGGACACAGAGACAGATGGACGTGCGGACGCACGAACAGACGCCCGCACGCACGGGCGGATGGACGCAAAGGCGGCCACACAGATGTACGCATGGATGGACTGAAGCAAGAACGAATGGACGGGCGGATGCTTCGCCCCAATCTCCATCATTCACTCCGTGGATATGCTGCCATTTTTTGTTTTAGGAAGGTATTTCACTGATATGTTTATGAAGAACGCTATAGTGGAAGGCTTTGGGAATTTTCACCATGTAGAGTACTTTAACGTGCACGTAAATGATAAATACAAACACAAGCGTGAAGAATTTTCCAATTCAGCGAATAAATTGTTTTGGAGCCTTAAAAAAGGTTTTGTGCCGTTGCGTGTGCGTATTCACTACTCAATGCATGAGTGCCTAAAAATGCAGGCTGTGCCCGCACTTCTTTACTACTCTCACCGTTTCCTACAAATGGATAAGTAATTGGCACCCGAAAATGGCCGGGAACATCTGATTTACAATGCAATGCGTATGCGGCAAAATGCATTTTGAAGGGTTGGCTCTCGACGCCCTCATGCGGAGTGCGCTGTAATTGTGTAAAAACAACTATATTTCACTCGTGGTGGCTGCTTAGGCCAAAAAAGCAGGGAACGAGCGAGCGCCTATAGACCGGCCATAATCTACCATTCATTCGTTAATATTGTTCCTTTCACAATTGACCAGATAATCGTGCGTGTACCGAAATACATCCTGCAAAACCATCTAATATTACTGTCCCGATTCTTCTTGTTGGCATCATCTAAAAGAGTACGGAGGCGAATTTTCAATATTTAGGAATTGTTGTTCTATAGAAGACGATTGGTTTCAAGAAGAGAATTTGTGTTGCGTGAGAAAGCATCAAATATGTTCTTAATACCTCTGCCTTAAAAGACACTTTCAGTTTTGATATCAAGTAGGTGGCTTCTCCATGACATGACAAGGCAGTGTGACGTTGAAGAAACTTTGCGATTCGCTACGAAGCAATGGCAGATAGGCGATCTGCTCGTGGTACATATAAACCATGAATGCATTGCCCCTATTGACCATGACAGTGATTTCTGTGATTCAAGCTGCTTGAAAACTTCGTTTGCAAACTCGGGGGAACCTTGTTGACTCGTCACGGTAATGTCAACTCCATTGCTTGCCAATACTCTGGAACGAAAACTGTAAAATCAAAGGAAGTATCTTATGCATGCTGACTGACCATTGTGTGGTAAGTGGTAATACTACTTGCATACCGAGGAAACTAAAAATGTCCATTCGCGATGTGTCAAAACTGTCTCGGTACACCTTCAAAAGACACTAAAACCAAAAACGTTTTTCGCGCATTAGTCAAGTACAATTTCTCAATCCAGGAAATACCACTTGTACCACGAAACAACGCTTGGTAAGCTAGAAAACGCCGAAAATAAAATGTGGGTGGAGATGCCGCCTTGATATTCTCGCACGAAACCACGTGACATCACAACATTCAAACGCGTGTACTGGGTCTTACGTAAATAATAATTTATCATGTTAAGTACACTGTCTTCTGTCGGTGTGATGGACCTAAGATACGAAATTTCAGAAATATTCCTGAAGCCATAGTTGCGACAATGCAATACATTTTCCAAATTTTAGCATCACGAAATTGAAAAAATAATTTCAACCCCAATTTTCTCCGCTGATAATGAACTCCTGGCATGAGAGGTCTCGGTGTGCAGCATGTCAGTCTAAACTGAGACATTGGTTCTCTTTAGTGAAATTTTAAGAAAATATTGCCAACTGCTGGTGCAACACCACTCACTGCAAACACTGCTTTGAAGCAACATTTGATTTTATTCAAGTAAAACATCACAGGTTCATTGACATTTTAGTCCTATCACTTCGTTGAACTTGGCCTTGTCGTTGACCTCGTGTTGTAGCGCCTTAACAGCAGTCCTGACTTCTTTTTGGGGCATGGCCTAGCGTTATTATGATCCCTTTCTTGTGCCCAATTCAGGGGCTATTGTGATATTTATGCGGCAGAAAGATCGTAAGATATGCAGTGAATTTAGCTTAGATGTCGAAGACCTTTACTACCGTGAAATGGGATTACTTTGTGACAGATTTTTCATGTTTTCCCCTTGCTGTAGAGTCATCAATATAAAGGCAAATGATTATTGACAGAGCGTTTATAAAATCTTCCCCGCAATACGGAATGTTCTACTGATCCACCTTTTTATTGGAAATGGCTCTAATGAGGTGAGGAGGTGAGGTGGGGCAAAGGCCTCTACATCGTGTGGGGCAGCTTAGTGACATAGTTGTTTTTGACTGATTATGGCTGAGAAAAATGGCTAGCACAAAGTTACACAACGAAAAGTTCAATTGAATTATCTACATCTGGTTTCAGTTGTAGCAACCTCACAGTTGTATGAAAATTTATTGATACATGTACCTCCTTAATCGAGATGCTTTACTTCAAACAGACCTTGTTTGCCTAGAGGATTCAATTGATTACAAAATCGCGTGTTCACAGACCGGCCACCTCAATTTATTTAGGGTCATCCCCATAATGCCAATGACGTGCCTATCAGGTTTGACTTCTGTCACCCATCCCAAGTAAAGGGGTCGTTCAAAGTTTGCTATGTGGAAGTTGACCTTTTCGAAGGTTTTCTCTCCAAAACCCGCACCATCGAATCCTAAACGTTGCTAGCATAGGGAACCAGCGATGGAGTTTTCACGGCCTCGCTGGCGGTGAGAACCTGAACTTCTCAGCTGCTCCCGCAGGTGAGAGTGGCGGCTGGTAGAGATGGTGCCTGCGTGCATTGCCGTAACAAAACCAAAGGAGTGCCTACTTGGGCTCGTTAGTATTGCATTTTTTGAAAGAAATATACTTATTTAGTGCGCAGAAAATGTTTCAGAGGGAAGATATAGTAGAGAGATAGGACAGAGCGCACACTCACAGCCACTTTTATTGCACAGATGGCGGGAATATATATACGTTCAAAAGGGTGAGGTGATCACAAACAGAAGAAAGGACAAATAATGGCGCATGCGCCAGACCACTCTATTCCAATCTTAAAATGACAACTCAACTGAGAAGATACCTGTCAGT
Organism: Rhipicephalus microplus; assembly: GCF_013339725.1. Lineage (NCBI taxonomy): Eukaryota > Metazoa > Arthropoda > Arachnida > Ixodida > Ixodidae > Rhipicephalus > Rhipicephalus microplus. The sequence goes on from NC_051175.1 coordinate 39,905,724, forward strand.
CTGTCGGATAATGAATAGAGGTATCTTTTCAGTTAAGTTGTCACTTTAAGACTGGAATAACGTGGTTTGGCGCGTGCGTCATCATTTGCCCTTTCTTCTGTATGTGATGTCCTCAACCTCTTGACCGTATAAATATTCCCGCTATCTGTGCAATAAAATTGGCTGTAAGTGCGCGCTCAGACCTATCTCTCTTCCATATCTTCCTTTTGCGATGGAGTCGGAAATGGTGCAGGCCCGTGTGCGCAGATTTGGGTGCACGTTAAAGAATCCCACGTGATCGAAATTTTGAGAGCCCTCCACTACGGCGTCTCTGATAATCATAAGGTGGTTTTGAGACGTCAAACCCCACAGATCAAGCAATGCTATATCTTCCTTCTGAAACGTTCCCGGAGCATTAAGGAAATATATTTCTCTCAAAAAAAAAAAAAACCGAAGGGCGCTGGCAGTACTGCTGCATATTCAAGTGCAACAGTATGAAAAAAGGAGGACGTATAGAGGAAAGAGAGAACCTAAAAAAAGGAGTCATCGTTGCATCCAAGCGGTCAGCCGAGCGAAATTCTGCTACCGATCTTATCTCTAGTGCGGTCGGGCTCGTTTCTAACACAGATGGCACGTTTCTGCAATATTTATTCGATAGTGAAGACAGCCACCAGCGGAAACCAGGGCCAAACAGTCGAGTTTGAACAGTGTTTTGTCGGAAATAAACGAGAATATTATGCAACAAACGGCCTTGTAAACTTTTTTTATCTGGCCCGCTGAGCGTTGAGTAGTGAACTTCAAGACTACCAAAGTTTCCATGCGTCCATCCCATCCCAGTTGACCATCACCACCGAACTCTATCTGATGCCACTGCGTGTAGTGAATGAAACGATAGGCAGGTAGTCCCTTTTTTTTTGTAAACTGTTGCGTGTAAAGGAAAGCTGCATTGCCCACAACACTAGTGCAGAGCCACGTTCATTCGCCTCTGGGCTGTTATAAAAGATACTCTCTCGGTGAAAACTCGATGCCGAAGTGCCTCTGTTTAACTTAATTTGCGCAAAAGACGGGGTTCTTGTTGCGAACAAAGGAGCAGACTACTCAAAAGTTAGCTTTATGGAGCCAGCCAGTTCGGTAAGCGTTTTTCTCACATGCAACCATGACTAAGTAACATCGGAATTTATGCGCTGCTAGAGAAGTACCAAATGTCTTCGATGTTTACTTGTTGTTTAGTTTACCTAACACACAGTTTCAGTTTTTTTCTGCTTGCCTGTGTCAGCCTAAAATGAACATATCTGTTCAACATCGATAATTGCTAGGCTTTAATGTGCCAACAAGATGATTCTGAGGTACGCTGTTGGGTGCGTACTAATATTGTGACTGCTTACGGTTCTCCAATGCGCACATATCTTTTGGTTCACGGGCGCTCTTTTATATATCGTTCCCATCTAAATGCAGCCGATGTGGTCGGAGATTCATCCCACGCTATCAAGCATAAGACCGCGACACCACCCGTAATATGCTGTCAAGCGGCTTGCTTGATCAATGTCCACGTACATACATACCGCAGACGGAGTGTAGGTATACCGCCAGAAAAAAAAAGTGATGTCGCAGCCACTACTTGGTCGTTTTAGGTTCGAAGCTCCTTATAGCGGCACCCATTCGTCACTCATGTAGTAGTAGTGTGTAACAACTATTACATTTTGACCTCCAAGGTGGTGTCGTTGAGAGATTTCTTCTGTGCGTTGTTTGGGCAATAAAATATACTGCTCAATGTACATGGCAATGGCTGCTAAGGAGGAATGAGAGACAGGAGAATTCGGCTTTTAGTTAACACGCACGCTGCGAACTTTTGATTGATCAACAACGCACAAAAGACAAAAAAGGGTTGCTACGTTATACTCGCTAGACGTAACCTCCTAGGTTTTAGAAAGTTTCAATGAGCGTTGGCCCGCAGTGTCGTGAATACAGTGAACTTGCATATACCTTGAATTCGAGGTGGTTAAAGGTGCGAGTACACAACGCGCAGGCCTTAAAAAAGTGTGCGTGTGCCTGCTCTCGTCCTTGGAATGTCCGCTGGATGGCGGTGCTTCTATGTGAGGAATATGTGATGAAAATATGCGAGATGGTGGTTACTTGGAGTGTCGAATAAGTGGACGAACGGACAAACAGACAGATGTCTGGACGGACGCACGGATAGCTGCACGGACTGGTGTACGCATGGACGGACGCAGGAGCGGATGCATGGAAGAAAGCATGGACAGACGCACAGATGAACGTGCGGTCGCACGGACAGACGAACGCACAGACAGGCTGTTCGACGCATGGCGGCCACACAGACGGGCGCATGGATAGACGGAAGCAATTGATTGATTGATTTGTGGGGTTTACTGTCCCAAAACCAACATATGATTATGAGAGACGCCGTAGTGGATGGCTCCGGAAATTTCGACCACCTGGGGTTCTTTAACGTGCACCCAAATCTGAGCACATGGGCCTACAACATTTCCGCCTCCAAGGGAAATGCAGCCGCTGCAGCCGGGATTGAAACCCGCGACCTGCGGGCCAGCAGCCGAGTACCTTAGCAACTAGACCACCGCAGCGGGGCTAGACGGAAGAAGGAACGAATGGACGGACGGATGCTTCGCCCCACTATTTATCATTCACTCCATGAATATGCTGCCATTTTTTTACTACAGAAGTGCGCAGTGTAGTATCGTCGCCGCAAGGGCATATAGACTGGTACTACTATAGCATAAAATCCCAACCAGAAAATGATCACGCGGAGTTGCCATCACTGCACAACACTCTCTCTTCAATGCCTCATGCACAGATGCAGTCCGCTTTGCAGAGCTTTCCTCAGTTTTCAAGTGCTATTTAGGTGATAGTAGCCTTCAGGCAGTTCTTTTAAACCACAGTGCTGCATTACTGGCGCAGTGGCTTTTAAAGCTGTTCGTTCCAAATTGAAGCACGGCAGCTCCACAAGTGCGTGCTCTCCCTGCAGTCGGTCGTCTGGGCACGAATGGCTGAGTTATGTCGCGATTCTCTGCCAAGTGCTGTTTTTTGGTGAGCGGCCTATTCAGTCCTTGTCTCCAATGAAACCAAAACTTCGGATCAATGCAAGTCTCAAAAAGCGCGTGAAATTTCGGAGGTTTATTTATTGTGAAAATAACAAACCAGAAAACCACATCTGCACATCTTTCGTAGCATTTTGCGATACCATTTTAAAATTAATACGGGAGCCTTGCAATATTCCACAAGTGTAAGTGCTGAAATTAGGTTTGCATAGATTCTTTCATCTTGCGGGTTCTATAAGGTGGTCAGTCATCTTCTTGTGCAGTATGAGCTTATGTGTGCCCAAGAATAATCCAGGGATGAAAGTTCGTGCGGTCGTGTGCCTTGTTGTCCTGTTATAAATTTACACAGCCACAGGCTATAGCTGCAGACTAGTTCACCTGGCTTGCAGCCCTCTAAGCCACGCTTATAAATTATAAAATACCTTGTGTTTATTTGTGAATTACCCAAACAAGCTTGTTTCAATCTACTTGCATTGAAACCTATTCCTAATATTTTGGTCTGTGGCAAATTTTTCTTGCACAATGATTGTTAAAGTATTTGTTCAATTTTTTTATAATGGCCACCTGGCATTTGACCTGGATAGTTCGTTATAACGCCTGCTGGCCTTGTTTTTCACTGTTTTAGCTTGTATATGTGTTATACTGCTGTGCTTATAACATATTTTGAGGTGTTTATTTTCATTCACATATGCAAGTCTTTGGAAAAGCTCAGCATTTCATCAAGACGTGGCGGTTGAAGTTTGTTGGCCTCGATGGAGGTTAGAAAAGGCACTTCACTCATGTGTTCATAAATTTGCAGCCCGATCAATGCTGCCCCTCACGGCTGGGATTTGCGACAGCCTGCGATGGTTGGTTTCCTGCCCAATCGCTGCTTTCAGGACCTTGGGCAGGCCACCGTCATTGCCTCATCTCCTGCTGCAGCCTCTAAATCATCGCCCCACATTTGCTGCCCTGGCCAGCCTCATGGCCATGGAGCCTTGCTGAACTCGCCTCCTAGCTTGGGCTGCATTACTGAACAGCAGTAACTTGAAAAGCTGGACTGAAAAATAAATGGTTGGGCTAGATATATTTAAAAATAAAGTTATAAAAATTGTGTTGTGGTATTTTTATTTATAGATTGCTTGTGTGCGGCATATTTGCACCGAGCAGTTATTTTAGTTAATCTTTTGTTAGCTAATACTTGATGGAACAGCCTTTGTTACGATTTCTTGAAAAACCGAGGAGGAATGTGCGTAGAAAACTAGACAGTAACTAGACTTGTGCAGTATTATGATCTACATGTGGGGAGGTTTAAAGGCAATGCATCAAAAAAGGCAAAAACGGACGATTTCGTGGAATCGTGTAGTGTTTCTACACCAGTTATCGAGTGGTCAGTCGCTTTGAAGTATACTACACAATGAAGCTCGTACGGGGCTGCTATAAGCTGCTAGAGGAAGTTCTGGGGGCGTAATGTAAACTTCACTTGCTAAAGAATGCCAGTAGTAAAAAGCCCATATTAATAACGGTGGAATATTGGCGAGCCATTGGTAGCCAATATTCGTCGTAAAGCAAATGCAGGCGTAATAATGACATTTCATTGGCAACAAAGTGGCCCGAGAATAGTCCGATGTTGGATGTATGTTGGCAACTACGTGGGTGAAAGGACGGACCTTCATACGCATGTGTAGAGTGGGCCGCTGTGGGCAAATGCAACGGGAGAACGTCAGTCCCAGGTCGGTTTGAACATCGCTCCTGCTTCGGAAGAAGTTGCACTTGGCCGAGATGCCGTCTTGGGCCAATATTGCGGCCGACGTTAGCCGATACGAGTCCAAGATTGGTGTAATGCCGGTGTTCTGCCTGGGTAGATGGGTATACAAGCCGTCCACTGATGTGTATCAATATAGCATATGCCACCGCGTAATTATAGTGAATGTTCACGGCCGCTGCTCCAACGCTCCTCCCTCACCCCCACCTTCACATTCGTGTCTTTTCATGTGTCTTCAAAGCAAACATGGCGCTTATCCTCTGCTTCAGCAGCATTTGATAGCATGCTTCTCCTGCAGATTAATCTTATCGCATGCACCCTCTGATCGACGGAGATGTGCCGACTCGTTTGATCATTAGAAATTAGACAGTAAAAGTTATGCTTAATACATGTCCAAATCTTGTCGCTCAGACAAACATTGAACAGTCGCGTATACATCATTATATATAACCAGATGTTTACAGTTTTGCAACAATGCTAACATCAACATGGTTATTACCAATACAGAAAAGGTAAGCGTATAAGTAGCGCTTGTGCTTGCCAGGATGGTAACTTTGGTTAGTGGTGAGTAGACCAACTCCAAAGGACGTCGATGAGTGTATAACTGACGCTCAGCAGACGTGAGTCTTGTGTCATAGGAGCACATATGGGAGGGGTATAGATTGCAATGACCAGCAACGCAACCACAATTGCCGTTTCGCCAGCAATATGGAATTGCCCCGCCACATTGGTCTACTGGCTATGGTAGTCGCCTGCTGACCCGCAGGTCGCGAGATCTAAACCTGGTGGCAGCGGCTGCATTTTAGATGGAGGCGAAAATTCTGTAGTCCCGCGTGTTCACATTTGGGTGCACGTTAAAACACCCCAGGTGGCCAACCTCTCCGGAGCCTTCCGCGACGGCGCCTCTCATAATCATATGGTGGTTTTGGGAGGTTAAGCCTTACCATAAAAATGAATCAATAAAAGCGATATGCGTTTTTCTAAAGCAGTTTCGAGACCTAACGTGGCATCGTGGCACTGTACTTGATTGCCATGTAGAATGCTTGGTTTAAATTCCTGCTGGAGCCCTACTACTTAACTTTCGCATTTATCTGGCCTCCTCGTTTCAGTTTTTATTGGCACTATTGCCCATAAATTACATATGCCTGTTTCCACCACTCCAGGGTCAACAAACTGTCAGTCCTCTATGTCGTATACCAGCATAGCGCCACATTGGGTATGTGGGTATGTGCAACAAATGTGTGGAGGAAAAGGCTCCTCGACGTACGAACGCAACGGGATTTGCAAGTTAATGATGTGTTTACCCGTCAAACTTATTCGACAATCTTTCCTACCACTGAATAGAAATTTGGGTTCACTACAAGACAAGGTGGTAATACACGTAGTATATATTGCGGTATATGCTTAACGGCGATATATAATACGTATATCGCCCCTTCACCTAGCAGACAAATATTGGTAAACGATACACGGCGATACATACACACGTTGGTGGCTAGATAGATAGATAGATAGATAGATAGATAGATAGATAGATAGATAGATAGATAGATAGATAGATAGATTCTACGCAAAGAAGCGCTGCGCATTCAGAAAGCAACGGTAAAACGTATCATTTCAGATATACCATGCCTTGCTTTTCTACTCTTAGTTCGTGTTCTTTTCAACGGTGATTTGTAGGAACCTGGGAAGGACAGAACGAATTCATGAAATGGAAATAAAGTTTGCACTATATTACATGTATGAAAAAAAAGTAGCGTTGTTCACCTAACTGTTAAATTACAATACGCGTACAAAAAAAAAGAAGGAGCTTCGTTCACCGAACTTGATCGAGCATTGTTTTCCTTAGGGTATGTGAAAGAATACAGTAAACATCACAAATGCACATTTTAAGACTGTGATATGCGTGAAATATTTAAAATTGCACTAAAATGCAATGAAAATGAAGAAATACAAGACTGCTCGTGATCACAGTGAAAAATCGGAAATGAAACAGAAGCTTGTTTGGTTTGTTTTAGTGGCGACATCTTGTGGGATTCTGTGAAACTAATTCACGAGCTAAAAAAATTGCTCTGACGCGTGGCGTCGAACCTATGACGGCGCACGGATGTTGGCGCCCCGAAACTTTGCGATTAACACACTACGCGACTGGCTATAAGCGAAGGTTTGTTACTATGCCCCGAGCTTTTGAAGAACTGCGTCGCAAAAACGCGTTAGGGAACTGTGTTATTCTAATTGCTGCACGTTGAGAATGGCTTCAATCGAAAGCTATGTGTCAGGGCTGCGTACGGTGCACTACCCAATAATAAAACGTGCTTAGTTTTATTGTACTGTACGTCTATGTCTCGAAAAACAGGCAACTTTTTTGCCGTTTTTTAGACTCCCATAGTGCAATCTTTAACTGCTCTGGGAACAAAATATAACCTTACTCCAACACGATCAGTGCACCCTTTTCATTCATTTAGGTTCTCAGACGTGCTCTGTTGTCAGCGTCTTTAAAAATTCACCCTCTAAATTTAGTTATTCGAGAAAAACTTACTAATCCATTGAAAACGCGCTAGCTTCGAGCCAGGAGCGCTAGGGGCGCTGGCTGTTATGTGTCCAGAAAAACTGGATATGAGCCAAATGACTTTGTACAAAGAGAGTCGTGCTTTTTATGTTTCAGGTGGCAGACATTTTTGCAATTCATATACGACGTGGTCGGAGCCAGGAGTGGTTTAGTTGAAGCAGCTCAGCGATGCTTGCAGCTCAGCTAATACGAGTGGTTCATCCTATGCTTCGGTGTTTGTGGAATTGTGTTCTATTTTTAGTTTTTCTATTCTCCTTTGCACGTTTGGAACGCTGCACTGCAATGAGATGAGCTGAAGACCTATTCGTAGCCTGCCCCGAGATTTTTCACCTGGCCTTAAAAACTCTGTAATAGGTAGTGGTTTTTTTAATTATGATATGAATAACTATGAAGCAAACCGTGGTGAAGGACTTAAAGTTTATAAAGTTTCTTAAAGTTTATAAGATTCTCGGCTGTCGATGAGTCTCGAAATATCTTTTATGCCTTATTTTGCTTTTTTCAGGCATTACGGCCCTCATTATTCTACCATGGGACGTCTTTTGCTTGATGGTGCACAAGTTCGTGGAATAGATTTCGTTCCAGCATCAATCGAGAGCGCTGTAAAGTGGCCTACAGCAGGCACTATGCTTAACATCCTTATGTCCGTCCAAGCTGAAAGAGTTATTTCCTGAAACTATTCCTAAACAGCTTCGTCAGTCAGCCGCTTAAGAACCTGTCGAGGAGATGCATTTGCTATTGATGTGCTGAGAACAACAGAAAAATGGTCACTTCCGAATAGTATAATAGTGACTCCCCATTTCAATAGACGCAAAAGTGATAGAGATGTTAGGCTTAGGTCTGATGTTGACTACATACTCTTACCGATGTTGTGATAGGCTGGCTCTTTTCGATTCAAGAGGAACGTGCGGGAAGAGCAAAGGAACTGTTCAATCATGCTACCTCGCGCCTTGCAGTTAGAGTCACCTCAGAGGCTACTATGCGCATCGAAGGGCCCTAGGACCACATAGGGTTCTGGAAGCTTGTGTATGAATGACTGGAATATATGTTTTTCAAGACGGTGGTGTGAATGTATGCAAAGAGAATAGGTGATCATGAGCGCATTCAAAAGAACTGCCCGAATAGCCACCGCCTCTAGAGATGTTTGTAGTGGTAGGTGTGTACATGTAACTCCTTGATTGACTATAACGGCAACAATACCAGATGACGCAACATCATCATCTCGATCCCTTCGAAAAATGGCGTAATGACGTAAAAAGCTGGTGTGTTTATGTTTCAGGTGTTTTTCTCGAACGCAGAGCGCTTTAGGTGTATGTTTATGGAAACGTTCCTGGATATCGTCGAGGTTTATAAGGAGTCCTCTGACATTTCATTGAAGTATTTGTGTCTCCATTCGAAAGTAGTGAGGTGCTGTGCGTACGGAAATGGTGCGTTACGTTATACAACCTTTTGAGAGTCCTGTATTGAGGGGTTTGTCTTTGGTGTGCTCCAAAGAGCTCTGCCTGTCCTTCGGCGCCTCAGGCGCCAGAGGAGTGGGGCTTGTATCCATCACCTCTTGTGAGGTGGTGGCTGGCGGCTGCTCGGCAGGCTCTCTGACAGCGGTTTGGGACCTAAATGCGCTTGCAGTGGCCCGGATTCCGGCAGACTCGAGAGCCTTCTGGCCCTATTTAGCCATGGGTCGAGCAACACAGGCTACTTCATTCGAGGGATCCAGTGACGTGACCGCAGTCGCACTTGTTGTGACATTCGCGGGCGTAAAGAGGTGCCCTGGCAGGCGCCCTGGCACGCCAAGCCGACGAAAGAATAAGGAAACTAATTGTGTACGCCAAAGCGTTTGAGCGCTTCTTGAAAAAAGAGATTAAATTTAACATTCCCTTCGATTATTTCTTCCGTGAGAGGCATGTTTGTGAATATGCCACTTGGTCCCGTTTGCAGTGTGCACCATTGGTAGCAGAGTTGCACTGGTCGAAAGATGTTCATGGGATGAGCTGGCGCATGTGAGACGTTCTCTGCGGCTTTGCGACCCATGTTCAGTGCGCTGACATTTGAAGCAATGACCTTGATTTGGTAAATACGGTCTCAAACGAAGTCTGCAATAGCCAGTTTCGATGTATTCGGGAAAGTTGCTAGTTCCAAATGTCACTATTATGTGTTTAGTAGTTCGGATGTGTTTCTCGTCTTGTATTTCACTATTCTTTGTACTTTCACAACGTTCTCGTATTGTCACCCTTTATACAGCTCGCTTTTACTGAGTTTAAGAAGGTCATCGTGTCGACGCAACCCACAGTATTCGTGAATCTGTGTGGGCCTACTTACATCGGAACTTCTCCAAGAGCTACAAGCTTTGACAGTCGTTTATACTGATGTTCGTTACGATGTTCCGGAAGAAGATTGACTCTTCCCATCTTCGTAACTTTAAAACCTGGGCCAATTTCTTCTGTGAGTTATATCGACACGACAAATGGCAAGATTTATCCGGCGGCTTTTGTTTGGTTGTTGGCTGATATGACACGGTATTTAGCAAAGGACTCTTTAGTTTATTGCAAAAGTAAAGTTGTCCTTGGTGCGCCATCTTTTCAGACAGGAATCAGGTATAGCGGGGAAACAGTTTACTATGAAAAGAATATAAGTTCGGCTGCAATGGGGGCCACTCACCCATGAGCCCAACACGGGGACGCTACAAGGTAGAACACCTGAAGTCGCTAGCCATACATCACCGCTAAAACCGAATATAACTAACTACCCAAATTTGGGCAACTACACGGATAACTACACAGGAAATTTTGAAATAAGTGGAAAAAAGAAGATTACAGGACAGATAAAAGGTGTGAGAGAAAGACAGAGATGAAGCAAGAGAGAGATAGGAAAAATACGACTGCCGGCCTCTTCTGGCTGACCCAGCCGAGGGACGCTGTTTACGTGAAGCCGGGGCCAAAGGGGTGCGTTGCCTCTGCTGGAACCTTGAAGGTCCAATCACCCGGCGTCAGTTCAAGCTTCAGGATCGCCTTTTGCCCGAAGACGGCTAAGCCACGCATGGCTAGGTGAGGTAGGGAGTCGACCCCCCCCCCCCATTTGCTTGTGTCCGTGGTGTCACTACACAGTAAACACCTACTTGCACAGACGCACCTGCGGGGTATAGGTGTTCTTCAATGTGCAGCTAGAAAGAACAACGTTATAAAAAAAGCAGGGAAGCACGCCCATTTTCCATGCAGCTTACCTGGAAGTTCGTAGCAGTTTGGTGCTGGCAATTATGTTCGCTGTGCACTTCCGGCTCGAAACTACAAAAGTACTCTCAACGTTCACTCACTTCATGCTGCTTTTATTGGTAAGTTCGGGGATGTTTTGAGTGGTTCTTACTTTCTTTGATACTTAGAAGCCTGGTGAAATTTCCTCGAAAAAGAGAGGTATACCTTCAAAGTTCTATAAAAAATTCAACTAGCGTGATTGAATGTCCGAACATATCTACAGCAAAAAAAAACTTTTCGTAGACATAGACGTTTGCTGCCTGTTCTAGATTAGGTCTTAGAATAGCGCTAACCCAATTTACCAGTCATTCTTGGTCCTTAGTAGCATTGAAACTGGAAGTTTCATACATTTTCACACATGCACTATTTGCGGACTATAAGTCGGCGAAAGAATCGGCAAGTCAATGTCGACTAATAGCAAACGCTCACAAAGTCAACAATTACGCCTTAGATTAGTATAAGAAAAAGAGACGTAGTTACAAACATTTGGCTGTCATTGCTTCAAGGGAGTGGTAGTCTTTTTTATGCTGTTCTCTTTTCTATATGTCCGCCGAATTGTGCTCCGGCAAAATATGTTTTTTCTCGCTGCACAGCTGTTGACAATTCCATGAGTGAGCAATTTTGTATGACTTATGCTCATGGGCTATTAACTGCTCGTCTTTAATTACATAAAAATCTTTCAATTCAACTAAGCAGCACCCTATGCTTCATTTCCGGTCCACGTCTAGAGATTAATCTTAATCTACTAGTTCTAGGTGTGCCACATGGGTCTGTTAATTGGCGTATACTAGGCCTATAATGCAAATAACAATAATAAAAAACATAGACCCTCATATGATGTTATTCGTACTTTCTATGGCTAGGGAAAAACATGGAAGCAGAAAAAAGTCAGTGGCCCACAGAAACGTTGTGCAATTGGCCAGCGGACAATCTAGACAAGGCCAGGGAGCCGTCGGAGAACGCGAACGCGCGCTCTCCTACGTGGCGGAAAGCAAATTGTTGCGGACGTCAGCTCAAGGTTTCCCGCACGAACGTAAACTGTAAGGTATCTAGATAAAACAAGTTTCCAAGGTAAGTTATCGCCTCTTTTTTTTTCTTGCTTATTTGCCTGGAAGCGCCCTCTAGAAGCTTCCATGCTCACAATAAAGAAGAAATGCTTTTTATTCAGTTGTTTCGCCAAATAGAAAAGTCACAGCAAATCCAGGGAGTGAGTGATGATGAGTGGGGCGAAACGTCTCTCTGTCTGTCCGTCTGTGTGTCCGTCTCTCTACCTGTCTGTCTGTGTGTCTGTCCGTTTGCCTGTGTATCTCTGTCTAGGAGTTGTCTGTCCGTCCGTTTGTCCGTCTGTCCATCTGTCGCTCTGCCTGCCTCTCTGTCTGTCTGTCCTTCTGTGTACTTGCGTGTTTCTGTGTCAGTCTGTGTGTCTGTCTGCCCGCCAGTCTTCCTTCCCTCTGTTTGTGCATCTGGCTGGTTACTCCCAACACAGGAAAAGGTTAAGAAGCTTTGCCCATAAGACAATTTTAGCAAAAAAAGGAAATTAATCGTAGAATAAACAGTTATCTACGTACCTCATAGTTCATCCATTCTCCGATTGTGTTGCTTTGTCCGTACATATAATGTGGAACATTTAAGGCAGTTCATACTGAAAATTGTCAGCGATCACAAGTTCTGACGTGATGTTTGGATGAGTGTCCACAGCAAGCATGTGCACACGCAAGCAAAATCAGCCACGCTGTAACGAACGCTTCACTAGCATGAAACATTTTGATGACAGTTTTTCTGAAAAAAAATAGGCCGTTCTCGTAATTGTGACCTCGAATAATTGTTGTGCATGGCTGCGCATTGCAAAGTGAATGTGTGGAACTTCACAAAAATTGAGATTTCGACCAGCGAGGGGTCCCGAGGCATCGCGTTTCAGCTTTTTTTACGCCGTGATCTGGAGCAAGTGGCTCGAATTGGTCAAGCACAAAATGTTGCTAAGTTGAATAAGCTCTTCAGCTCTATTCAGCTTTAAGTGCATATACAAAAAATTGGCAGATCGCACGTACAGTGGGAATCGATGATACGCGAAGCGCGAATGATAAAGTTTTATATATCCCAGTAAAATTGGTACAACATTACAAGTTGGAGGTTAGTTATGCCATACTTGACCTTCATATTATGAGTATCACATTTGGGCATGTCATTTACCTTCGTAATTTATACACGTCACCTGGTACAAAGTTTTATATATGTTAAGCTAGCGAAATGTCCGCCAGTGGGCTATGAGCGTAGCATGTAGTCATATTTTATATTACATATATATCATAATTATCATGCTTGTCATTTAAATTCGTCATCCTCCATTCACGTCACGTAATGCCAAATTTGTTATTTTTGGAGCTAGCGAAACGGCCTTGGGCGCATCATGAGCGTGATAAATTCTCATATTCTTACACAGCCCGTGTGTCATGATTATCATGCTTATACCAGTCATATGCATTCGTCTTCCATTCACGTCACGTACTACCAAATTTGGGAAATGTGGAACTAGCGAAACGACCGTGAGCGCATCATAAAGCGCCCTGTAAACTCCGACGCAACATTGATGCGCACGCATGCTAGGTGCAGCGACACCACACAAGCAATACGTGAGCATGCTATTGTCTGACACCACGCACGACCAGCGAGACCACCATTCGTCGGCGCAGCCCACCGGCAACCGCCGTGCGAACTCCAACATGCTCAACTTTGCGCCCAAGATGTTACTCAGCTCTACCTAAACAGCACTCTGTCTGCATCTCTGTGTGATGGAGGCACGCCGGGCGCACTTAAACGTGCAGGCGTCAAAGCGATGCACCGCGGCGCGCGCCTGTGACTATATGGCCCGCAAATCGGCGCCTGGCGTAGCATCGCCGGTGTGACGCGACGAAACGAAGCAGGCACGCACGCTCACCGGGTCACGTTGAAGTGTATTGGCGCCTTGAGTGTGGCATGTTGACATAATCTTACATGACACTAATCTCATGAATATGATGTTTGCACCAGTCACATACCTCCGACAACTATTCTCGTCCAATAGTACCAAATTCGGTATGGGTGAGTCTAGCGAAACGGCCGCAAGTGCATCATAAGCGTGGCATGCAGTCTTGTTGTTACATGACACGTATGCATATTTTTCATGTTAGGGTCGGTCGCTTGTGTTCACCATGCAGTCATGTCATATCATACGAAATTTGGAACATGTCTTGTGAACGAAACCACCGCAAGAGTGGCAGTTCATTAAATGTAAACCATAACATTCATGGCTTAAGTATCATGGTTTTCATGTTATGATTAGTCATTTATAGTGGTCCTGAAGTCATGTTAGGAGATACCAAGTTTGGTATAATTCCTATTACCTAAACTGCCAGGAGAGGTAAACGTCGTAAGTGGCTAGATAGATAGATAGATAGATAGATAGATAGAGAGAGAAAGAGAGAGAGGAATGACCATGTTAGGAGATATTGCAAAGATATTCTGTAAAAAGGCAACTTTTTTTAGGCATTGTTCAACCTCCTCCTACCTATTTCTTACTTCTTCACTGTCTTGTCAATCTGTGAGGCTCAACTTCGTCACTGTGGACCGGTAGCTAGAGTGTGAAACCCCTGACGTAGAGTTTTAGTGCAATCATTGTTTTCGTGAAAAGTCTCTTTTGTAAAAAATGAGGTGTTTCACATTTCTCGTCTTCTCCAGTGTGGTGTAGCTCATAATCACTATGTAAATTGGGATGGCACGCTGCAACAACTAATATTACTCTTGTATGCTATAGAGAGAAAGAGAAACCAAAACTGCTGGTTGCATTTGTGTCTATAGCAACGTGAACCAGCGGTGGGGGCAATTTCGAAGTTACTGCTTACCTACTGCCTGCTGCTTTCTTTCTTGTGAATAGCTTTACACATGGTTCGACACCTTTTGTTTCGTAATCAAACGAGCCTTAAAGCTTGCCTGGCACCAAAACGTTTGAATTTAGATAACGTTGCTGTATCTTGCTAAACCTGCTTACGATAATGATGCAGCTATTATGTTTTTATTGATTATAACTTGACAACAGTGCAAAAGACCGCTGTTCTCGCTTTGAAATACCACATGTCTTTTTTGCAGTAAATTTATTGTCGCGTGCTGTATTTGGACATAATATTATATTGTCACAAAGCAGAAACAGCAGCAGCTGAATACAGGACAACTGACTTCAATTGAACCAGAACACTGGCGAATTGATCGGATGAGATTGTCTTCATCTTTCTTTGTCGCTGCGCGTGCTCTTTGTTGCTCTCTGTGTGCTGCATATGCAATGTGGCATTTCACCCCCACCCCTTCCAGAGAGCAGTGTCCCGGTGCTCTACTACACAGGGTGGGGCAGCAGATATGAGGCGCAAATCAGTCCAACTTCTGGTTTTAGCTGGCCATTTCTCGAGGGGCTGTGAGAATAGACCACAAAGTTAACGTCACTCAGGTGTTGTACAACTGTGTAGGGGTCGAAATACCTCTTCGTGAACTTTTGAGACCTTCCCCGGTGGCAGATAGGACTTGATGCCCACACTTTCTCGCTGGGCTAGTAATGACGTGTCGGTGTCGTAGCTTATAACGTTGGTCGTCGTAATTTTGCTTCTATGTAATTCGGACGCGCGCAAGCTGCATGGCTTCTTGTGCTCGTTGAGTAATAGCTGCAGCATCTGAATCAATATCATAGCAGTTGATGGTTGACATGGCGTCAACCATCGGCGTCACTTCATGGCCATGGCCCCACCGCGGTGGTCTAGTGAATAAGGTACTCGGCTGCTGATCCGCAGGTCACGAGATCGAAGCGCGGCTGTGGCGGCTGCAATTCAGATAGATGCGGGAATGCTGTAGGCCCGCGTGCTCCAATCGGGGTGCACATTAAAAGAACCCCAAGTGCTCGATATTTCCGAATCTCTCCAATATGACGTCTCTCATAACTATACGGAGATTTCGGGAGGTTAAACCCCACTTTTAAATCATTTCACGGCCATAAAGAAGACTTAACGGCGTTTGTTTTGTGTAGTTTCTCGCTGAGCTGTAATGCCGGCGAACGTGATGTACGGTAGAATTTCATCGGAGTATTCATGATCCACATAAATGTACATACTCAACATGTCGGCAATAGTCTTGTTGAGGTGTTCTGTTAAGGCGTTTGTTGTGGGTGATAAGAAGTGGTTTTTCGGTGGGCTGTTTTATCGAGTTCACGCACTGTCTTCAGGAGCACGGCCGTGAAAGCGGTACCCCGATCCATTAATATGATTATAAGAACACCGTGCCTCAGAACAATATTTTATATGAAGAATCGTGCGGTTTTAACGACGCTGCCACTTCACAAAGCCTTTGTTTCCGCGTAGCACATGAGATGATTAGTGGCGACTATTACCCCCTTGTTGCCAACATGGGAATTCGGAAACGGTTCAAGAAAGTCCGTTTCAAATAGGACAAAAAATACAATCGGCACTTGAGCTGGTTGTGTAGCTCGTTTTAACACGTAGTACAGCTGGTTTTAGCGGCAGTCATTTTCGTCGTCGACAATCGGCGCACGTGCACACGTAATTCTGCACAATAGCTGGAAGTCTTGGCCACTAGTAATTCTGTTCGACTTTTGCCAACGTGCGTGTGTATTCTAGATAACCAGACGTTGGCTCATTGTGGCAAGAACTAAGTATCTCCTCACGGATTAAAGACACGCCAACAAGTGGGTGGGTGCTTCCTTTGGGGAAAAAGTCATTATATAGGATGCTACAGTGCAAGCAAAATTACGGCACGTTCCTCACAAATTTTCTAGTAATGGTTGTTGTCTGGCCATTCAAAAATTCAATAAAGGGAAGAAATTTGCTGTCTTCCTTTTGCTTGTACGAAATTGTAGCGGTGTTGAAGACCCCTACAAACACCAAGTCTTCATCTTCTTTGTCATCGTCGTGCTTTATCGGTGATGTTGATAAGCAACCGTGGTCGGCAAGCTGCCATCCGGACTTATATATGACCGTCATATCAAACTCTAGAAGGGGTTGGCTCCACCTTGTGAGCCGACCAGACGAGTTTTCAAGTTGGTCAGCCAGCAGAGGGAATGATGGTCGCTGACTACGTGGAAAGGACGACCGCAGAGCTACGGGTGAAACTTCGTAACTGCCCACATGACAGCAAGACATTCTTTTTAAGTTTTGGAATAGTTGGACTCGGCCCGGGAGAGCGTCCTATTAGCATATGCGATCGCCCACCTGGCTGAGTCTTGGCATATGATGGGTAGAGCACCTAAATCTGTGTGTCTGTAATCTGCGTTGATCTCGGTAGGAGCATCCTCATCAAAGTGATCAAGAACAGGCGACGTCTGCAGGCGTTGTTGGAAATCGTCAGATGCCGCTTGTTGATCGTCGCCCCCTGAAAACGAAACGTCTTCTCTTGTGGGTTGCGTTAACGGCGAGGCTATGTGTGACAAATTGACCATAAATCTTCGGTAGTATGCGCAGAGGCTAAAGAAACGCCTCACCGATTTACTATCTGTTGGCAGCGGAAATTTTTTGATGGTCGCGATCTTAACGGGATCAGGTCGAACACTTTCATGGCCATCCACATGATTTGAGAATTGGAGCTTCTTTAAAGCAAAACGACACTTCTCAGGTATGAGTGCCAGGCCGGAAGACCATAATGCCCTGTACCGATTGCAGCCTTTCCAGTGTTCTTGAAATGTTGCTGAAAAAAAATGACGTCGTCGAGATATGACAGACACGTCTGCCACCCAAGGCCTGACAGAACGTTATTCATTAGTCTCTGAATTGTTGCGAAGACTGAGAAAAATCTGAAGGGCAAGACTCTAAATACAGTTTAGAGTCCCAAAGACGTTACAAAAGCTGTTTTCTTTCTCTATCTAGCTCGTCGACCTCGATTTGTCATTATCCATTTTTGAGGGCAATCGACGAGAAGTAGCGTGAAACTTCAGCTTATCGAGTGAAACATAGATGCGCGGTAATGGGTTTACGTCTTTCTTTGTCGCATAGTTGAGCTTGCGGTAATACTTTATTTGCGCTATCCAGATATCTTGCAAATGCAAAGAAATGCGCATCCAAGGGACTCTTCTTTTATAGTAAAGAAAACCATGAGGAACTATCAGCTTAACTAGAGTATCGATTTCTGTCTTGTGAATACAGTGAAAACGAAGCAACTGTTCAGTAGCTATGGCGAGTGTTTAAGGAACGCAATACTGGGCTCATTCGTTGCCAGGTTCCGTGCGTCTCGAGCACTAAACTAAACAAGAGGAAGAAACCTTCAATTATTGAACATTTTATTTATGCTATGAAAAAGCGCAAGAGGACCTTCTTGCAATACTGCCGAATCGAGCCTCTGCAAATTCATTTAAAATGAAAGACTTGACAGTTCTTTACAAAATTCAACTGAAAGAAGCCAGGAAACCATATTTTAACAGTTCCGTGACTGACTTTTTCAATACGAAATTGTTCTGAAAGTATATGACAAGATGTGGTAGTGAGAACGTTAACCCCCCCCCAAATATACGTTTCGGTAGCGAGATTGCCACTGAGGATAGTGATGAAGCGAAACTTTTCAACGACTTTTTGAAATCAGTTTTTCGCCCTCCTTCGCAAGGGTTTGTGCCGAATAAAAAAGAACAATGTAGGCCTATGGTTGAGATAGAGCTTTCATTCAATGGCATATTTAATTGTTTTGGCGCATTGAGGAAAGTGAAGCATCTGGCCCACATGGTATATCACCAAAAGTTTTAAGACAGTTCTCCCAGGCTAAAGCTCGCGCCATTTTTGTAATATACAAAAAATCACTCGATGAAGTCATGCTTCCTCATGACTAGAACGTAGCAAATGTTGTGCCTCTTTTAAAAAGTGGTTCTAGATCAGATGTATCAAAAATGGACCACTGTCTCTTGCGCTGGTTTGTTGTAATATACTTGATTATGATTTTTTTTCTGTTTCAATAAATCAACTAACTTTAAATACTTTTATCCTAAACAAAAAGGGTTTATACGGGGTTTTCATGTACACCGCAATTATTTAAATTTTATCAAGATATAGCACCATTAGAGATAATGAAGGACAGACTGATTGTTTATTTTTGGATTTTTGGACTTTGGACTAAACACTAATAATTGCGTTCACGTCGGTTTCTCTAAGAAAGGTAAAAAACTTTACAAATCAATGCATTTTAAACAATCGAGTATTTACGAAAGAACGCAAACACAAGTACTTAGGCTCACGTCTTCTGAGGATGGGGATGATCTCAACACAGTAGCAGGCTTTTCATTAGATCTAGATCAGACCTAGGCTTCTAAAAAGAAATCTGACCCATGGAACCAAGAATTTTAAACAGGCGGCATACTCTTCCGACGTCAAACCAAAAAAAAAAACGTCTTCCTTGTGTGGGATCTGTTTCACAAAGTACATATTCATGCACTTGACGGCATTCAGTTGATCACAGGAAGATTTTTTGGGAAAATATGACCAAACTGAAAGCTTTCGATGTGTGAAGAGAGATTTTAGTTGGCAGTACTTGAAACATCAAAAACTTAATCTAAGGTCAAAACTATTTTATTTTGTCTGTTTTAAAGAACAGACTACATTTCTCCAGATTATTTAAAATCAGATTAATATGAATGCTCTTGTCATGACCGCAAAATTTAAAGTACCGTCCTACAACCCCAGAACTGATCTGTTGAAGCATACTTTTTTTTCAGAAGTTATTGTTCAATAGAGTATGTTATCAGCTGATTTAGTGTGTTGAAAGACTGCGAATTTATTCACTCTATCAAGCACTGTGCCCCTTTTCTCTCTCAATGACGCCTGAATGCACGCTGCGGAAATTTTTTTAATAAAACAAGAAAAACAACTTGTGCAATAATCAATACATTGCCGACTTTGAGACTCCCCAGGGCCAAAATGTGTTTCTATGATGTATTGATCTGCACAGCACAAACATATCGTAATTAACAAATGAAACAGAAATAAAAGCGTGCCTATGAATGTACTGCACTGTATGCTTATTCAATAAACTGCAGCAGCGCAATATTATGATACCTATTCTTTCGATATACTCTCAAGAAGTGTTTTCTAAAATGTGAAGAATACTCAAGCAAATATAGTTCCGAATGAACATAGCGTGAATGAATTACGGAAAAATACGCGCCTATATTCTGGCAATAGTTATTAACGTTTTTGTCACGGCGTTTTGCAGGCACCTGAAGCTCCATATATTCGTTGTTTAGAACAGTGCAATAATAAAGTGAACAAATCACGTATCAGGGGCCTTAGCATTGTGGCAACTTCATTCTTATGCAGCGACGCCAGAAAGTCGCTGATTGTAGTATTCTTTTAGAGGTGCATAAAACAATGTGCTAGTAAGAGATTTTTGTGCGTCATTCGAAGTATAAGATAAACGTACAAAAGATTTTTAGTCGCCAACAAATACATATGTAAATCCACATTGATATTGTAGAATTGCAATGATTGTTTCAGAGTACAGGTCACACCAACTGTTTCCCCAGTATATAATATAATAATGCAGTATTTATGAAAGCGGCCAAGCGTCACATGCATGCTCGTTATTTCTAGGACAGCGATTATCTTCCTGCATGCGTATTTTATTCACGATTCACAAAACTTTGTGCTGCGAAAGCGAAAATCGGGGATTTCTTTAGATTTCAATTCTCCGCATTTAACTGCACTCATGGAGGATATTCTTGGCAATGAAAGAAAAGCTACTGGCGTGTACCCTTTTCTACGTGTGCTCTCACGCGAAGTAGTTTGTTTAATCGACTGTTTCGCAGAGCAGTTGTAATGCTTGTTCATATACAATGAAAGTTTGATATCAATTCTCTTGCCGTTAACATGCAAGATACACGTAATAAGAACATATCACATGTGCAAAAGCGCAAGAACACAGTTTCCAGAGCAAAAGAGACAAAACATTTAACTGTTTTAAGCTATTTTCTATCTGAAACACGCAGACGTATATTTAAAGAAGTGAATTCTTCATAACACAGGAAATGAGGACACAATCGGGGGGCATGAATTTGTTAGTGGAAGCAAACAAGCAGTTTTGTTTCATTCAATGAATATCATGAAATGCACTAAGATCCTTATACTTTTAAGATTTCTGAAACAATATTGCTTTCCCTGTAGGGCATCAGCACTGGGTCATTTATGAGGTAATATAAAACTAAGCATTGGAATCAAAGTGGCTACCATACTAATATAACAGATATAATTTAATAACTTATAGTTATTCACAACTTATTTCAAGTGTTTTGCTCCAAAACGTTTCAATTTCTCTATTTTGTTTAATTATTTTGTATAAAGTTTCTAAACATGTTACGCAATTACTCATCGTTTTTAGAAAAACGTTCTTTTTAGATCTCCACCAATTTTAATGTATTTGATTTATTTACATTTTTCAAAATCCCACGACTTCACTATTCATGACTGACCCGCCGTGGAGGGTTGCGGCACTTCCCTTCGACACAACCAAATAAATTAGTAGCAGAGTTCCATGCCAAGCCAAGCTGGGGGCCCAGTACCACGCTGGATGCTGAGATGTTGGAGTCGCATTTTACTGGGAGGCTCTGGGTACCCATACGCAAAACAGAACTACAACGCTGAAACAAGTGCAAAAATCAAGGGGAGCCTAATGCTTCGCATTTAGGAGTTGAACACGATACAGATGGCCTCCTTCTAAAGCATACTTCAAACACTTGGTGCATGAAACATTTTCGAACTTGCCATGCACCCACTACGTGGTTTTAGGAAACAGGTGGTGTAGCGTGTGCGCAAATTGTAGTGGGTTACTGCCTTCAAAACACAAAGTCAATATAATTATTCCAATGGGTGCTTGTAGCACGCTTAATGACTGCAAATGTTCATGTGTTAATTTAAAGCATGTATACTGGACGTGCGTGCGTGTAAAGCATGTGCCACTTTCACTGATTTTCGAGGCAGATGAACCTATTTTCATTGTATTCACCAGCAGATACGTGGCCGTGTTGTAGAACATGCGCTTGCCACGAAAGCGACCGGCTTAGATTCTCACTCTGATTCAGGATTTCTTACTTAGTGTATTGCATTGTTCTCAATGATTCGGCCATGCATGAGGTGATGATTTTTCGCACAAAACCAATGACGCCAACGTTCGCATGATGTCGACACTGAAATGTCTGCGAAACAAGCTCTTTGACGCTATCGTGTTAAAAACGTACTGACATCAAGCTTTGGCGCTAGTTTTTGCAAAACGTTCATGCCACATGTTATATTGGCTAGCAGAAGTGAAGAAGGGCGCCAGATGTCAAAGATTGTGATTTGAAAAACAAGTTGGTGTTTCAAAGGTGTACCGATTACAAAGCGCTCGCACACATTTATTCATCACAAGTAGCAGAACCATCAAGAATGTGAAGAGTTGCGTGGGTTGACCTATTGCCCCATAAAAGCGTTAAGTGATTTTTACTGCATCTTGTAAACTTAAGCTATAAAGAAGCACATCATGAGCATAGAAGGACACAGTGCGTGCGTTGTCTAGAAATATGAAGTTTACTCGAACAAACATGAACACAACAAAAACCACCGCATTGGTGCACCTAAAAAATACCTCACGTCAAACAAATGGTTGAGCCTGCGTACCTCGCAATCTAGTAGACAAACATAAGGTACTAATACACAACCATTACCCTTGTTTGTGGTAAAGAATGCTTCTGCAAGTTGATGCGTCCTTTCATCTTTATGTTTTGGCTTAGTAACGATGTTTTGTAAAAACTGTGTTAATGCACATGATATACATTGGGCCCAAACGTGTGACGTGAACATTCTTTTGAATCTGAAGGATTTATTGGGGTATTGAGGGTGCTTTTTGTATCTATCTATCTATCTATCTATCTATCTATCTATCTATCTATCTATCTATCTATCTCTCTAGCAGCCTATGACTTGAGCTCTCCTGGCCATTAGGGATTCTCACCTGTGTCTCAGTGCTCTCATGATCACCCATTGAAATGGAGTAAAGTAAAAATTAGTCTCGGAGGTTAAGACGGCTTCAAAATTATGACTTGCTGGTCAAGATTTGAATGATGTCACAATTTTGTCGCAATGTAGTCAAACAATCCCCGCCAGACAGTGTCACATACCCACAGGGGGGTATGTGCTGCTGATATGTGCTGCTGACCATGAGACATTGACGCTTTATATTCAGATAGTCGTGAAAACACGTGAGTATTTTAACGCATGAGCATTCAGAAAGAGTTTAACTCGGCAGTCTTGGCCGATGAATGCAAATTTTGTATGATAGAGCCCAAGCTGATACCGAACCCAAGAATTACGCGTGGCAATCAAGGATTCTACGACAGAATTACGCAAGGTGTCGGAAGAACTGTTCGAATAGGTGCTAGTGTTCGTGAAACCTTAGTTGTGGCGGCAGTGTTGGCTTGTGAAGTTATGAGCAACACATATCTACTGCTTTGATACAGCCATTATGTCGTGTTACTATCTATTGTATCTGAAGTTCATTGATGTAGTGATACATGATGTTCATCCACTGAAGTTCATTGATGTAGCAATACTCAGGGCTACCATCCTCGCGAGCGCCAGCGCATAATACCAACTTAGTGCTTCTGGTGTTGCCAATATCTGTGTTGGTGTTGGCGCTGTAACGCAACTGTAAAAACTGCTTATATAAAACATATGCGTCTGTTTACCATGTGTCGGCGCAACCATTTGTATTTTTCCACTTATCTATTGATAGATATTCAACGTTCCAAAGCCACCATATGTATCTGAGAGACGTCGTAGTGGAGGGTTCCGGAAATTTCGACCACCTGGTGTTCTTTAACGCGCACCTAAATCTGACCACACGGGCGTACGACATTTCCGCCTCCATCGGAAATGCAGCCGCCGTAGCCTGGATTCGAACCCGAGACCTGCGGATCAACAGCCGAGTACCTTAACCACTAGACCACCGCGGCAGGGCTTTTCTACTATCTACAGTGCCACTTTGCAACGTTTTGCTCTATAGCGAAAAAGTCGCAGCTTTGCTGAAAAGGCGAAGCGATGAACGCAATAGCAACAAATAAGAAGGTAACCACAAAAATGGGAAGCAGATAAACACGTTTCTCAAGATTCTCGCACACAAATGAGGCAAAACACGTACTCGCACGTACAGATGAACGCGAATAAACATCTTAGATGTTACTTCGCTGTGTCTTCCAAGTGCGCCCTTTCCAAAACCAAGACTGTACAGCGAATGCAGTGACCTTCGTGCACCTAGTAATTACAACAGAATTGTTCTGGTGAAAGCCCATGGCGTACGATTCTCCCAACCGTGAGATAACCGCGCGGACGTGTGATCGTGCACCACCACCCCCCTCCCGATGGGGCAAAGTACGTGTGGAAGCGAGAGTACGTGCCACCGCATCGTCAAATGACTTCCTCGACACATATCAGCGCAGATTCCGAGAGGGTCAGTCCATCACAGACCATCTCATCCACAAAGAGGCGCAAATCTGCGAAGCTTTCATTCATAAGCAGTTACTCCCATCTCTTTTTCTTGACAAGCACAAGGCACACGATACAACAAGACGTTTCGGAATCATGCGAGACCTATCACACTTATGTGTACAAGGTAATAATGCAAGTGCAATTGAAAGTTATCTGTCTAATCGTATATTCCGTGTTCGAGTTGGCAACATGTTGTCACGACCGTCAAATTGAACAACATAGGAACGTCAATCCCACGTAACATGTTTTATTTAACATGCGTTGATGAGTTAGCGATCGATATCAAATCCTATAATCTCTCGGCAAGCGAGCGACAGGGTCAGCATTGTGTTAAGAATGTGCGTAAATAGGCAGACGAGAACGTTTTTCCTCTGAATCCACAAAATAGCTCATGTGCTTTGTTTCTAGGAAGAGAGGCCTCTACCCCGAACCTCTTGTAAAGTTGCAGGGTAAGATCATAGCTTTGAAGAGCGAACAGAAATTTTGTGGCATAATTCTAGACGCGAAACTCACTTTTGTACGACACATTAGGAACATTAAAGAAGTATGCATCAAAACAATGAGCATCTTGAAGGTGCGGTCCCGCAAAAGTTGGTGCAGTGACAAAATATGTCCTATGAGCCTCTACAAAATCTTTTTACGCACCCGTCTATGCTATGGGGCGATAGCGTACCAGCCCGCAACACCACGGCATTGGAAATGATGGACTCTGAGCACTATTTAGGCATCCGCCTTTCTACAGGTGCTTTTTGAAAGTCTCGTGAAAAGCCTTCACGCGTGCTTAGACGAATGGTCGCTACATACACAAAAGATGTAGCTATCTTTTACGTATTTTTTGAAAATCGCTAAAAGCACTGACGATCCCACATATCTTGCTGTAAACAACACATGCAGCTCTCCGCTCTATTAAAACCAACCCACAAGAAAATACTTTTTTATGCTGCGTGTGTGAGCACTGAAAGAGGACACGGGTGTCCCATTGCTCGAACAACGCGTAATTGCTCCTACTTTATACGCCCTGCTATGGCAATGGCAGGTTATAAATTGTGATACATCTTTCATAAAATTGAGAAAGCAAGCCCCACCTCTATCATTCAGATGTACCTCTGAGAATGGGCAAACAAATACACCTATCGTGAATATTTGACTGATGCACCAAAACCTCACGCGGGGGTATCCTACCAATCGCTGGGCCCATCTTTTTTGGATGTTGGTATTTCCCCCTCGCAAAGAAGCATTTTAACAGCATAGGATTACTATATACCGGCTTCAGTAGGATACAGTAAATAATCAGAAATAGTTTATGCTGAAATACACACAAAATCATCAGGATTCAGGTTCAGATTCAGATTCATTTTTATTGAGCATTTTCTTTACAAAAATGTGGAAAGAAAACGCAAGATTGGGAGTGTAGAGCTGGTATGCACGTAAGCGTCGTAAAAATTTTTAAAATCACCTGAAAACCTTTTTATTGTCTCATCTGTTTTATGTTTACGTTGAAACAGCATGTAGTGCTATGCTGCATGCCAAAACAGCGTGAAATTGAGAAAACGTACAAGCTGATAAGCTTGCAACATCAGTCCATGCGAACACTACGCCGTCGTCGGTAGCAGTCCCCGTACTGAATTTGCACCTCTTTCTGAAAGAAAAAAATTCTGATGGAATTTAGAGCACTGCACAGGCCAATTTTTTTGGACGGAAACCAAACTGGCCGGAAAACGTCATGCTTCGGCCCGCCCTATACGGTCCCGGTCTTTTTAAATTCGACCCGTACCCGGCCAGGGCCAGAAAGGTTTAGGCCAGGCCCGACCCAACCTGTTTCAGCCAGTCATGCTTAAAACGTGATAGAGAAACTGTCCACTCTTCGGATATCGTGACCGTACCATCCTCACCAATATTTATTTATTTAGTGTATTGAAACTTGCTCTAGTGTGACGACTTTAAGTATTGCACCCTGTGTACTTTCGGGCATTTTCGCTCATAACACTTTTGAGAAATTCCATGCTAATATATCAGATATTTGTCATAGCCGTCTCATTTATGCAGTGCTAACCTCAGAAACTTATTTTTGCATTTCAAAGAACCACTACAAAATATACTACCCTCATAAGGTGGGAAAAAAGGCAGACACTTATTGTTTCAGTGTACATAAACTGCATGTGATGTGGGGCTATTGAGTAAAAGTAACACGTCTCCTGCAAACGTTATGTATTATTGCAATTTTTGCGCAACATACACATGAACGAGAAGAGACAGACACGACTGGCGCAATTTATTTCGTTATGCAATAAAAACACACAAAACACCCTACAGCAACCTTAACCTCTTGAAAGAATAAAGCGAGGCAGCATCACAAAATTTGAAGCTGTCGTGTTGACTTCTTGGCTGCTTGCACGGTATACTATGTTTACGAGCTCAAAAAAAAAGATTGCTTTTTTCTCCACCTTTCTTTCCCGAGTAGCCGCCACCGC
This sequence comes from Rhipicephalus microplus, assembly GCF_013339725.1. Classification (NCBI taxonomy): domain Eukaryota; kingdom Metazoa; phylum Arthropoda; class Arachnida; order Ixodida; family Ixodidae; genus Rhipicephalus; species Rhipicephalus microplus. The sequence goes on from NC_051175.1 coordinate 39,932,323, forward strand.
AGTTCCGTTATCTGTCAAAGTGAGCGACACCCATTAGCAAGCGTGCCACAGCATGTGAAGATCCTTAGGCGTGGTTCAATTTCTGCTCTGTAGTGGTAGTAGCATTATATTATTAATACTGCTATTAATGCTACTCCGCATAATATTAGTAGCAGTATGTATGTATGTATGTATGTATGTATGTATGTATGTATGTATGTATGTATAATTGTATGTATGTATGTTTGTATGTATGTAGGTATGTATTGGACGCTTCATGGATGATAGGGGTAAAGGAAGATGAGGAGGACGAAGAGATAAAATAAACTGGTGTTCTGACTTACACCATGTCTCATCAGGTACAATAAGTTGACAAGATCTACCGCAGCAACATCATGAGCCCACCAAAGATGATCAGCCTGCCGAAATACACTGGAGCAGAAGGCGACGTCCTTGTTGACAAGTGGTAGCGCCTCTTGGAAACGAAGGTGAGCAACGTCAGCTGGTCCGAACGAGATCGCACCGACTGTATCAGCGAGTACCTTGAAGGTGAGGCGTTCCGCTGGTGCGTCACCAAGATTTCGACGCAGAAGATACGTGGGAAAGCATCAAAACAAGCATGATAGCTCAATTTGCTGCACCTGTCAGCGACCCTTTCCGCCAATTCATACACTGCAGCTCAAAAGAGAACAGCGCATCAGGCACTACTATGAAACGAAGACGCGCCTTGGTCTCCTCTCGGACTTGAAAGACGTTCCCATAGTATCAGGATTGACCGACGGTGTACCTGAGGACACCGAAGGCGCCTCGCTATATTGACGCTTACCACCCCAGCTAAGTGGCTTTGTGCGGCGCTTAAAGCGGAAGACTGTCCACACAGATGTTTCACAGCACTCCTCAAAGCAGCAGCTCATGCGTCGAGAGCCTCATCCTACGCGACCATGACTACCTGCAGGATCGATGCGCACCACTCACAGTGAGTGCCGACATTTTGCATCTGCTGGTTTGCCGAATCAGTTTCCGTGGCACAATGAGTGCCTTCGTCGTGAAATGGTGTGTGCTCTAACTGACAACCACGGAAATGAAGAGGGCGGTTTCACGCTTCATTAATACGTAAGGTGCACTTGTGAACGGACACATGGTGAACACAACTCTCGATACAGGAGCGACTATTGCCTGTATAAATGACGTTTTGTTGAAAAAACTCAAGCTTAAGTTGCTCAAGGATCCATGCATTAGTGTCCAACAAGCCACTTCAACCACCAAAGCCTTGGGCCGCGTACACATACAGTTGGAAATTGAAAAGATAAAGCGGGCTGTCCAAGCACGCGTTCTTACAGGCATGAAGACTGAATTCTTGCTAGGCCTGAAGAACGCCTCCTATTTCGACCTGTTACTGGAATTCCACACATTGACTTTGCTTCAAGACAACAAAGCTTTTAAACTTCTTTTCACTCCTTTCAAACTTCCTTTCAAACTCAAAAATGTGTCTTCAGCGCCGCTACAACCCCACTTTAAGCCGTTGATGTCACGCACTTTTCACTATCGCAACAAGTGCTTTGAGAGAGGTGCTTCACAGTTACGAGGACATTTTTTCAAAGTCTCAGACGGATTTCGGATGTATCGCGCGGATGAGCGACCCTGCATTGCCCTCAACAACAACGTCCCTATCCACAGACCACCATATTGATGCTCCCCGGCAGACAAAGAGGAAATTTTCAGGCTAGTGGACCTACTTCTTAAGCAAGGTGTAGTGCGTCTTTTTTTTCTCATACTTGGCTCCCGTCATTGTTGCAGAGAAAAAGGTGAAGGACGCACACGTTTATGCACTGATTATCGAAAGCTTAACACTGTCACTGTGCCTGACTACCAACCAATTCCGCGTAAAGACGATGTTCTAGACTACCTGGGAAAATTGAAATACTTTTTGACATTGGCTATCACAGTAGGCTACTGGCATGTCAAAATGAACCCAGAGGACATCCCAAAAACAGCTTTTGTCACGCCTAATTGCCTTTATGAGTGACTTGTTATGTCTTTTGGTTTCCTAAATGCTCCTGCTACGTTCGAAAGAGCTGTGAAATAACTTATCAGAAACAAACCTTAAAGAATGTTGTTAATTATTTTCATGGTATTATGGTCTTCGCCGACACGTTTGCTGAGCACCTATAGCAACTCCAACATCTAATACATGCCCTAAAATGGAGAATATAAAACTTAAACTGAAGTTGTGCCATTTTGCTCATGATTAGATTTAATATCTGTGTCACACATTGTCGCACGGTACAGTGTCGCCTATACGAAGAAACATTGAAACTTCACCGCACTTCCAAAGCCCGAAATCCCCAAAAGAGCTTCAGCATTTTTTACTCACCACTAACGTTTGCCGCCAGTTTATATCGCACTTCAGTGACATAGTTTTCCCAATTACGAAGCTGTTGACTAAGGAGACACCTTGAGAATGAGATTCCTCATGTGAATAAGTTTTTGGGAACATGAAATACTGTCTGACCAAAAAACCCGTTTTACAAATTTTTTTTCTTGTGAGAAACCATGCATTCTTTATTGCGACGCATCTAACGTAGGTGTAGGCGCAGTTCTGAAGCAACCAGATCATGATGATAAAGAACACCACATTGTCTATCACACTCGCAAGCTACTCACGCACGAGTCAAATTATGGCATCACAGAGCTCCAATGACTTCCTATAATTGACGCTGTTGACAAGTGGCACTGCTATCTCTACGGACGACCATTCAATGCTGTCACCGATCATGCTGCTTTACAATGACTTTAAAACATAAAAAAACCCATGGCAAGCTCTTTTGTTGGTCTATGAAGCTGTCGATGTAGGACGTTAATATTCGACGTCAAAAAGGCAGCGACAACATCGAGGCGGACGCATTTTCGCGGAGCCTTATGTTTCAACTCCTTTTATTACCAGACCTTCAAACTTACCAGGATGACCGCCCTCGCTGCAAATACACAACAGAATACGTTGTCACTATCGTGACACGTAAAGGAATTCGCAAAGTGCACGTTCGTCTCAAGGTTCAACTGGGCCTTTTGCAGAAAGCGCACTGTCAGTTCGGCCACCTCGGATGCACTAATGGAGAGTGTGCAAGAAGCAAGGAAATGTGCAACCATGAACACGCTTGCCTACCATGAGAAGAACAAGATCATCTACGATGACAACTTTCTACAAGATCTCCAACCTGGTGAATTGGTTCTCTACAAAACACAATGGCACCCGTACGCAGGAAAGCTCAGTTCGGTCATGGAAGGACCTTACACAATTCTTCGCAGAGTCTCTCCTATAAACTATGAGATCGACCGATGCGTAGCACCGTTAGGCTGAACTAATGACATTTTGCACGTGAACAAACTGCGTTGATACTATTGTCCCAATAAGTTGACGCTCTCTCGGTGGGAGGGCGCAGCGTGTGACGCTTCACGGGCGAATAGGGGTAAGGAAGATGATGACGACTAAGAGTTAGAATAACTGGTGTGCTGACTGACGCCATGTCTCATTCGTTACATGTATGTATGTATGTATGTATGTATGTATGTATGTATGTATGTATGTATGTATGTATGTATGTATGTATGTATGTATGTATGTATGTATGTATGTATTTAATTGATTGATTGATATGTGGGGTTTAACGTCCCAAAACCACAGATGATTATGAGAGACGCCGTAGTGGAGGGCTCCGGAAATTTCGACCACCTGGGGTTCTTTAACGTGCACCCAAATCTGAGTACACGGGCCTACAACATTTCCGCCTCCATCGGAAATGCAGCCGCCGCAGCCGGGATTCGAACCCGCGACCTGCGGGTCAGCAGCCGAGTACCTTAGCCACTTGACCACCGCGGCGGGGCTGTATGTATGTATGTATGTATGTATGTATGTATGTATGTATGTATGTATGTAACCACCTGTAGTTTATAAATTGCTGAATAGAGGTGTTGTGGGTTAATGACCTTGAAAAAATTTTAAAGTTACCATTAGCATTTTCCGTATAGTTAACAATTTCGTATAGTTGACAGGCAGGCAGACAGACAGACAGAGAGACAGACAGACAGACAGACAGACAGACAGACAGACAGACAGACAGACAGACAGACAGACAGACAGACCGACAGACGGTTTGCCGCACCTATTATCATTCACTCCATGGATATGCTGTGACTTTTTTCCCTGAAAATGTCTATCGCGTCGTCTTGGCACGGCCTTCGAGCTTCGAAAGCAATATGCTTTTGTGAGAAAACCTCTCTGGGGTTTTCGTATACTCCCAGCATGGTGCCATCTACAACATTGCGTACGTTAGAACAGTCGGAGAAACAAGACTCTGCTTCCTACCCTTCTTTGTTTCTTGAGGTCGTATCACACGCAACTTATTCATCATTCAGCCCGATGATTTCGCTATTCTTTCCATATTGTCTCCACAGACAGCCTTTTACAGTCCATACCATGGTTTGGCACATCCTTCCCACAATAAATAAAGCGCCGCCATTATTTTAACAACATTTCAAAGTCCTAAAGCAATGTTTCTCAAAAGCCTCGACTACAGTTCTTGACTATCTGCCTTGAGCGTTATTGGAATATGAAACTGTGTTCAATAAACAACAGAACGCCTTCAGAGTTCTGTTGACCGCAACTCTACGTCAAACATGTGATGTGCACTGCTCAAACCTTAACTATGACGAAAGCGAACTATGACAATTCAGGCTTTCGCGGTAATGTTTCCCTCTACAGCCACAGGCACACCCACTGTCGACACTGTTGACTTGAAGAAGCTTCGATCGGGATGCACTGTCTTCTCTAAAGGTATCTATAGCTGTTTGGGGAGCGTTGTGTCGAAATCCCGCACATTTATCACATATACGGCGCGTTTGTTTATTAAGTGGGTGTCGTCTTAGTGCACAAACATTCACATAGCTCAACGAGAGTGCCATGAAGGCCACCATGACGACGACATCAATGCATGGCACCTGAATGGAGGTGTGCATAAGGCTGATATGGTGGCAGTCATTCAGGCCAGTTGCCGTCTTCAGAAGTTGTGACGTGGTTGAAGGGAGAGCTGACGCCAAGAGTCTCTCTTCAAGTTGGACATCGAAGAATCTTCTGCTTCTCTCGAAGAGGCGATAAATGCAGCTGGTGTTTTTGTCGTATAAGTTTTGCGAATTATTCCCACATCCTATCACTGGCGGTCTTCTCGAGATGCCCTTTTCAGAGGCGAAGCCACATAGGTTCGAGCTTCATTTGGTGTGCGGTGTGACCACTCATATGGTGCATACACGTGGCATACGTATGGCGCACCACCAACGCAGGAACTGTCTGCTAGTAAGTTTTTTTTTGAAAAACAACAACCGATAACACTGCACAACCATTCACTGCCCCCCCCTTATATATAGGCACTGCATCTTGACGGCCTGAGTAATGCCGGTGGGAAGTTTTTCCTATTTGTTTTTAAACAATAAAATTCGCAGTGAGCGTGTTATCCCAAGGCGGACTGTGGGTCTCGGTGTCCATTAGTAGTCTTCTGTCCCCCTTTGCCAATTATCTGCGATTAGCATGTTTCAGTAAGAACTACCAGTCCATCACTGCTTGCTTTGCCCATCCTCAAGTTTCTCTCCTAGTCCATGCCACAATGAACACCAGTGGCCACGTCATCGCAAGTGTGAGCATGAGCGCTCACTGTTTCGCACCATCACATGATTCGCTTTTAGTGGAGGATGGTGTAAATATGTTTTGTTGTATGGCTTCATACTTTCTGCACAAAGACCAACTGTTCCTGTTTTAAAGAAATGGCAACACTGTCATGATCTTTCGCAGATGTCCTTCGTAGCACAACTTCTTCGCCACCATTTCAGAAATCAATGGCTTCGTTGAACCCCCTATGTAGTTGTCCTGCTTCGGGGAATGTCTTTCTGACAATACCACTATTATCAGGCTTCGAAAGCAGTTGTGACAAGTCAGCGAAATCATCCCGTCTTCGACATTTCTTCGAAGGACGCAGATAAGACTGCTCGCGTAATGTCTATCCGGCTCTTTGGACGGACGATGGTCCTAAGAGACTCCAATTCACTTCAGGGGTAGCGGCAATTAACGCTCTGATATCCGACACCCCACCGACTGTGGTGTTAAACGGCATTGCTTTTCACAGTCGGTCAAGTCCAATCAATAGACTTTCTTTGCGCTCGAAGGTGACGTTATAAAAACAACTGCACCCACGAATTGTTTGGCTTCTGTAATGGTGACTTCGTCAAGCCGATTCGTTCTTGTATATTCAATGATGTTGCCACAGATGAAAAGAATGACAACAGCTTCTATCTGCACAATTTACGGTAGTAATTCGGAAAACACAAAAAATAACTTCTCAGCACTAGAAAGAGCCAGTCGAGTAAAATGGGCGAATCGAAGTTTTTCCTACGAATATTTTATAGCCATTTTGAAATTTTCAAAAAACCTGCCACTGGTAATCAGCTTGGAGTGATGAAATTTAGCTATTTAGCTTGCGAAACATAAACTGGCGCACTGAACAGCCCATCTGCCATTCACTTCGAAACATCGTCAATGCAAGTGAATGATTTTAAATGGTGTAAAACCCCATTTTTTAAGTTTTCCTCTTTACGGCCATTAATAATATTTGTACATATCTGAAGATGCTTTCTGCCAAATAGAATGCCCCAGGCAGCATGCAAATGCCTCCTTTCTGTAATTTCTTCAAGCAACTGGTATAAGAAACATGGGATTATTACGGGCCTGTCTCAGGCCCGGGCCCGACCTGAGCCCGGCCCAGGCCAGGTACAACAATGCCTTGCCATGGCCTTACTTGCCCGCAGGCCGGGTTCAGCCCTGGCCTGTGCAGTGCTACATGAGGTAATACTTACAGCATACATGAGATGGACAAGTAATTAATAAATTATTTTAGGCTTTACTTTGGTGACTGGCCACCAACATCACGAACGCGCCATACAGAAGAAGCACTATGCCGGTTACGTAATGATCGCACATATTGTACGTGCTCACACCTTCTGTCTGTTGGTGAACCACCTATAGCGAGAATTGTTTTCAACCCCTTACTGTCCTTCATAATTTGATACAATGCAGTGAAGGGGATTCCATTAGAGAAAAGCAGTACCAACACCCTACCGACAACAGGTGCCTCTTCGCCGAGCGATGTTCATCGATAGAAGTCCACTTTTCAAACATAATTCATTATACGCATTAAAAAATGTTCATAACTTCCACGTGATCTACCTCGGTAATCTGTAGCACGACCTATCGCAAGAGGTCATGGCTGCCGTAAATGCACCACAAAACACATGTTTATCAGTCCTTGGAGACAAGGACGCTAAAGAGACATCGATTGATTTGTGGGGTGTAACGTCCCAAAACCACTAAATGATTATGAGAGCCGCCGTAGTGGAGGGCTCTGGAAATCTCGACTACCTGGTGTTCTTTAACGTGCACCCAAATCTGAGTACACAGGCCTACAACATTTCTGCCTCCATCGGAAATGCAGCCGCCACAGCCGGGATTTGATCCCGCGACCTGCGGGTCAGCAGCCGAGTACCTTAGCCACTAGACCACGGTGGCGGGGCCTGAAGAGACATCGTGCTCTCTAATCTCTTCATAGCTTGATCACCAGATCCGTTAACGAATACTTTTCAGTGTAAACACTTCACGGCACTCTCATAATTTTAGTACCTATATGTTTTACCCGCCTTTACAGTGACGAATATTAGGCCCCTTTGCAGCCAGTCATCATACCCAATGCTTGAGTATTTTTCTCATATACTGACGCTCTTTGGCCTAAACGTTGCCCTTGCCGCTAGAAACACCTTATATCATCATCATGAACTGCCAGCACTTTAAACAATAGTTCATATTATGCTTCGTTCGCTTGATCAAACTCGCCTGTTATGAATATGTCATGTGTTAAGAACTTGCGTGGCCCGGAGCCTCGTAACATATTTGAATCCTCCCTTGCCGGGCACAGAAGAGCCAGCTAGTGTGAAAACTGGCTTATCTCACTGTCCTTCCGCTTATCTCTTTAAGCCGCCTCCTCCTGCATAATATTCAGCATGATCACCTTCTTAGTCAAAGTGTTATAGCTCTAGCCTACGCCTTACGAGACGCCGAAGAAAGTTTTAATGCACCATAAGATAACCGTGGGCTGCCAACGACGTCGACTGACGTAAGTTCAGCACCTGGGAAAATAATAATTTCAGCCTCTGAAAGCAAGCACCTCCTGGGCTGCATTAGGTGCCTCTTGATATTCAAGGGTGCTTCACTTCGCTCTGGCAGGTTGGTCAAGGGTCTATCATAAAACAATGGATCATTGCGTGCAGCGATGTCAAGCCTACGAAGAACACTTTTACTTACTTTTGTTACCTTGAGAAGGTGAGAAGAGAGCTGTTGAGCATTTACAACATCTTGTGGCAGGATGGCAATGTTCCTGATGACTGGAAAGTAAGCCGCTTGTTACCCATCTTGAAGTAGGGCGAATCCCCACTCGAACTTGCCTTATACCGCCCAATATCACTGGCCAGCTTCGTAGGTTAGATAATGGAACGGATGATAGGCTGCCTGGAGTAGTACCTTGAATACTACAAGATTTATTCGAATTCTATGGCTGGTTTCCGACGTGACTGCTCTTTCATTGACAATGTTGTCGATCTAGTTTCGTACGTTCTGCATCAAAGATCCCGTAAGCGACTATCTACAGCTTTGTTTCTAGATGTGAAAGGCGCGTATGATAATGTACTACATGAAGCCATTTTGGGTGCTCTTGCGGTGGTTGGCCTTGGTGCTCGAGAGTTTCGGAGAATTTCGAGTTACTGGGCTGCAAGATCTTGATTTCTGTTAACGGAAGATGGCCCAACTACGCGAAATTATTCTTCTAGACGTGTTCCTCAAGGCGGAGTTCTTAGCCCTACGCTATTCAATCTTGCACTAATTCGCCTTGCTGAATACTTGCGAAGTACCATAAAAATCTCAGTATACGCAGACGACAACTGTGTCTGGACTTCGGCAGTCAGACGTCCTAAGATACGTTCACTGCTTCAACGAGCAGCAACTATGATTGCCAACTACTTGGTAAAACAAGCTCTGAACATATCACCAGAAAAATGCGCGCTGGTGGCCTTCACTCGCGAAGCAATGACCCCTTATGTTATCTCAATCGGCGGGCGACCGATTTCTTACGCCAGAACTTACCGGTTTCTGGGCATCAATATTGATAGGGACCTCTGTTGGAGTCCGCATGTGGCCGATATGAACAAGCGCCTGACCGCTATTTCCCATTTGTTCAAGTTTCTGGCGGGAAAGAGGTGGTGAATGCCAGTAGATGCAATGATAGAGCTCTACAGAACCTTAATTTTTGGTTTCCTAAGATATAGCTTGCCCATGCTTCAACCTGCAAGACCAATTTTCTTGTTCTACAGAAAGTACAAGCCCAAGCACTGAGAGTGTGCCGTGGTCTGCCCAGATGTACGTCAACAGAGGCAACAATCGCAATTGTTGGTGACTATTCTATACAAACGCACATTGTTGTTGAGTGTCTGCGTGTCTTTCTGTCTACCTGTCTGTCTGTTTTATCTGTCTGTGTGTCTGTCTGTCCATCTGTCTGTGTGTGTCGAAGAGTTCATCTGTCCATCTGTGTGTCTGCTTGTCCATTTGTGTCTGTCTCCCTCTCTGTTCGTCTTTCTGGGTATTTGCATGTTTGTGTGTTGGTCTTTGTGTGTCTGTCCGCCAGTCTTCCGTCCCTCTATTTGTCCGCCTGGCTGGTTACGCCTGATGCAGGACGAAGTTAGACTAAGAGGAGCTTTGCCGACATGACAATTTTAGCAAATGAAAAGAAATGAGTCGCAGAATAAACGGTTACCTACTTACAACCTAGTTCATTCAGTTGTCCCATTGTGTTTTTTTGATCATGCATACGATGTTGAACATTTAGCGTGGTTGAGGCTCGAACTTCTCAGTGACCATAAGCCATAACATGATGTTTGAACAAGTGATCACAGCCAGCTTGCGCACACGCAAGGAAAAACAACAGCCAGACAGTAACGATAGCTTGACCACCGTGCAACATATTCATGACAGTTTTTCTGGAAAAAATACGTTGTAATTGTTGTGGATGGCTGTGCATTTCACTGTGGCTGCGGGGAACTTCCCCAAAATTGAAAATTGGACCAGCGGGGTGTTCTGAGGCAGCGCCTTTCAGCTTTTTTTACGATCTGATCTAGAGCAAGTAGCACCTCGCCATGGTGGTCCAGTGGCTAAGGTACTCGGCTGCTGACTAGCAGGGCGCGGGATCAAATCCCGGCGGCGGCGGCTGCATTTTCCGTAGAGGCGGCAATGTTGAGGGCCCGGGTGCTCAGATTTGGGTGCAAGTTAAAGAACCCCAGGTGGTCAAAATTTCCGGAGCCCTCCACTACGGCGTCTCGCATAATCATATGGTGGTTTTGGGATGTTGAACCTCACATATCAATCAATTGGCGCAGGTGGCTCGAATTGGTCCAGCGCAAAATGTTGCTTAGTTCAATAAACTATTCTTCTCTACTCAGCTTTACGTGCATACACAAAAATATTGTGTGCGGACATCTCGACGACGCGCGATTTGCGCGCTCTTGGCGTTTTAAAAAACGACAAGCAAATTCACTTCGCAGATTATCGGCGCGGTACAAGAAAGCATTCCCGCGCAATGATTCATGGGTACACTTCATGGTGTGCACTTTTACGGAAAAGACAAGGTATGTTGACAAGAAGGAAGTCATCTTTTGTTGGTTTACTGCAACCGAGGATTCTTGAAAAACTTGGATGTTGCATTGAACATGCACTGCGAATCAATATTGGCGGAATTAGCGCCCACTGGAAACCTCGTCCTCTGCAGTTTACGTCTTGGCTACAATTTTGTCGTTCATCACAGCAATAATCCGGCTGGAGCCATGCGCACTCTTCTATTTGCTTTCACAACTTTTGCACAATAATAATTATAACAACCAGCCATTTACATGTTAACGTGCAATGAATTCAATAATGACAGCCGCGGATGAATTAGAAAAGGGGCAGTAAGCGAGAGAGTGAGAAGGACGGCGCCGAGAATACCGTGTCGCCGTCTTGAAAACGTTTCAATTAGAGACCTTACTTTACTGATAACTATAGTTAACCAGTGCGTTCTGCACATTGTAACTGACTTGGACGGCAACCAGGTGCGCTCTCATGTTCCCTTGGGATGTGATGTAGTAACCGGCGTGATCTACGACATTGATATCACTATTTCCAATAAGGACTTACAACTTCTTGTCAAGTCAACAACTGATACTCCAATTGTTGATGTCACCCGGCTAGGCAAGTCTCGCTGTGTGAAGATTGCGTTTAAGAGCACATCACTCCCCTCTCATGTGAAGGTGGAATACTTCAGACATGCTGTGCGGCCATTCATTCCGAAGCCTCTCCAGTGCCGTAAATGCATGAAACTTGGACATGTGAGCAGCTTCTGCGAGAATTCGGTGGTATGCCACCGCTGCGCCGAGCACCATGAAGCGGATAAATGCGTCGCAACTGTTAAGAAATGCTCTAATTGCAATGGATCCCATGAAGCCACATCGAAGGACTGCCCGCGGATTCAGAAGGAAATTGCCATCTTGAAGGAGATGGTGCGCGATCACTCATCTCATCGAGAAGCCGCAGCTAAAGTCAGAAGGCGTCGTTCACGTCGACGTCGGTCTTCGAGGACGCCCGCTACCTCCTCGACACGTTTGCGTGACCCCTCATCAGTACCACCTCCTTTGCCTCCCAGACCACATGCCGTGGGAAAGGCTGTAAATGGCAAAGCCAGTGAGCATACTCTAACTGCGACAGAGTGGCCTGCACTTCAAGGGGAAGCAGCATCAAGCGAACCGAAGGAGCTTCATGACGGCCAGTCCGCGCTCCCGCTTTGAGATCTTTCCAACCAAGATAGGCAAGTGACTGCAATCGTGCCGGTTCGAGATCTTTCCAACCAAGACAGGCAAGTGGCTGCAATCGTGCAATCATTAATTGCCACGATTCGCACGCTACTGAGCAGCATACAGTCTCCGTCTGCTAAGAGTGCACTGCAAATACTGGATGCACTGAATCCAGTTCTTGCTAACTTCGTATAAGCACAATGGCTCAACAAAATCTCATCTTCCGCACTAAAGTTAAAAGTGCGTCGATTTTTCAGTGGAATGCCAGAGGCATGAAGTCCCGTATCTCGGACTTTCGCCAATTCGTTCGGGCCAATCAATTCCCTATACTTGTCATATGTGAACCAAACGTATCAACGCCTTATAGATTGTCCGGTTATGAAGCTTTTTGTTCAGCCGCTTGTGAAGAACGAAGCAAAGTAATTGTTTACATTCGCACAGACTTGAATTATCTTTCGCACCCAATAAGTTCAAATGACGACAATCAGTACGTGTGTCTTCGTGTGAAGAAGAATGCAGTTTCGTTCATGCTTATTGGAGGATATATATCTCCGTCATCGCGATTTGACTGCGACAGATTAAAAGACATCCTAATGAGAACCGATGGGCCTTGGATCATCACCGGTGACTTCAATGCCCATCACATGCTTTGGGGAAGCACTAGGATGAATGCCAGGGGCCGGAACCTTGTTACATTCGCTTCCGATTACGACCTTTCTATCATGAACGATGGTACCCCCACATATCTGCGGGGTCTAACGTATGGCAGTTGCCTTGACCTGACATTCGTGTCACGGTGCTTATCTCACAAAGTTAAGTGGTTTTGCGATATTGAGACTCATGGGAGTGATCACATACCCACCTACGTGACGATCGATGGTATCATAAAAAAATTCTCTTCCGGTGTTGCAATTGGCACTGACTGGTCGATGTTTGCATCGCGTGTTGAGAACGCTTGCCAAGAAGGCCTCGCCTGTAGCTTGGAAAATACCATAGTGGAAGCTATGCAAGCCTCCAAACGCAAATTACCAGTTTCGTCTAATGTAACACAGTTTGACATCGAACTGGAAAAATTACGAGCTATACGAAGGCGTGCGGAAAGACGATACAGACGCACAGGATCAATTTACGATCTGAGGGAAGCAAGGCGGCTCCAGAAAAAGATTCAACGACGCATTTACAAACTGGAGAGCGAACGCTGGAAAGCATTCTGCGAATCTCTAGACCCTCATAAACCGCGGTCATATATCTGGAGAACAGTTCGTGGTTTTCGCTCCTCTCCACAACAACGGCACCCTTTTAAAGCTTTGGCACTCCATCATGGAAAAACAGAACTCGAAGTGGCTGAAGAATTTTGCGCGAGAGTTGCCGGGAATATTATGAATGAGAGCATCGACGCCGTGATCGTTCCTGAGACGCGATTACCAGAAATGGACACTCCGTTCACCATGGAAGAACTGGAAGGTGCGTTAGTCGCTTCTAAGCGCATGTCATCGCCAGGTCCTGATGGTATTACTTATAGTGCGTTGGGACACCTTGGACAAAAAGCTAGAAAAGAACTTTTAACATGCTTCAACAACTCCTGGCTCAGCGGCAGTGTTCCCCGAGAATGGAAAATAGGTCGAATAATACCACTTTTGAAATCGGGAAAATCACCATTGGACTTGACAGCGTATCGCCCTATTGCCCTCGCAAGCTGTCTCGGAAAAGTGATGGAAAGAATGGTTCTATTTCGTCTCGAGTGGTACTTGGAACGATACACCAAATACCCTTCTTGCATGGCAGGCTTTCGTCGGGGCCGCTCCTCTATTGACTGTGTCATTGATTTATCGACATTTGTTCAACAAGAAAAAAGTCGCAAGCGCATATCAGTGGCACTCTTTCTTGACGTGAAGGGTGCATATGATACTGTAGCTCACGATTCCATCCTCACTTCTCTCGCAGCAATGGGCATTGGTGAACGAATGTTTCAATGGATAAAAGACTATATAACTGGCAGGGGTTTCTTTGTGCAAACAGATGAGGGTAAAACTGCTGAACATTACACCTACTGCGGAGTACCTCAGGGAGGTGTTTTAAGCCCCACATTGTTCAATGTGGCCCTCATTGGTCTGGTGAAGGTTCTGCCAAAGTCGGTGTGCCTATCCATATACGCCGATGATATTTGCCCCTGGAGTGCTGCAGTTACTCGCCCTCAGGTGCGTGCACGAATACAGCGGGCAGCAACCCTCACAACAGCCTACCTTCAGAAACAAGGCCTAAATATATCAACTGTGAAGTGCGCGTTGATGGCGTTTACACGCAAACCAATGACGCCATACCCTGTTTACATCAATGGACAGAGTGTCAAATATGCACGGACGCATCGTTTCCTGGGCATAATTATCGACAGAAGTCTTTCGTGGAGCCCACATTGTGCGTACTTGAAGAAGAGACTGCTATCTATTGTGCATATCATGAAATTCTTGTGCGGTAAAGCATGGGGAACTTCTGTGGCCTCCATGCTACAGCTGTACAGGGCCCTATTTCTGGGTCTATTGCGGTACAGCTTGCCGTTGCTGACTAACACTTGCAAATCGAATACTCATTCATTGGAGAGTTTGCAGGGTCAGGCACTGCGTATCTGCCTAGGACTGCCCCGATGCGCTTCTACCTATGCCACAATAATGCTTGCCAAAGACCATCCGGTCAGGACATATAGAGCTGTGGATTGCCTCAGAGCGCACATTCGACATGCTAGCCGTGTCCCCGACCACCACTTGGCCCTTCTACCTTCCGGAAGACCACGTGCTACGTTTTCAGACGTCATAGCCAAGCACCTAAACAGCATTCCATCAGGATATACGCCAGCTGCGAGAACGGCATGCCCTTTGTGGTGCCTCGACCAGCCGCAAGTACGTCTAGAAATTCCGGGAATCAAAAAGAAAAGCAGTCACTCCAGAGTAGCATTGATGCAAGCAACACTGCTATTATTACATGAGTTGTACTTAGACCGAACGCAGATATACACTGATGGGTCCGTCTCATCCAGCAGCTCATCAGGTGCCGCTGTAATTCCGGCTGCAGAAATGACAATCAAGTTTAAGTTGTCGCATATGACTACATCTACGGCATCAGAGCTTGCTGCTATAAGGGCTGATTTACAATATCTCGTTCAAGAACGTCCAGGAAAATGGGTCATATTCTGTGATTCGAAGGCAGCGCTTCAGAATTTGCAGTCTACCATGCGTAGGAGGAGCCATGACCAACTGGTAGAAGAAATAAGACATTGCCATCATGAAGCTCTAGCACGAGGGCATGATATTATATATCAATGGCTGCCTGAACATATCGGTATTACCGGAAATCAATTAGCCGATGATGCAGCCCGCTCAGCCCATGAAGAAACCCGTGTAGTCCCGATTCCTCTATCAAGGAAAGATGCAGCAAGACAACTTTACCTGCTGGCTCGAGATCTCACACGCACGTTCTGGTCGTCTACCACCTTCCAAAGGTGTCAATTTTATGAACTGGATCCTTCACTCAAGCTAAAGCTACCATCACACCTTTCCCGCTCCGATGCGACACTGTTATGCCGCCTTTGGTTGGGTGTTGCATTCACAAAGGCGTACTCCTTTCGCATTGGTATGGCAGACACTCCTACATGTGACTACTGGGGAGATGAAGAGACCATCGAACACGTCCTGTGCAGCTGCGCTTGCTACGACACACAGCGATGCCAGCTACGGATGGTTTTGAATCGACTTGACCCCGGACCATTTTGTGTGCAGAAGATACTAGGACCTTGGGCATCTGCCTCAGTTGCGCAGAAAGCAACTAAAGCACTGCTACTCTACCTTAAGTCAACAAACCTGAGCGACCGCCTGTAAACTGTGTGTGCTCCCCGAGTGTGCTCGTGATTGTGTGTACCTTCTCATCTTTCTGCAACCTCTTTTCTCCCATTTATCCCTTCCCCAGTGCAGGGTAGCAAACCGGATGTGCGTCTGGTTAACCTCCCTGCCTTTCCTTGCATCTTTATCTCTCTCTCATAGTTAACCAACCTCCTGCCACGTGGGTGTGACTATCGCGTCGGCCGCTTGCACTGGCGCCGGCCTAGAAATGTCTCCTTTTTTGCTTCATGATAAGAGCTTTATACTTCAGAGTCGGTGTACATATTTTATTCATTGTGCACATAAGTTCCTTATGCTTCTCAAAGTCTGACACCAAATCCCTTTTAGGAATGGCCCTGGTATGAGATATGGCAAAGGTATTCTGTAAAAGGGCAGCATTATCTGGGCATTGTTGAACCTCCGCTACCTATCTCCCACTTCTTCACTGTCTCTTTCTTTTGTGGGACTATATTTTGCGACTGCGGCCCGGTAGCTAAAGTGAATTTAAGACCCTTGATGTACAGTTTTAGTGCAAAAGCGAAAATTCATTTGTATCGTGATTTTTATAAAAAAGTCTCTTTTGCGAGAAAACCAGGTGTTGTTACAAAGCAGAAACAGCAGCAGGTGAATACAGGAGGACACACTTCAATTAAACCAGAACACTGGCAAACTGATCTGATGAGATCGTCGTCTTTCTCTGTCACTGCGCGTGCTCTTAGTTGTTTTCTTGGCGCTGCATATTCAATGTGGCATCCCTCCTCCGTCTAGAGAGCAGCATCCTGATGCTCTGATACACAGGGCGCTGCAGTTGATGTAGGGTGCAAATTAGTGTGAGCAATAGGACTCTTTCGCACAACGCGCAAATTTCTGGTTTATACTGGCGAGTGCCCGACAGGCTGTCAGGAAGGACCACGTAGTGAACGTCACTCAGGCGTTGTACAGCTGTGTATGGGCTAAAATACCTCTTCAATTTTTCAGACAGTCCCCGGTGGCGTGTAGGACTCCATGCCCAAACTTTCTCGCCTGGCTGATAGACAACATATCGGTGTCGCAGATAATAACGTTGGCCGTCGTAAGTTTGCTGCTGCGTGATTTGGATGCATGTAACCTGCTTCGCGTGGTTTCCTCGTTGAGTAAACGCTGCAGCATTCTAATGGGTATCATAGCAGTCATGTGGCAACATGCCGTCAAGCATCACCGTCATTTCGCGGCCATGTTCTTGCCGCGGTGGTCCAGTGGCTAACGTACTTGGCAGCTGACCCGCAGGTCACGGGATTGAATCCCGGCTGTGGCGGCTGCATTTCTGATGAAGGCGGAAATGCTGTAAGCCCATGTACTCGGATTGGGGTGCACATTAAAAAACCCCAGGCAGTCAATATTTTCGGAGCTCTCCAATACGACGTCTCTCATAATTATATAGTGGTTTTGGGACTTCACGACCATGAAGAGTTCTGAACGGCGTTTTTCATATAGTTTTTTGCTGCTCCGTATAATAGGCGAACGTGATGGACGATAGAATGTCATCCCAGTTTTTGTGATCCACATCAATGTGCATACTCAACATGTCGTATGGTCTTTTGTGGAGGCGTTCTGTTAAGTCGTTCGTTTGTGGGTGATAAGAAGTGGTTTTTCGATGGCCTGCTTCACTGAGGTCAAGCACTGTCTTCAGGAGCACGGCCATAAAAGTGGTGCCTCGATCTGTTATTATGATTGTAGGAACACCATGCCTCAGGGCAATATTTTATGTAAAGAATCGTGCAGTTTCTACGGTGGTGCCACTTGACAAAAGATTTGTTTCCGCGTAGCACATAATTAGTGGCGACTATTACCCACTTGTTTCCAACTTGGGGAGTCGGAAATGGTTCGAGGAGGTCCATTTTAGTTTGGGCAAAAAGTACCGTCAGTACTAGACTTGGTTGTAATAGTCCAACTGGTTTTATTGGCGGCCATTTTCGTCTTTGTCGATAGAGGCATGTGCGCATGTAATTTTTCACTATAGCTGGAAGTCTTGGTCACTAGTATTTCTCGTCGACTTTGGCCAACGCGTGTGTGTATCCTAGATGACTGGACGTTGGCTCATCGTGGCAAGCACTAAAGGGCTCCTCACGAATTGAAGTCGGACCGGCAAGAAGGTGTGTGCTTCTTCTGGGAGAAACGTTGTTTTTATATAGGATGCCACTGCGCAAGAAGAATGACGACAGGCTTCTTGCAAATTTTCTAGGGACGGTTGTTTGGCCTTTCAAGATTCAATAGGGGGAAGCAACTCGCTGTAATTCTTCTGCATGTACAAAAATTGTAGTGGTGTCAATGACCCGTACAAAACCATGTCGTCATCCTTTGTGTCATCGTCGCGCTTTATCGATGACCTTGAGAAGCAACCGGAGTCAGCAAGCTGCAGTCCGGACTCATAAACTACCGTCATGTTAAATACTTGAAGGCGTAAGCTCCATCTTGAGAGTCGATGAACCTTACGTTGGTCAGCGAGCAGAGGGTACGATGGTCGTTGACTACGTGGAAAGAACGACTGTAGAGCTGCTGGCGAACATTCGTAACTGCCCATAAGACAGCAAGACATTCTTTTCTCGTTTTGGAGTAGTTTGACTTGGCGCGGGAGAGCGTCCTATTAGCATATGCGATCACCCGCATGGCTAAGTCTTGCCACGGGACGAGTAGAGCACTAAAGTCTATGTTGCTGGAATCTGTGTGGATCATGGTAGGAGCGTCCTCATCAAAGTGATCAAACACAGGCGGTGTCTGCAGGCATGTCAGAGATCGTCAAATGCTGCTTGTTGATTGTCACCCCTTGAGATTGAAACGTATTCTCTTGCGATTCGTGTTAAAGGCGTAGCTAAGTGTGAGAAATCGGCAATAAACCTTCGGTAGTATGCGCAGTGGCCAAAGGAACGCCTGAACAATTTATTGTCAGTTGGCAGCGGAAATTTTCTGACGGCCGCAATATTATCGCGGTCAGGTCAAACACCTTCATGGCCCACGTCATGTCTTGAGAATTGCAGCTCCTTGAAACCGACATGACACTTCTCTGGTTTGAGTGTCAGGCCGGCAGACCGTAGTGCCCTGAGTACCGACAGCAGCCTTTTCAGGTGTTCCTCAAATGCTTCTGAAAAAAAACAATGTCTTCGTCATGATATACCAAACAGGTCTGCCACTTTAGGCCTAACAAAACAGTACCCATTAGCCTCTGCAATTTTGCGAGGGCTGGGCACAATCTGAAGGGCAAGACTTCAAATTCATGAAGTTCTTCAGGCGTTACGAAACCTGTTTTTTTATCTATCTAACTCGTGGACCTCAATTTGCTAATCAAAACTTTTGAGGTCGATTGACGAGAAGTAGCGCGCAACATCAGCCTGTCAAGTGAATCATCGATGTGCCGTAATGGTTATACGCCTTTTCTTGTCACATGGTTGAGCTTGCGGTAATACTCTACGTGCGCTGGGCAGATCTCTTGTAAATGCAAAGAAATGCAAATCAAAGAGAGTTTTTTTCAATAAAAAACATGAGCGAATATCAAGTGAACTAGAGCATCAATTTCTGTTGTGGAAATGCTGTGAAGACGAAGAAAATGTTGAGCAGCTATGGCAAGTGTTTAAGGAATGCATTACTCGGGTCACTTGGTGCCAGGTCCCGTGCGTCTCAAGCCCTAAACTAAGCAAGAGGAAGAAACCATCAATTAACGAGCATTCTATTCAACCTATGAAAAAGCACAAGAGGGCCTTGTCCCCATACTGCCAGATAAGGACCATGAAAATTTTAATAAAACAAAATACTTGACAGCTCTTCATAAAATTCAACTGAAATAAGCCAGGAAACCGTACTTTAGGAGTTCTGTGACTGCCTTTTCTAATAAGATCTTTTGAAAGTATATGACATTATGTGGTAGTGAGAAGGTTAGCCCATGAATTAAACGTTTCGATAGCGAGATTGTTACTGAGAATGTTGATGAAGCCATACTTTCCAACGAATTTTTTAAAATCGATTTTTCTGCCCTCTTTCGCAAGTGCTTGTCGCGAATAAAAAAGAACAACGAATGCGTATGAGTGAGATAGAGCTTTCAATCAATGACATGATTAAGCTGTTTCAGCTCATTGAAGAAAGTGAAGCAACTGGCCCAGATGGCACATCACCAAGTGTTTTAGTACAGTGCCCTGAGGTAGTAGCTGGATACATTTATTTAATATACAAAAAATCACTTAATAAAATCATGCTTTCTGATGACTGTAAGGTAGCTAATGTTGTGCCCGTCGTCAAAAGTGGTTCTACATTAGATGTATCAAAAACAGACCAATCTCTCTGATGCCGATTTGTTGTAAACTACTTAAACGTGTGGTTTTTTTCTGTTTTAATGAATCACCTAACGTTAAATTTTTTAACCTAACCAAAACTATTCTAGACACGGTTTTTCATGTACAGATTACCTGTTTATTTTTGGACTTCGAAAACACCTTCGATATGGTATGACATTCGGTTCTGGTACAGAAACGCAGAACTTGAGCAATAATCAAACCGTTTGCGATTGTTTACTGACTATTTACCTTAAACGAAACGGAAGGTTATTCTAGGTGGATGTTGTACATGTTTAGTTTCGGTGATATTAGGAGTGCCTAAGGGTCCCGCATTAGGTCCATTTCTCTTCTCTGTTGTAATTTTTGATAATTCCGATACAGTTAAGTGTTCTATTCGAATGTTTGCTGATGACTGCGTTGTGTAGTTGACTGAATGACCAGACAGTTTTCACCCAGCTTCAGGATGACCTTAGTCAAGTAGGGGTAAGGTTCTAAAATATTGACATGGTAATAAGCACTAATAATTTTGTTCACATCTTTTAGATGCGGAAGCATCTTATACTCGCGCCTTGTAGTGCGCCGTCCAAGCCGTCCGCACCGCTTCTCGAACATTCGACAGCTGACGCGCGCGCATGCGCCGTCGCGCCGTCGCCCACCATCTGTGCCGCGCGCGCTTCTCCTTCGAGAACATTCGACAGCTGACAGCGCATGCGCCGTCGCGCCGTCACCATCTGTGCCGCGCGCGCGCTTCTCCTTCGAGAACATTCGACAGCTGACAGCGCATGCGCCGTCGCGCTGTATATATACTCAAGGTCGGCGCTCGCTCGCTCAGTTGCCGCTCGTCGGTTGGTTTGTACGGCGCGACGACGTCCAAGGTCGCGGTGAAATGAATTCCAACGAATCCACAAACACAATGATCGACGTCCCTTCGACCAGCGCCGCTCTTTCGCATACGTGTGTACGTGTTCACTCATTTAACACCCCCTCCTACAACCACGTTAACCAATTTAGCCATCGACTCAAGTAAGTCACAATTTAACACCCCATTTCACAACCACGTTAACCAATGGAGCCATCGACCCAAGTAAGTCGCACTTTAACACCCCGTTAACCAATTATATGCTCCGCATCCTCCTCAGTGTTCCCCCGAGGGAAGCTGCGGGCAATTTTTTTTACTGAAAGAATCAATACTTTTACAAATCGATACATTTTAAACAATTCAATATTTATGAAAGAACCCAAACACAAGTACTTATATATCACGTTTTCTGAGGGTGATGATTATCTGAACAAAGTTCCAGCTTTTTAGAATGAGCTAGAGAAGCCTTAGGCTTTTAAATGAAATCTGAAACGCCTAACCAAGGATGTGAAACATGCCGCATAGTCTTGAACTGAATAGACTTTATTTCTTCTCTTTATTAGAGAAAGGAAGCAGAAGCTAAAATCCATGTGGCCTAACAAAAGCATCTGCTCCAGGACAGTTCGGCACGCAGGCCATACATAACGCAAGTAAATACAAAGTATACTGTACAGGGATATTGAACTGAGTAGTCACGATATCAAAAGAACATGCGTACAAAAAACTGGATAAGCCAGAATAAGCACGATATGTTTGCAAAGAAAAAAGAACAAAAACATGTTACATATTACACTGATAGGTCATTTTGCCCAAGTCAACAACTAAAATTTGCAATTATCGCACGGAAATTGAAAAATAAAACGGCAGCTTTGTTAGACAAACTCAATATTTTGTGAAACGAGCAATGTTTCAAATGATTCACTTGACGCTTCTATAACTTCGTCGTGACAATAATGCATTCAATTGAGTAGTGAAGGTGCTTAGCAACTTTGTAACTGTTTGTCATAATTTGTTTGTATTTTTGGTGGTTCCAGATAGAGTTGCCTAAAACTGTAACGCGGGTTGGTGGGTGCATCCATGATATAGCGTGTCCTGTTTTGTTTGATATGTTGCATTACTTGTAATAGCACCCCTCATTTGCCTTAAACAAGGAGTACTTGATAAAAACAGAGTGTGTTCTGAAACTCTGTAAAGATCCTCGATAACCCTCAGATACATATAGGACTCTTTTTTGCAGCACAATAATATTTTTATAATTTTTGTGGTCGTGTCCCAGAATAATAGGCAGTAAGTCAGTCGGGAATAAAGTAGCGCGTAATACAACAAAATTTTCAGCCAAGCAGGAACCAGAGTACTCAATCTGTGTAAGCAGCCAACAGTTTTACTTAATTTCGTTACAATTTGTGTACATGTTTGTTCCAGGCCATACCTTTCTGAAGCCACACCATTAGAAATTGTCGACATTTAACCTTCTCGATTATTCTCTCATTAAAATCAATAATCGCGTTGCAGTTTCGTGGCTCATTAGTCGGGGCAAATATTATAAATTTTCTTTTAGAAGTGTTCATTGATAATTCGTACCGTCGTAACCAAGAAGAAAGTTGCTTCATATAGCAGTTCACCTTTGTCTCGAGATCTGGTATACTGGCTGCTTTAAAGAAAATGTTAGTATCGTTGGCGTACATAACTAATTGTGGCGACTCGGAGATATCACACAAGTCATCATATAGTGATGAACATCAGAGGTCCAAGTATTGAACCTTGTGGGACACCCGTTGTGATTTCCGCGTAAGACGAAACAGCACTATTTATGATGACGCACTGATATTGCTTTGTTAGGTAATTACGCAATAGTTTGAGTGCGCTTCTCCGTATGCCATTCTTTTCAAGTTTGTCAATTAATAGGCTTTGGCAAAACGAGTCAAATGCTTTTCTGAAATCAACATATAGACCTATTTTATACATTCAATTTTCAATATTTGATATAGCTTCTTGTTTAATATTAGGAAGAGCTCCTTCACAAGATTTCTTTTTCTGAAAATTGTACTGCATGTCAACAGTTATATTGTATTTACGAAAAAATTTCTGTACTCTAAAACTCAAGGCACTCTCAAAGACTTTTGATAAGACAGGTAAAAGATGAATGCGCCGGGAATTTGTCATAAGATGTTTATCCCCTTCTTTGCAGATTGGGCACACTCATGCTATTGTCAGTAGATTGGCAAATATACCACTTTTGAACATCCTGTTTATGATATGAATTAAAACGGGTGCGATAATATCCGCAATATATTTATTTGGTGCTGGTTTAACATCATCATGACCAGCAGATACATTGTTTTTTCCTGTAAGGAGTAGTTGAGTTGCTTC
This sequence comes from Rhipicephalus microplus, assembly GCF_013339725.1. Classification (NCBI taxonomy): domain Eukaryota; kingdom Metazoa; phylum Arthropoda; class Arachnida; order Ixodida; family Ixodidae; genus Rhipicephalus; species Rhipicephalus microplus. The sequence continues at coordinate 39,955,662 of NC_051175.1, forward strand.
AGCAGCTGTAACAGGCATAAGTATAATTGAGTTAAACCGGCGGGTACTGTTCACGATAGGTGTCAACATACGTTCTTCCTTATCGGGATACTGTGCGCTAAAAACATAATATTCATTTAAAGCAGCTGCTGCCTCCGTACCTCTCAACACTCCAGCAGGTGTTGTTATGTTGATGCGAGTGCTCTTTGTCTTCCTAGCATTGAGCTCTCTGACTTCATTCCAAACTTTTCTAGTATAAGTCTTTGTCTTATCAATTAATCGTGTGTAATGCCTAATTTTCGACTGCTTCAGTTCATCAATCATCTTATTTCTAAGTTTCATAAAGCCACTGAACAGATCAGCACTTCTGCATTCTACAAATGTGTGATACAATTTGTTTTCTGTCGTTAACATTTTTAAAAATGGGTATTTATCTGAAGTTTGCGTATATTCATGTTCTTTCACTTGCGCGCTGTTAGCGGAAATGCTTAGTCATAACAATATAACATTTAAAAAAACAAAGAAAACGTAAGCAGCATTTGCGTCTTTCTTTTCAAACACACATGACCAATCTGTTGGTCATGTGTGTATCAAAAAAACGGAAAGTTCACAATGCTGTGGCATGAAAACTACGTGATAGTATTTCCTTTCTTTCTTCCCCTCACTTGCGAACATAAGGAATGAAGCAGAATATAAGCAGATGATCGCTTATCGCTTGCTTTTGATTCAATCAATCATCACATTCTTTTCAATAAACTTGAAGCATTTGGTATAACTGGCCCAACATTACTATTATTGCGTAGCTATCTTTGCAACAGGACACAGAAGGTGGTAATTTCTAATGCATATTCTTCAACCAAATTAACTAATATTGGTGTACCCCAGGGGTCCATTCTGGGGCCCCTTTTGTTTTTACTTTATATTAACGATTTGCCGAAATGCCTTTCTTCATCCAGTTGTGTATTATACGCCGACGACACCACAATTTTTAACTCCGATAGCAGTATTACATCCTTAACTGGAAAACTAAACTTTGATCTGGCACAGCTCGTTCGGTGGTGCAGTAATAACATGTTAGAAATTAACACGTCTAAGACAAAATTTGTTGTCTTCTCTTCTCCACAAAAACCCTTGCCTTCTATCCCTCCTGTTATAATTGCGCGCAATGACATCCCTGTGAGCGACTGCTGTAGATTCCTAGGCGTTGAACTCGACAGTAACTTGAAATACCACCGTCATGTTGCATATATTAGGAAAAAAATGACGTATGGCATTCGACTATTGATTAAATCTCGTCTTTATTTCAATCCATCAATACTTATGTCACTGTATTTTTCTTTTGTTCATTCGCACATTTCTTCCTGTATTACTTCATGGGGCAACACATACACCACTCATCTTACCTCAGTTCAGACAATTCAAAACCAAGCGATAAGAATTCTCACATCAAGCCCTTATCTCTCTAATGCTAAGTCACTACTTCACGAAAACAATATATTAACTGTATCTGAGCTAGTTAAATATAACCTTGGTATTTACATGTATAGAACTATAAATAACCAACTTCCACATTTCACTACCATTCTTTCAAATAACAATGTCACAAGGTTTGCCCTTAACAATAACTTTCTACTGCCAAAAGTTCGCACCAATTATGGCAAACAAACCATTCATTTTACCGGAATTTCTTTTTGGAATAGTTTGCCTTCCGACATTAAAGTATGCCGTTCTCTGAAGGTAATTAAATCGAAGTTAAAAAATCATATCATGTCAACTAACTAGCCTGTTTTGCTGTTTCTTAATTGATTCCTGTTCATTATGAGTTGCGTTCTGTAATCATTTGTCATTGAAGTTAGCACGTTATTCTTACTTTTTGTTTCTGTGAGATTACAAGGGTATATTCTTACTTTATTTGTTTCAATTGCATTTTACTGTAGCTCTGTCTCCCTGCTATGTACATTACAATCATTCTCAATTCTACATTGTACAAGAGGTCCCCCTGCAGTCTCTGACTATGGGACCTCTTTCTGTATATCATGCACATGTATTCTTCTTCATTTAGTACAATAAAACCTTCTGTTCTGTTCTGTATCTCAGCAGATAGTAATCCCGCAACACACTCGGTTGGGTGAATGTTAGTTATACATATATCAAGCAGGGTACATGTTTGTCCAGTGAGCCTGGTAGGTTCTGCAATACCATTTGCAAACATGATCAAACTATTTAAACCAAAAAACTGTTTAGATGATATGTCATCAGCCAACATATTCATGTTTACGTCACTCTTTATGACAAAGGGGCAAGACTCTGCCGAAGTCAGACCGAAAATACGCCTGCCTTGTGTGGGATCTGTTTCACAAAGTACATATTGATGCACTTGAGGGCAGTCAATGGATCACAACAAGATTTCCTCTGGGAAACTATGACTTAACAGAAAGCTTTCGAGGTATGAAGAAAGATCTAAATTGGCAGTACTTGAAAGATCACAGACTTAGCGTAAGTTGAAACAATTTTATTCACTCTATATAAGAAAACAGACTATATTTCTTCAAAATATTTAAAACCAGAACATGAGTAATGGTCTTGTCATGGCTAGAAAATTTAAAGTACTTTGCTACAACCTCACAACTGATCTGTTTAAGCATTTTTTCACAAGTTATTGTTCAATATAGCATGTTATCAGCTGCTTTAAGGTGCTGCAAGACTTCGCATTCATTCCCTCTGTGAAGAACTGTGCCTCCTCATTCTCGCAGTGATGGTTTAAAGCATACCTTGGTAATAAAGTAAAAAATAAATTGAGCAGCAATAATTATATTGTTGACTCTGAAAGCTTGCAGGGCCAAAACGCGCTCTTATGAGGTATTAAGTTACACAGCACAAATGTATTATAATCAGAGAATGAAACAGAAATATAAGCGTGCCTGTATACTGCACTGTAGGCTTATTCAAGAAACTGCAGCAGCGGATTTTAACGGTGCCTATTCTTTCGATACCCTCAAGAAACTTCTCCTAAAATGTGAAGTAAACTCAAGCAAACATAGTTACGAACGGACATAACGTGAATGAGTGGGGGAAAATACGCGCCGATATTCTGGCAATAAATGAATAACCGTTCTTGTCACGGCATTTTGGAAGTACCTCAAGTTCCATATAACCTTTATTCACTGCTTAGGACAGCGCAATAATGAAACATGAAAAAATCGCATAGAAGGACCTTAGCATTGTCGCAACTCCATTTCTATGCAGCGACGCCGGAAAGTCGCTCATTGTAGTATTGTTTTAAAGGTCCATGAACAAAATGTGCAAATAAGCACTTTTTGTACGTCATTCCGAAATAACAGATAAACGTACAATGAAACTTTAATCGCGAACAAATACAAATGTACATTCACAAGGGTATCGTAGAAATGCGTTGATCGTTTCAGAGTACAGCTCACACAAAATGTTCACCCAATATATATTATATTATGGCAGTATTTATAGAAGCGTTCAAGCGTCACATGCATGCTTGTTATTTCTAGGACAGCGATTATCTTCATGTATGCGTTGTTTAAACACGATTCACCAAATTACGTGCTGCGAAAGCGAAAATCAGGGATTTCTTCGGACTTCTATTCTCCGCATTTAACTACACTCGTAGAGAATTTTTCTGTGCAATGAAAGGAAAGCTACCGGCGTGCACCTTTTTATATTGTACTCCAACGCAAAGTAGCTTGGTTAGGAGCTGTTTTGTAGAGCAGTTGTAATGCTTGGCTACATAAAATAAAAGTTTCATATCGATGCTCTTCCGGTAAGCATTTCAGGTACACGTAAAAAAAAAACATCTCTCATGTGCAAAAGCGCGAAAACGCAGCCTCCAGAGCAAACCAGAAACAAAAATCTTAATGTTTAAGCTGCTTTGTATCTGAAACAGGTACACGTATATAATAAAGAAGGAATATTACTTAAAAAATTAAATGAAGACACGATTGGGGGGCGTGAATCCTTTAGTAAAAACAACCGCGCTATTTCGTTTCACAGCCATCAATATTGCCAAGATTTATCCTCACTGTATATAATAGTGCACAATAAGACCCATTGCCTAACAGTATTTCGCAGAGTTTCAAAAATAATTTTTATTGCAGGAAGAAGGACAGGAGAAAAAACGAATTACGAGTGATCTTCCCCGGTGGGTGATGACCTTAGTCTAGTCCAGAGAGAGGTATGGTCTTTCAAAGGTACCAACGGCACCAGGGGGGGGGGGGCGCCGCTAAAATGGAGGTGGCTTTTTAGCTTTTAGTTGGCTCTACATCTCTGATTCACATCTCCTTCAAAACGCCACCATTTTGTCACTGACATACACAGCAATGACTACAATTGGTTTTGCAGATAACCATCCTATTAATAAGGCAGCGTTAAAGAGCTCCTTGCGAAAAAATTTCTGAGTTTGAATTGGTTAAATTTCCCGTATACTAAATATTTTCTCTTCCATGACCGAAAACTGAGCCATATGAGACAAAATAAACAATGAAAGTTCCCGGCTCCCAGCTATGATTGAGTCAATGCTGAGTGCCGAGATTTGTTCAAGCTGCTTAGAAAAAAAAAGACGCTCATGAATACTATGGAATGGACTAAGTCTCCTTATACTTTTAAGGTTTCTGAGGGTATTGCTTTCCCTATAGGGCTTGCCCCGCCGTGGTGGTCTAGTGGCTAAGGTACTCGGCTGCTGACCCACAGGTCGCGGGTTCAAATCCCGGCTGCGGCGGCTGCATTTCTAATGGAGGCGGAAATGTTGTAGGCCCGTGTGCTCAGATTTGGGTGCACGTTAAAGAACCCCAGGTGGTCTAAATTTCCGGAGCCCTCCACTACGGCGTCTCTCATAATCATATAGTGGTTTTGGGACGTTAAACCCCACATATCAATCAATTCCCTATAGGGCATCGTCACTGGGTCATTTATGAGGTGGTGTATAACTAGATAGTTTTCAAAAAAAACGTTCTTTGTAGGCCTCTCCCAAATTTACTTATATGATTAATTTAGATTTTTCAAAATCTCACGGCCTCACTATTAATGACCGACCCGCCGTGGTGGGTTGCGGCACTCGTCTAGGACACAACCAAACAAATTAGTACCAGCATTCTGTGCCAAGCCAAACTAGGAGATCAGTACCGCGGTGGATACTGAGATGTTTAGAGCCGCATTTTGCTGGGAGACGCTAGCTACCCGTACTCAAAACAGCTCTACAACACTGAAACAAGTACGAAAAATAAGGGGACCCTAAAGCTTCGCCTTTAGAAGTTTAACGCGATACAGATGGCCTCCACTTAGTGCGTACTCCAAGCACTTAGTGCATGAAACGTTTTCGGACTTGCTATGCACCCACTACGTGGCCTTAAAGAAACAGGTGGAGTAGCGTGTGTGTGCCAATTGTAGTGGGTTACCACCTTCAAAACACAAAGTCAATACAAGTATTGCTTGTGCTTACGCCTGATTGTGATGGTGCTTGTAGCACGCCTAATTACTGCAATTGTTCATGTTGTATTATAAAGCATGTATACTGGAAGCGTGTGTTTGTAAAGAATGTGTTACATTCACTGATTTTCGAGGCAGATGAACATATTTACAATGTATTCACCAGCGAACGCGTGGCCGTGTTGTAGAACATCCGCTTGCCACGAAAACGACCTGGCTTATATCCTCACTCTGACCCAAGATTTGTTACTTAGTGTATTGAATTGTTCTACATTGTTCGGTCACATATAAGGTGATGATTTTTCGCTCGAAACCAACGACGCCAATTTTATATAATGCCGACGCCAGAATTTCTGCGAAACGAACTCTTTAACGCTATCGCGTAAAAACGTACTAATATCAAGCTCTTGGGCCCTAGTTTTTGCAATAAGCCTAAGGAAGGCAAACTCTGCCCAGACGGCGCTGCGAAAAATGCCACCATCAGTGCTCCCACCGACTCGCCGGTCATAAATAGGTAGTGAAAAACGGGCCATTCACAAGCGAACGTAATTAGGCCCTCCTCTTTCGTGGTCCTTGAGGCGCTGTTTCCTGAATATCAAGGACCTGGCAAGCTTCCTACTTCAATCCAACTTCACTTCATAAAAGTAGGAAGCTCATACAAAAAAACTGGGGGTACAATGCGAAAATGGTTAAGTTAATTCGGTGCACTGCAACTGGCGCTATAAGTGCAAGCGAGCATCGGATGGCATCGAGTTACAGGCAGGCACTCCGACTTTCGTTCGGTGACGCCTAAATGCGTTAAGCGTAGGCATACACGTGATGCGAAAGCGATGAAATGCATTCATGAGCAATCTATCTTACGACCAGTGGTATGAAGTTCACTTTATTCGGCACAAATAGCCCTGGTGATTTTCGCCATTGTAGTTGCATTCATCACCAATGTCTCGCTTCCTGTGCGTTGCGCAGTTTTATTACGCATGATAGAATGTTGTGTTGACGGTTGTCCTCCGTTTTGTATATGCTGCAAACAGGGATGCATGCGTGTCCACTATCTCGGTGTACAACGAAATGCTAAACTGAGGCCACCGAGATAGCTTCAGCAATCGCGGAGACCAATGGCAAGAAAAAATAATTATTGTGGTCACAATCATTTTGCGATTTACCTGCGTGACGTGCATGTTCACATTTCATAGATAAAGCTGACACTTAAGAACTTGAAAGCCCTCAAGCTTAATGCTGCGGAGCTTCCGGTTATCGGCAGTGACGGCATGTGCAATGCATATCGTGCGTATCACCTGCCTACAGCTGCACTGTGCGCACCACGGTAAGAGGCCCTGATAAGCTTCATAATCAAAGTTACTAGGGTTCCCCTTGATATAAAAGCTGCTCAAAACAATATGAGGAGACCTACATTATGACACTTCGCACGCGAGCGACTGTAGACAACGCGAGTGATTCGCTTACCCAACACAACAGCCCAGGTCGGGTTCTCTCGCCGATATGCTTCGCGAAAGCTGTGGAAAACAGTAAGCCAAGTCCTTTCCTTAACGCCCGTAGCTATTCACAACGCAACTGTACCGTCGGCTGGGGTCTTCCTTTGTAAAGCGGGGTGCTGTTACGTTTCCTCTTGTTTTCGACGTCGTTCTGGCAAGTGAACCAGAAAGCACTTTACGGTGGTTTCGTGACACGCCTGACTAGAGGAGAAAAACTTGTAGCGCTATTTCTCAGAGTTTCATGCTTAATGACCCCTAATAATTAGTGCAATCGCTGTTTTTTACTCTGTAGTTGCACCTGGTTACGCAGCAATCTGTGCGTGGGTTGTCGGGCTTTGCACTACTCAAAACTGCGTTGACCGGTGGAATGCATGTCCATGAAACTCCAGAGTCTGACGTTTATAGCACATGTTATATTGCGTGGCAGAGATGAAGAAGGGCGCCACATGTCAAAAGATGTGAATTGAAGAATACGCTGGTGTTTCAAAGGTCTACTGATTACAAAGCGCTCAGACACATTTATTCATCCGGAATACCAGAGCCATCAACAATGAGAACAGCCTAACAGTCTCGTGGGTTGACCTATTGCCCAATGGAAGCGTTGTGGGTATTTCACTGTATCTTGTAAACATAAACGAGAATGAAGCACATCATGAGATTAGAAGGACACAGTGTGAGCGCTGTCTAGAAACATGAAGAAATATGGAACAAACATGAACAAAACGAAAACCATCACATTAGTGCACCTAAAAATTACGTCACGTCAAACAAATTGTTCAGCTTGCGTGCTTCGCAATCTAGTATACGAACAGATGGTCCAAATGCACAATCATTACCATTTTTTATGGTAAAGAACGTTTCTGCGAGTTGATACCTGTTGCATTCGCCGGAAGAGTAAGAAGGCCTTACAAAACACCTTTATTTACGGCACTTTATGCTTGCTGCACAAAGCAACAATTCACACAGCAACAGAACAAGAGCCAGAATATATACGCCCACCAGCCACTCGCGCATGTACGATAACATGGTGACGTCACTAACACTGTTCATCGGCGATGCCTTTCACGCGCAGTAATACAGATAACAACACAACACTTCCTTCATCACTAGATTAAAAACGGTCGTAACACCAACGCTCAGGAGGCCGCCTTTCCCGGTTGCTCCGTCTCAGAGGAATTGCATTGTTATTATCGGTTAACCCCGGGTCCAGCGACCTTTGTTCAACCTGAGGGTCCGGTTGCACCACAGGCAGTGAAGGAGAGGCGACCTCGGAGGCGTGTGGCAGGCATATTTCACGACGTGGGGTTCGGTCGTCGAGCACAGAATGTCGTAAATGATCAGCATGTACAAAACGCACTTGGTTTCCAATAACAACCCAATACGTAGTTGCAGACTTCACTCGCGTAACTTTTCCCGGCAGCCATTTCACCGATTCTCCTCGCACGGAACGAACCAACACACGGTCACTAACCCCAAAATATCGCGGCTTCGCTCTACGCTTATCGGCTGACTGTTTCATCCTTTCTACTTTCTCGTTCATGGCCTTTGTCAGATGCGGCCGCACCAAAGAAGACAACCTGGTACGCAACTGTCTTCTCAAAAACAGTTCAGCCGGTGTCTTTCCAGTGAAAGTATGCGGCGTTGTGCGATAGCACAACAGAAAGCTTTCTATTCTGTACTGAAGTGTTCTTGCACTGCCTTTTTCTTTGTCCAACAACTGTTTAAACAGGGCCGTTTTAGTTGTTTACACCGCCCGCTCCACAGCCCCGTTGGACTGCGGGTGGTACGGGGGTGTGAACGTGTGCTTTACACCTTGCGCTTTTAGAAAGCTTTGGAATTCATCAGCCCGAAATTGCGGCCCGTTATCTGTTACTACTTCAAAAGGAAGTCCTTGCGCGGCAAACAAAGACCGAACCACTGCCACTGTCATAGTAGCAGTCGTCGTGCTACATACTTCAACTTCTAGCCACTTTTTGTAAGCATCAACTGCTAATAAGAACATTTTACCTTCCTTCTCGGCGAAATTAAGGTGCACCCTTTCCCATGGGTGTTCGCACAATTTCCACGGGCTCAAAGGCGCTAGCTGTGCTGCTGTTTGTACGCTTTGACAAACGCTGCATTTTCGCACGGTTTTTTCTAATGCATCATCAATTCTTGGCCACCAAACCATTGACCTTGCAACCATTTTCATCTTTGTGATTCCGATGTGTTGTTCGTGTAGCAGATTCATGACAACTCTCTGCAAACAATTTGGAATAACTACCGTAATCGTCCAAACAACGCAACCAGCATCAACAGAGAGTTCGAACTGTCGCACCCAGATGGTTGCAGTTCTCCAGCGACAGCTTTCGGCCAGCCGTGCCAAATCAAGTCGCGCACTACTGATAGTAGCTTGTCGCGCGTTGTTTAACGCTCTATATCTTTTGCTGTCAGCGGTAGTTCATCCAGAGTGGCAAAATAAAGAATGTCTTCATTTTGCTCAAAGGTCTGGGGCAATGGCAGTCTAGATAAAGCATCTGCGTTACTGATTGCCGTGCCCGGCTTATGTGCAATCTTATAGCTGTAGTTAGCTAGGAAAACAGCCCAACGGTGTACTCTAGCTGTGGCTACAGAACTAGCTTTCCTTTTCGGGTCGAAGAGCACGGTGAGAGGTTGATGGTCGGTAAGAACCTTAAAAGTTCGACCATACAAGAAGTTATGAAATCGCTTCAGACCAAACACAATGCTCAAAGCGTTTTTCTCTATTTGGCTGTAACTACGCTCCGCATGTGATAGTGATCGCGACGCAAATGCTATTGGCTTCTCTGTGCCGCCCACAACATGCGACAAAACAGCTCCCGAACCGTACTCGGAGGCGTCACACGTTAGCTGTATTTCTTTGTTGACATCATACAACTCAAGCACATTTTCGTTAGTAAGCATTTTCTTACAGGGTCTAAATGCCTCATCACATTGGCGTGACCAATCCCATGCTGCTTCTCGACGCCACAAGTTATGCAGGGGCTCTAAAACCGTAGCCAGATTTGGCGAAAATTTTGAGTAGTAATTTACCAAGCCCAAAAAGGCTTTGAGCTGAGTCACGTTGTCCGGTTTTGGCGCCTGCTTGATGGCAGCTACTTTATCCGCCGTAGGATGCAACCCATTCTGGTCAACTTCATGACCCAGGTATCTGATTCGTTCTTGGAACAGCTTACACTTCTCAGTGTTGACCCGTATGCGATGTTCTCTTAGGCGTAGGAGCACCTGCTCCAAACTGTCATGGCATTGCTTTCTACCTGTGCCTGCGATGACAACGTCTTCTAAGTAACAAGCCGTTCCTGAGAGGCCGTGTAGGATCTGATCCATCATGGCCTGGAACACCGCCGGTGCACAGGCTACGCCGTATGGCAAGCGCCGGAACCTGAACACCCACAGGTGGGTATTGACAGTGAGCAGTTCTTGTGCTCGCTCGTCCAATTCGAGTTGTAAGTACGCCTTAGACAAGTCCAGAACCGAAAAGACAGTTGCACCATGTAAAGTTGCAAAAATATCCTCTGGCAGAGGGATCGGGTACTGGTCTACCTCAATGACAGGATTTACTGTGACACGGTAGTCACCACATAGCCGAAGCTCCTTGCCATTTTTCTTGGGCACGATCACCACAGGTGTCGCCCACGCACTGTGCCGCACCCAGTAAATGACTCCAGCTTTTTCTAAGTTTGCCAATTCCTGCTCGACTTGTTCGCGTAGCGCATACGGCACTTATCGCGCCTTACAGAATACAGGTGATGCGTTTTCTTTAACAACAATGCTCGCCTTGAACCCTCTTATCGCTCCGTAACCCGGCTCAACCACTACGCGGTATTTGTCAGTCAAGGGAGTTTCTTTTGTCAGTGCCTTCACTTGCATAACTTCATGCCATCGGATTTTGATTTTATTCATCCAGTTACGGCCAAACAACGTAGGCATTCTTGCACATTTCGTCTCTTTGGCAATTACTAGCGGCAAATTAAAGCACTGCTCGTGGTATTGCACTTGAACGTCAATGACGCCTTTGGTATCAACGGGTGTACCGTTATATGTAACAAGTCTGACATCTTTGTGCCTGAAATTCGCCCTAGGAAAATGCTTCGCGCGCTCTGCTTCGGACATAATAGAAACTGCCGCTCCCGTGTCTAGTTCAATGGGTACCTCTTTCCCGTTTAGTCTTACTTTTATTACAATGGCACGGTTGCGCGAACGGTTATCGGTGTGCCAAAGCGTTAGTAGTTCAGTGTCCGACGAGTGCTGCTCGTCTAGCTGATGTACAACCCTGCTTTTACACATTTTCGCGACATGGCCCTTCTTTTGACATTTATAACACCTGCTGTTCAGAAAAGGACAACTTGCAGGTGCGTGTTGTCCACCGCATCGCTGACAGATAGTCTTGGTCCGTGTCACCGAAGTCTTTGTGTTGCCGGAGCCGTGGCCGGTGCATGCCCCACTTTGTGAACTCCGACGCAACGCTGCTGATTGGCTCTGCCAATGTATGTCACTGCAGCTGGCTGACTGTTCGGCGGTGTTTTCCGCGACCATTTCCACAGCGTCTTTCGCTGCCGCCTCCATGGCCGTAGCGGTGTTGCAGACGCGGTCCCAGGTGAGCTCACTGTCGCTCATGGCCGGCAACCGGTAACGTATGGCTTCGGAATGCAGGCCTGCTATCAGGCGGTGACGAAGCGCTTGTTCCAAAAAGGCGCCGAAGCCACATAATGATGCCAATTTCTTCAGCTGTACCACAAATTCTGCGACAGTTTCTTGAGAGGCTTGCTTCCTTTGGTTGAAATGGTATCTTTCACTCACCACTGACCACCTCGGAGAATAGTGCTTCTTCAGCGCCGACACGACTTCCGGGAGTGACGACGTGCTCGGCTTCTTGGGTAGTAGCAGACTTCGGAGCGTCACGTATGCTTCTTCTCCGATGGCGCTCAAGAACAGATGTAGTTTCTTGGCCTCGGCAATCTCATTGACTGTGGTGTAGAGCTCGAATCTTTCGACGAACACGTCGAAGCTGCCGCTGCCGGGAGCGAATTCCGGTTGCTTGCTGAGAGCCATTGCCGTCTTCAGTTCTTGTCCAATCCCATCCTCGTCGCCACTTTTTTGCATCCGCCGGAAGAGAAAGACCAAGGCCTTACAGAACACCTTTATTTACGGCACTGCATGCTTGCAGCACAAAGCAACGATTCACACAGCAACAGAACAAGAACCAGAATATATACGCCCACCAGCCACTCGCGCATGTACGATAACATGGTGACGTCACTAACACTGTTCATCGGCGATGCCTTTCACGCACCGTAATGCAGATAACAACACAGCAATACGTCTTTTAATTTTTATGTTTGGCATAATAACAATTTTTCTGAAAAATTCTTTCCATGCACATGATACCAAATGAGCCCCAAAGTGTGACTTGAACATTCTTTTAAATTTAAAACATTTATTTTGGTACTTCAGGTGCTTTGAGCATCTATCTATCTATCTATCTATCTATCTATCTATCTATCTACTTATCTATAGATAGATCCATAGGACTGTCACCTGTGTCTGGGTGCTCTCATGATCTCCGACTGAATTGGGTTAAATAAAAATTAGTATGGGAGGGTGAGATGGCTTGAAAACTATGACTTGCTGGTCATGATTTCAATATTGTCACAATTTCTCCGCGTATGTCGTCAAATAATTCTCGCCATACAGTGGCAGATACCCACAGGCGGGTAAGTGCTGCTGGTATGCGTGTGTGTGTCACAGGATATTGACACTTTGTATATATATACAAGAATGTCGTGAACACACACGGGTATTTTTAACACGTGAGCGTCAAGCAAAAGTTTAAATTGACAGTCTTGGCTGATGAATGCATATATTGAATGACAGAGGCCAAGCAGAATTGGAACATCAGCATGGCGTGTGGCAATCAAGTATTCCACCACAGAATCACACAAGGTGCCGGAAGTACTTTCAAATATGCCCCAGTGTTCATGAAACGTCAGTTGTGTTTGCAGTGAGGCCTTTTATGTCATAAACAACACATATGTACTGCTTTTACAGCCGTCGTGTCCGGTTACCGCCAATTGTAGCTAAAGTTCATTGGTGTATCGATACATGGTGTTCATCCACGGAAGTTCATTGTATCAAGACTCAGGGCTACCATACTCGCGAACACCAGCGCTTCATGCCAGCTTAGCACTTCTCGTGTTGCTAATATCTCTGTTGCTGCAGGCATTCTTACACAATTGTAAATAATTGGTTATATAAATCATATACGTCTATTTAACTTGAGTCAGCTCATACATTTGTACTTATCTATAGCACCACTTCGTGACCTTTTTTTATATAGAGAAAAAGTTACAGCTTTGCGGAAAAGCTGAAGCGATGAACGCGATTGCAACAAATTAGAAGGTTACCTGAAAAATTGCAAGCAGATAAAAACGTTCCTTGTGTTTCTCACAGACAAATGACAAAAAAAACGTACTCACAAGTACAGATGAACGCGAATAAGCATTTTAGTGGTTAGTTCGCTGTGTCTTATTAGTGCGTCTTTTTTGCAAACGGAGACTGTGCAGCGAATGCAGTGACTTTTATGCACCTGGTAACTACAACAGCATCGTTGTGGTGAAATCCCATGGCGTATGATTCTCCCAACGGGGAGAGAAGCGCGTGGACGCGTGAGCGTGCACCCCCACCACCCTCTCCGCGGGGCAAAGTACGCGTGGGAGCGTAAGCATGCGCCACCGTGTCGTCAATTGACCTCCTCGACACATATCATTGCTGATTCTGAATGGGTCAGTCCAGCACAAACAATCTCATCCGCAAAGAGGTGCAAATCCGCGACGTTTTGATTTATAAGAAGTTCTTCCCGTTTCTTTTTCTTGAGAAGCACAAGGCATACGATGCAGCATCACGTTTCAGAATCTTGAAAGACCTATCACGCTTAGATGTACACGGTGATATGGGAAGTCCAATTAAAAATTATCTGCCCAATCGTGCATTCCATGTTCGAGTGGGCTACGTGTTGTCACGACCATTCGTGAAAGAAACTGGAGGTTCGAAGGGTGGTGTCTTCAGTTGTTCTTTCTTTATTGTTTTAAACACCGAAGAAACATGAATTTCGCGTAACAATGTTTATTCAACACACGTTGATGATCAACATATCGGTATGAAATCCTGAATTCTCTCAACATGTGAGCGACAGGCTCAGCTTTGTGTTAAAATGGGTGAGTTGGGCAGGCAAGAACGGTTTCTCTCTGAATCCACAAAATAGCTCCTGTGCTTTGTTTCTAGGAAGATAGGCCTCTACCTCGATCCTCTTCTAGAGTTGCTGGGTGAGATTATAGCAGTGAAGATTGAACAGCAATGTTTTGGCATATTCATAGACGCGAACCTCACTTTTGTATCACACGTTAGGAACATTAAAGAAATATGCTTGAAAACAATGAGCATAAAAAGGTGCTCAATGTTTGCATGCCTATGAAAACAATGAGCACCTTTAGTGAGCACCCTCCACCCTTACATTTGATTAGATGAAGTGGAACAAAGACACAAAATTTATTCTGATTTTAAATTAGGAAACTCAAAAATAAAATTCAAAAGGTGTAAACAGATGTCGAAACATGCATCTTAAATTACATCACAGTCATCACCAATTTAAAGTATCGAGATAAAAAATCATATAAAACACTGAAACCATAGAACATTTCAGACAGAAAACTTGGTACTATATAGAAGTACATTTGAAAAGAATGAAAATGCGAAACTTTTATCCAATATATACAGAAGTGTAAAAGACACAATATAAATTGCTTTAATAGATAATACAACGATGGCTCATTACAAGTAAAAAGTACATTCTGACTTTTTGCCTTCCCACTATCTTTAGTATTACGTTCTTTCGAAATTTCACTGACATAGCTATTTTTGTGGAGTAGATAAGGTATTTGATATGACAATGTTTGCTTACCATTAGGTGTCTTGAATAAAAGCAATCGAAAACGATCAAAGCCTAGATCAAAGGGACTATCACTTGGGTAGCAATGCTTCGTATAACTGCCAACGGTGCTTCCTACGTATTTACTTACATAAAAACTGAGCATAGGATTGCGTAATTGGTAGACAGTGAATAGCTGAAGCTTGCTCTATTACAGGGGAGTCTGTTATCTAGGTAGCATATTTTTATGCCACGTACAGACCTTTATTTGTGAATCTAACACCCTGTAGTTAGTGGTCTTTAAAGTTGTGTTTCTAAAAAAAGACGGTAATGTAGATGAGCATTACATACCGAATAATAAAGCTGGAGCTCTAACCAGTTTCCAACTTATCAACTAAGCTCGTTCAAAAAATAAATCAATCCAGGCATATTGGCTGTACTTTATATATTTAAGACTCCAAGTCAGGTTCTCATTCGAAAGTACGCCAGAAATTGAACAACGGACTCGTTGGATTTCATTTTTCAAGTCAAAGATAAGTCTTGTAGTCTTCACACTTGTTTTTGCTCTTGAATAAAAGAAATTCAATTTTACTAACATTCAATTCTAGTTCTTTTGAATTGAGCCAGTAAGAGAGTAACACCAAGCACTCATTCGCTTTCTTCTCTAAATGTCCTAAACAGCTGCCAGATAAGGATAAGCTTGTGTCACCTGCATACACATCTGTAGAGGAAGTCACTGACACGTGAAATATATCACTTATATAAATTAAAAAAAATTGAGGGCCCAGTATAGAACCCGTAGGCGCGCCTAGAGTTACTAGCATTGACTACAAATTATACCCGTGAACACATGTAATTGTAACTTGTATTCTGTATACTACTCTCAGCAATACTTCTAATGTCATGTTACGGTAATGAATGTCTTGCTTAACGAATTCGAATGCGTTTCGCAAGTCTAAAAATATTGCCAGGGTGAATGCCTCACTGTCTATATTTTTAAAGATTTCTTTATTAAAACCACACGATGCCATTACTGTAGATTTCTTAGCTTGAAAGCTGAATGACTAGCTAACAAGTAATTCTATATCATCGAGGAAGCTAGTTATCCTAAATTTTGTAACGTTTTCTAACACTTTCAAAAATGAGGGTAACGGCGATATTGGCCGGTAATTATTAAAAATATTGCTAGGACTTCCTGCGTGTAAGATTGTTATCCTCGCAGTTTTCAAAGCAGCTGGGAAAACGCCTGTCACAAGCGCTCTATTACAAACGTGTTGTAATTAGTCTGAAAGTAAATTTTCAAAAAAAGTTATTGGAATAGCTTTGATTCCCTCGTTACCGGCAGCAGTATTTTTGCTTAACCCGATACGAAATAAATTGATTTTCGATTCACTACATGGCGGATAGAAATAGAGAATCCATACAAGAGGAAGGTATGTATCTTTCAACGTCTATTTGCTTGGCGGAACACGATTATGCACATGAAGTTAAAAATATGAATTCCCCACAGGGGCGTCTGCACAAGGTCATTGTTGTGTGGCAACAATACGGACCCGAGCAACCCAGGAGATTTGTATCTCCTCCCACACTTGGCCGTGCGTGGCTTAGCTGTGTCTGGGGAAAAGGGGATCCAGGGGGTGGAGGCCTAACCGGGTGTTTGGACTTTTAAGGCCGCCCGTCAGAGGCAACACACCCCTTTGACTGCGGTTTCACGAAGACAGCACCCCTGGGCTGACCCACGAAGTGGACATCGGCAGTCGCCTTTTCCTGCCCCCCTCTCCGATCTTTTTTTCCTGTTACCTTTCTCATCTGTCGTGTATTCTAATCTCTTCTGTTACTTCCCCATTTTCATCGGCGGCTTGGATAAACCTTGTTCAACTAGCCAACTTTCGCCTACGCGCATTAGGTTATCATAGCGTGGTACGGCTGGCATCTGCACGTTTCTCACTTCACGAATCTTGTAGCGTCCTGTCGTTGAGCTCCGCGGTGGGTGACCGCCACCATTACTGAATCATATTCCACTACCATGCCTAGAACTTTCCTTCGATTCCCCAGTGACCATGCCTTTTCAAAGCGCGTGCTCACCAAAAAAGTTTTCTTTCTCAGCCGACCGAAAAAAGCACTCCCCTGCTATCATGTCTTACACAATAAGAAGCCCAGAGAAACAGCCAGAACAGTGTCCCTATTCATAGTATCGCGGTCACTGGCGGCCACGTTAGGTGGTGGCTATAAGGTTACAAAATTGGCTAGTGGAGACATTCTTTCAGAAGTCCGTGACAAAAATAAATTTCACAAACTAGAGAACCTTGCAACATTCGGGGGAATTCCCATCAGCGTAACACCCCATAGATCCATGAACGCCGCACGTGGAGCGCACAAACCTCCTTGAACTGAAGGAGGCTGAACACCTTGAGGGTTGGAAAGAACAGAATGTGACCAATGTGCAGCAAATCTTCATTTGAAGGAACATTTAGGGAACCCCCCAAAACACTCGTTACTGACCTTTGCCACCAGTGAACTACCACGATCAATAGAAACTGGCTAAACTAAGACACCGATCCGACCCTACATACGAATTCATCGCCGATCTTACCAGTGCGAAAAGTTCGGTCATGGCTCTCAGAGCGGTCACGGTCGACTTGCTTGTGCAAAATGTAGCGCCCGAGGCAGCCTCTCTGACAAGTCTAATGAAACCCTATATTGTGTGAACTGTGATGGAGACTGTGCGGGTTATTCGCGCTCTTGTCTACAGTGAAAAAAAGACAGTATTGCAATAAAGATTCGCGAAAACATCTCCTTCAAAAAAGCACGCCGAAGGTGTTTGGCTGTTCATGGGACAACTTACGCTGATGCGGCGTGTCAAAAGGAAGCGTCGCACCACACACTGCCACTACCAAGGCCCCTGAAAAGTGAGCCACCGGATGTGGTGGTCGCCCCCTTGGTTAAAGTAGCCAGGGTTGCTCCACCTACCAAACCAGAGACTCAGGCGACTCCAGCGTCGTCAGGTCTACCGACTACGTCCCACAAGGCGAGGTCTCGTGTGGTGGGACACCCGCTTACGTGAGTGTCCAATGCCTCATATGAGGCAATATACACAAACACGGTAGATCAGATGCTATAAGTGCGGCGGGGCTCCCTGGAGCACGCTAAGAAAAGCCGGAAACAAATAACAGGGCCTCATGACGACCCTGCTGTTTAAGTTACGACTTCCCACATGAACAGCCGCTTCATTTTTGTACACACAGCACCACTTTCCATCGAATATGAAAACACAGAATATACAATAAAATGTCAGAGGCCTTCCTAAAAACTTCGACGATAGCCAGGAAAATGAACACACTGAACGAAAGTGCTGTGTGTACATGAAACACACTTAAAATCTAAACACACCAACTTTCTACGCAGTTGCGTTATTTTCTGCAAGAACCGCAGTGATGCCATGGCATGATCTAGAGGTGTAGTTGTTATAGTTAGGCAAGGAAGAGCATGTAAACACTTACAACTACAAACATCTCTTGAGGCAGTGGCTGTTCGATTGGTGCTTCTAAGCAAAGTCATCCTCTTTTCCTTCATATACATGCCTCCACACTTTCAACTGCGCAAACTTGAATTACAGTCATTGATAGATGAACATCCTGAACGCCATCTTGTTCTAGGGGCTTTAATGCACATAATAGTCTAAGGGGTGACTCTCCTTGTAACGTGCGAGGTTGCCTGATTGAACAGTTCTTTTTCTCTTCCCACGCCTGTCTCCTGAATCGGAAAGAGCCTCGTATTACAAGCTCGCTAACAATACTTGCTCCTCCTTAGATAATCATTGCATCTTCATCGCTCTCACTTCAACACACATAAAAAATCATAAATTATCCTTACGGAAGTGACTATTTCCCAGTAGTTTTGAGTGGACCGATATCATATGAATGTTCTTCACAGGTTCAAAAATGACTCACCGACAAAGCCGATTGGAAAAATTTTTGAAAAGATATCCTTTGGACCTGTACTGATTTGTGTGCGTTAAGCATAAAGGCTGCTGTGTACTGCTTCACAGCTTTTCTAATTGACGTAGCCACCAATTGTATTCTTCAAACAAGTGGACTATTTGGCAAACGGCGTGTTTCTTGGTGCAACAATGAGTGTTGAAAAGCACGTAAAAATCAGAACAAAGCGTGGAGACTGCTTTGAGAAACACCTACGGCTGAGAATCTCCTAAATGAAAAAACCTAGAATTTCAGGGTCATAGGACGCCCTGACAGGCAAGAAAGGAAAGCTGGAAAAAATTGCTTTCTGGCATCACATCATATAGACATGAAGGTAAAGTCTGGAACATGGCGAGAACAGTGAAAGGAAAACAAACGTATGCACTCCATCTGGTGGAAACAAGGTGATAGCTTGGAAGACCAGAAAAACTACCTAGGAGCAAACATTGAGGAAGTTTGCAGCTCGTCACACTACTCTCATGAGTTTCAACCGTATAAGACAACAGTGGAGAATCAGAAACTAGATACCAAATCTACCAAATACGAGGCATAGAACCATCCTTTCTCCCTAGCTGAACTACGGGCATCTCTAAACCTGCTGCACCACTTCCGCTCCGGGATCTGACTGTGTGGTCAATGAAGTGTTGAATAAACTACCTCTGGAAATGCAAAAAAACATTGCTTTATCTCTACAATGTGATCTGGTTTGCTGGCCACATCCTCTCTAGCTGGAAAGAGGTCATTGTTATTCCTATTTTGAAAGACAGGAAAGTTCTATCCTCCATTAGGAGTTACAGGCCCATAGGGCTGACAAGCTGCCTCTGCTAACTTATGGAAAAAATAATAAATCACCGAATCGCACCCTTCTTTGAAAATAACAATCTACTTGACCCAGACCACTGTGGGTTTTGTTAAGGCAGATCCACGATTGACCACTTGGTACGTATCGAGGCACAGATACGAGATGCTTTCCTCCATCATAATTTTTTTCCTATCTGTCTTTCTCGATATAGAAAAAGCCAATGACACCACATAGCGCTTTGAGATATAGCGAGACCTCCCGCACTTAGGTGTCTGAGGTAATATGCTGAACAGAATTCAGTTTTTTCTGTCCACTCACACTTTGTGTGTTCGAGTGGGTAATGCCTTATATCGAACTTTTATATAAGAGACGGGAGTGCTGAGCTGCGAACATTTTATTGTTAAAATGAATACCTTGCATACTTGAATTCTATGAAACATATGTTCTATTTCACATATGCCGACGACGTGCACATAGGTTACAGATCATACAACCGCGCAATTGGTGTAGCGGCAGGTTCATTTGGCTTGAATAAAGTAACCAAGTGGGCAGACTTGAATGAATTCATCTTTAACCCACAAAAGATCACCTGCGTTTTATTCTCAAGAAAGAGCGGTATCCATCAAGATCCGGACATTGACCTGCATGGCAATAGGCTACCAGTGAATTCTGAGCAAAAATTTTTAGGCAACATTTCAGAAAAGAAACTAACATTCATTCCTCAAACTAAACATCTCAAAAACACGTGCCTGAAAGCAGTGATTTTACTGAAGGTTTTATCGCAGACTTCATGGGGCACTGATAAATATGCCTGACGAATGTTCATAAAAGTCTTATATGCACACGCCTTTATTATGGGACAATTATTTATCAGTCTGCAGCACCAATTCCCCTGCAAATGCTTGACCCTGTCCACCATTTGGGCATTCGCCTTTCTACGAGTGCTTTTCGCCCCAGCCGCATAGAAAGCCTCTACGTTGTGTCAAATGAGTGGTGGCTTCTATGCAAGGCTAGATGCGCCAGCTACCTACAGCGCCCTTAACCTAAACCTTAGTGGGCGCTTCATCTGCAGAGAACTTTAGTGTCTTTCGTATATTTCCTTAAGGTGAAAGTAGACAAGAAGCACCCTCATACTCCACTATTAACGATTTGTGGAGATTCAATGCGTTTCAATACAGGCCTTTGATGAGGCAGCCCTACTCAGTTTACCTGAAGGGTCTAACTGAAGCAACTGGTGTGTCACTTGAACACAGTTTAATGGCTCCTGCAGCATGCCCGTAACTGTAGCAGTGGCAAATTATAAACTGTGTTGTGTCTTTCCTGGAAGTTACAAAACACGCACCCATTGACCATAGCCGAACATACTTCCCGGAGCTTCAACACAAACACACATGCCCTGAGTTCTCTACAGATGCTTCTACATCTAACGCTTCTGTGTCATACGCTGCTGTGGGCCCATCCTTTTCTGATACTGCTAATCTACATCAAGACACAAGTATTTTCTCAGCGAACGCTTACGCGATACTTGTGGCCGCTAAACACATCAAACAAATAAACTGCAAAAATAAAAAATTTATACGGACTCTCTTGGTGTGGTAAAAGCTCTGCAAACTCCTAAAAAACAAAAAAAGCCCTATCCTCGTATCACTTTATTCTGTTCTATGCACACTCTGCACACCCAAACACAACAGTTGGTAGTGTGCTAGCTGCCAGTGCACCATGAGATCTAAGAAAACGTGATGTTTGATCAGCTTGCTGCATCCGTCCATGAAAGCACTGCCACTACACCAATATATATCCCGGCCCTTGACCTTAAACCGTCTCCCAGACAAAAGTTCAGGGAATACTGGAAGAGCAAGGGGGATAGACACACACAAAACAAGCTACACGTAATAATCCACAACTTGTTCATTGGCCTCCAGTATCGAAATCATGTCGTACTGATGTAACACTAACAAGGTTAATGAATAGGACACACATACATGACACACTCATATCTTTTAACTATTGGCGGCTCGCTATTTTGTGGCAGATGTGGTGAAGCCCTAACAGTTCTTCACAATTTGATCTAATATGAACAAATAAACACTACAAGAAGACAATACTCTCCATTACCCTACCAACAACATATATAATTACACCCTGCAATGTTCATCGGAACCCCTTTTAACTCATAAAGCTGTGCTATTTTTAAGAGATGTCAGCTTCTATAACGTAATGTACACAGGCATTGCCTAGCTTGACCTTTTAAGAGAGGTTGCTGCTGCGGTGGCTGCATTTAAAAGTACTTGCCTCGTGGCCCTAGGACACAAGGCGCAGATGAGGGACTTGTGATAGTGCCAAATAACTTCACACATGCTTTTATTATCAGAACCTAACCTGTCGCCACCCATTTTTATTATACATTTACCGTCACTATCATTATTTTTTCTTCTATGTTTTACCCACTTTAGTTCGAGAAGTTTCAAGGCCATTACACTGCCACGCTACCTATTCAGTGTTCAAATATAGTTTTTTGACCTTGGGCACTTGGCCATCAAATGGCCCTTTGCGCTACCAGACACCCAACAACATCAACTATCTGTTCCATCTATATACCCCCCGACAAATCGTTAAATAAAATAGAGTTTGAAAAGATGCTTGATCAGCGCCCAGGACCGCATGGGTTAATTAAAGATTTTAGGCTGAATGTTTATTAGAGGCGTTATCAGATGTTATGCGAGAGGTCACACTATAGAAAACTTTCTTCTCTAATCTGGAGCATGTCTGTTTATTAAGGCACGTACTACAGTGCCACACACAATTGATATTCATGCATAGATTTAGCCATTGTGTCATCGTCACTTCTACCTTACCTAGATTGAAAAGTTATCAATTATTCATATGGAAGTAACCACTTCCCGACTGTTTTATGAACAAGACAACGGATTACCAACCATTTTAAATAAAAAGTGGAACTTTTATGCTTTGAACTGGGCAAACATTGAAGAGCTATGTACACTACGCCTCAAAGAGGTGGACCATTTGGACGCAGAAGAGATGGCCAGCTATATCTCCGAATATGTCCTCACTTGTGCTAAAAAGTGTAGACCGCAGTCTATCAATGATAAGGTCAACGCAAACAAACGATGGAATCATGAAGGTGAACTTGCTTAAGAACAACAAAAACAAAACACGGAGCCACATTGTCTCGCTACCCAACAATGGACTACTTGATAAACTTCAGGAGCTGCAAGACGAATTGCTATAAGCTGTGTAACGAAACGGGAAAGCTGTACACACTACTTATCCTAAATAAACTCTTACCCAGGCGCCTGCAAGGTGTGTGATAGGAAGTATAAACCAAAAAGACAACGCAAATTTTTTCTTCTTGGCGAATGACTGTGGTGATACAATAGTACAACCGAATGCTCTAGGGGAACCCTTCGAGACAATATCATGCTCAGAAAATTATACCGTGAAGTTCTTACGCAACAAATGCATAGCTGAAAGTGTTTCTCTGCACCGGCACAAGCCTGTATCAGAAGCCTGGAATAATCCACTAGCGCTACATGAACTGAAGATTGTCCTTGGTACCAATAGATGTTCTACCCCTAGTTCTCATACAATTACCTATGAAATGATCAGAAATCTCCCTGACGAAACCCTGAACTGCTTTTTAGTACTTTACAACAAGGTCGTCAATATCTGCGAAATATCCTCTGCTTGGAAAGAGGCAATAATTCTACCAATCCTTAAACAGGGCAAATATCCTCTTCAGAAAATAGTTACAGGCCTTACGCCCTGACAAGCTGCCTTCTCACAGTGTTTAAAAAATGAATAACTGCCGTTTGGTCTATTACCTAAAATACAACGGTACCTGGGACCTGTGCCAGTCTGGCTTCCATACAGCGAGATCCACAACTGACAACCGTGTCCTACTCGAGTCATATACACGTGATGGGTTTCTACACAACCAATACTGTCTGACTGCTTTCTTCAATCTTGAGAAGGCACATGATACTGCCTGATGTGACGGAATTCTACAAGACCTATTGTTTTTTGTATTATGTGGCAGGTTCATTGCCACCTTAAGAGGTTACCTGTCTGAAAGGAAAATACATGTAAGAATAGGCTTTGTGTTATCGCGCACATTGCTTCAAGAAAATGGAGTGCCACAAGAAGGATTATCAAGCTACCTACTACTTGGAGTTGAAATGAACTCCCTTCGCCCCGTTATTCCGCTCGCGATGTCATACTTTGTATAAGTGGGCAAAATCAAAATCCTTTTCAAATCGTGTAACTTGACTGTATGCGAACGCCAGATAGAGTTAGGTGCTAACCGCCTTTCGAAACAGGCTGATGAGAGAGATTTTATGTTTAAAACTCACAAGACTACAATTCAAACCAATATGTACTTCTTGCACACCAATGAGTGGACAAAGCTTAGCCACTGCGAAAGAACAGAAATTTCTTAGAGTAATTTTTGATGCAGAACTCACCTTCACCTGGCATATAAAACAGCCGAAGCTAAAGTGTCTTAAGACCATGAACTATTTAAACATTTTATCGCATCATTCTTGGAGAACAGACAGGCGCTGTCTCCTATCTATATCGAGATTCCACGTTTTGTCACGTATATGCTATGGATACATAGTATAAAATTCAGCTTCAAAGACAGCACTTTAACAATTAGGCCCTGTATACCAGTATATGGCTGGTACTTGGTGCCTTCCATACCAGTCCCATCCAATCCATTTATGCAGAGTCAGATCAGATGCCGCTTAACTATCAGCGCACGTATCTAGGAGTCAACTATGCGGTTAGAATCATGTCTTTGAAGCAGACACTTATGAATAATGTGTCCAGTACTCAGTTTTATCTAAACCGTCCTTCTATCACCCAACTGTTTCCATTGGCAATGAGACTTGCAGTAGGAGAACTTGGATTTTTTTCATACACTTTCAAGAAAGTGACCATGCCGAACACATCCCTTTCTGACAGCAGCGTCCAGTCACTTGTGACTGGTCTTCAAAGACCGCAAAAAGAAAACAAATGTTCAAGTGCATTTATTGAGCAACATTTATTGGCCCTTTAACACAAATACTGTTCAACTGCAATCTTCTGTGATGACTGGAAGTCTCAAACATCTGTAATCTTTGCAGCCTACAGACAAAACCTCTCCGACACCACAATCACGCATACGCATACCAACGTTTTTATGACCGAAGCCTATTTTATCCTGCTTATTATACGACACATTATACAACACAAGATAGAAAAGTCCTTAGTAAACATGGATTCTTTAGGTGTTGTCACGGGCCTGTCTTATGGCAAGTACAGCAACAACCCCACTTTCAACAAGCTCCCCATGTAATCTATGCAACCTCTATTGTTACTCTACTTTCTATTGTTATTTGCTCGGTTCCAGGTCATTTTGAGTTTGGGGGCAATGAAATAGTGGACAAGAACGCACAAAAAGCCACCGGTCGGCAAACTATAGATGTAACTTCTGTTTCGGGGGTGGATTTAAAACCTGTTCTATGTAGAGGGCTACGCAACCACTGGCAAGTTCACAAGAAGCTCCCTCATGTGAAACCCCAACTAACGCAGTTTATCTCTGAAAAACCCAAAAGATTCACCGAAGTCACTCTAACAAGGCTCAGAATAGGCTACACCTATGCCACACGAAACCGCTTTTTGACAGGCACTGATCCACCTGCACGTATACACTGTGAAGAAAGCCTAATCGTTTTGCATATTCTGATTCGAAGCCCTTTGCTTCACCAAGCACAACTGACTCATTTTGGAGAGCTCTAATGGTATCTTGTTCCACTCTATCCAGCGTTGTTTTTGTCAGTTAACGCATTGTTCAATCTTAAGTTTTCTTCATTATCTTGCGAAAGTAAAGTTTCTAACAATGATATCCTTGCATCTTGGACACCAGGCTAGGATTCACTTGTGAGGTACCGCTTGGTGCAAAAAACACAAGAATGTCTGGGCCTTCGCAGTTTTTGCTCTGGAGAGGACTTCAGTCGGGGGGGTCTCGAGCCTTGCAGGCTCATTCGTCATCATGCTCCAGTCTGTGATTTGAAGGCCTGAAACAAACTGACGTTCCTTTCATACACACTGTGTTTTATATATTTTATAGATATTCCCTACACAACATTTCTTTTCAATTTCAGACCAATACACTGAAATGAAAAAAAAACGATTGTACAGGCGCTTTTTGGCCTTAGATGCTCTTGCACTAAGAATGATAAATTGTTCTTGGCCAATGAAGGAACGTAATGTGTTCCGAAATTTTTGGGGGCCGTCAGACATCTAGAATGGTTCAGAATGGGACATCACTGTCGCATCTCTAACCGTTGCCTTCATGTGACTGTATGCAACATATAAGTCGCTTTTCTTGCGTCCCATGTCCAAGCGTTGGCATATCCTACGTATTGGGAATAGAAAATATTGCCTCGTTTCTTTGCTCAAGTTATGTTATCACCCCATTACACTACGTTCAGCGCAAACCACGCCTACGATGTTCGAGAACCTTCAAGGCTGTAGTAGATCGTTTTCTTAAGATTACGCCCACTTTGTTGACATTACCGAATATTCTGGAACCAACGTTGACACTAGCGATAACACTAGTATATTTATGGCAAGAGTATCGATTGCGACAGACTTCACCGCTTGTCAATTGATCAACCGCCGACTCACCGTTCACCGCTATTAGTGTAATACATTTCGTTTACCGGACGCATGTTCACCCAAATAAACAGTTTATTATTCGATCCGCAGTCTGCGCTACTCTTCAACGTCACAACCCCGTGAAATTTTGTGGAGGTGCTGTTTCTACCATGTACAAGACGCTCCCTTCATGCCGTGAGACCAGCTTACACCGCAAAGACACCGTCGCCAACCAAGAGCAGCGAGTTAGCCGCAAGCAACAAGGTCTGCCACCGGAGTACGTGGTTTTGTCGGACAAGACTCAGAAAACCAACACGTTGACGTCGACGACAGCGACAATGACAGCGCCTGTACCACCCGCGCCACTCCTGCTATGGCAACCCGAAGAGCCGCCAACTTTTCGTGGTTTGCCACTGGAAGTCCCGGAAAGTTGGATCAAAAGGTTCAACCGCGTCACTTTAATGACTGGAACAGCAATGACAAGTTCCGGCATGTGTATTTCGCCTTAAAAGATACTGCTCGGAACTGTTTCGAGAATCAAGAGCGAAACCTTACAACGTGAGACGTTTTTCGCGCCAGGTTTCTCACCACTTTCGCAAGTGTGGTCCGCAAGATGAAGGCTGCAGCTCTCCTCAAAACCCGTAAGCAGATGTCAAATGAAAACGTAGTGCCAATCACGGAAGATATAATTAAACTCTTCTGCCACGCTGACTCTGAAATGTCGGAAAGGAAGAAGGTCCACCTGCTCATGCGAGAACTCAAGCAGGAAATCTTCGCCGGGCTGCTCCAAAACTCTCAAGAGACGCTCGCTGAATTTATTTCAGAAGCATCTACTATAAATAATATGCTCGAGGTGCGCCCGCGACAATTCAACCGCAGCTTCTCGTCTACAAGGTACGCCGGCATCCAAGTGCAAGGAACGACCGGTTTGCGTGAGACGATCCGAGTGATCGTGCAAGAAGAGCTGCAAAATTGCTTCTTTCGGCGCAGCCTCACATTGATTCCATCATAAACGTCGTACGGCAGGAGATACAGGAATGGCTAGGCGTTACTGAGCTTCCAGAGCCCACAGCTGCAACTCATGAGCTATGCTACTGCAGCCCGCCGTCACGCTTCTCCTCCACGCGCACGCCAAGACGCCACGCCATCGCACTTCCGTCGCCTTGTGGCGTGAAAAGGGTTATCAGTTATGCTAGCCTGTCGCTATCCAAGGCCAAAATAAACTATTCCTAACAGAAAAGAAGTGCTTTGCCATCATCTGGGTATTGTCTAAGTTTAGCTTTTACCTCTACGGCAGGCCTTTCGTAGTTGTGAGCGACCATTGCGCCTTCCGTTGGCTAGCTAACTTGAATGACCATCCGCGTTGCCTCGCACGGCGGAGCTTCAGCCTTCGAGAATTCGACGTGACCATAGTTTACAAGTCTGGAAGAAAACACTCTGACGCCGACTGCTTGTTTCACGCCCCCGTAGAACCACCGCTGCCTGACGGCCTCGATGAGGAGAGCTTCACTAAAACGATAACTGCAGACAAATTCGCCGAGATATAGCGAGCTGAACTCGGAAGCCTTAAATACCTTGAGGGTCAAAGTACGACTGTTCCAATTGTTTTCAACACAATACTGGTTCTCAATGCAGGATCGGTCGAGTTACGCCCGAGTTCACGAAACTCGGAATCTTTCAGAGTTCTGGCGACACCCCATTTTAAACGAGCCAGTGGTGCGGAAAAGTCAAATCCACCCCTCAGCGCGCTGCGTTTCATCGCTTACGATTGATCTATTCATCGCATGAAAACCTGTCGAATAAGTTGGCGGTGTTTTCAAACCACAAGCATCTTCTTTCATTTGTTTGTAGTTACACTGAGTACAGAAAAGCACCCATGCAGTACAGGTGTCAGAAGCGGTTCATGATATTTTTATAGGCACGGAATGTTCAAATTTTTGAAGTTTTTCATGCCTGTACTAAGTATGTTTTAGAATAATTAGCACGGTAGTCTCTGAGATCAGAACCATCCGACCGTCTTACAACATCGCGACCGAGGTCCCGTAGTAATCAACATAGTGAGCCAGTACACTCTACCACGCTGCTCGGCTGGTGCGCGTCGTCTTTGTGGTCACAGCCCGCTAGCACCTAAGCACGATCACGCGCGGTTCGACTGTATAGCTATAGGAGCGAAGCTCCTAAAGCCGTGGGTCTGTCCCTCCTCGCTCATGGTATGTGACCGCCTATTTCGATCACTGACTTGGCAGGTGTGAACGGACAGACAGACAGACAGACAGGCAGACAGACAGACAGACAGACAAACAGACAGACAGACAGACAGACAGAGGGACGGACGGATGATTCACTGTTTACCAATAAAAACCTCCGAATATTTGCCTCACTTATCATTCACTCGGTGGATTTGCTGTGATTGTTTTGGCTGGACAATATACTTCGTTCATACCCCAGGTGGTCAAAATTTCCGGAGCCCTCCACTACGGCGTCTCTAATAATCAAATAGTGGTTTTGGGACGTTAAACCCCACAAATCAATCAATATACTTCGTTCGTTAGGACAGGACTTGCTATGCCTAAGCTAACTACACAAATTCATAGTAGGGCCAAGGTAATTAGGTCACATCTTGAGAATACAGTGCTAATAAAGCCATGTAAAGCTGGAAGTGGGCTAGCTCAAACTTGCCAGTTGATGAGCTAACAAAACTACACTAAATAACACGACGTCAGTAGATTTTAAGAACAACAATTAGCCAACACTAATTTGACGGTATAATATTCTGCGTATCTGGATTACGTTTAGTAGCCCCATACTGATCATCACCTTGCTAACTTCGCTCAATATATTAGATTTATAATGTATGCCCTAATAACGAAGACAATACAGCTCAATGCAAAATCAAGACAGAGCTGATGTGGTCTTCACTTCGAAGCCGGCCACACATATCAGTTGACGACCAACTCATAAAGCTGCAAGAATCTAAGTTATCACAAGCTTTTTTATTGCTTCAGCCTTGCACAAGTAGTGTTAGCTCACCAATTTAATTTATAAGTAAAGAAGCTGCCACGTAGTGTTCTCTTCATCAAACGCTTGACAGTCACACCGGCATGCGCCATGCACGGAAGATATAACTAAACTCTTCTGCCACGCTGGCTCTGAAATGTCCGAGAGGAAGAAGGTCCACCTGATCATGCGAGGACTCAAGCAGGAACTCTTCGCCGGGCTGCTCCGAAACCCGCAAAAGACGGTCGATGAATTTATTTCAGAAGAATCTACTATGAAGAATACGCTCGAGATGCGCACGCGGCAATTCAACCGCATTCTCGTCTACAAGGTACGCCGGCATCCAAGTGCAAGAAACGACCGATTTGCGTGAGACGATCCGAGTGATCGTGCAAGAAGAGCTGCAAAACTGCTTCCTTCGGCGCAGCCTCACATCGATTCCATCATAAACGTCGTACGGCAGCAGATACAGCAATGGCAAGGCATTACACAGCTTCTAGAGCCACAGCTGCAACTAATGAGCTATGCTACTGCAGCCCGCCATCACGCCCCTCTTCCACGCGCACGCCAGGACGCCGCGCCATCGCACTTCCGTCGCCTTGTGGCGTGAAAAGGGTTATCAGTTATGCTATTCTGTCGCTATCCAAGGCCAAAATCAACTATTCCACAACAGAAAAAGAGTGCTTTGCCACCATTTGGGTATTGTCTAAGTTTCCCTTTTACTTCTACGGCAGGCCTTTCATAGTTATGAGCGACAATTTTGTTCCCCGATGGTATGCATCTTTGCTTATTTCAGTAAGTACTGTGTTATTTCCTAATAACGAAACCCTTGCAACACCCAAATTTTTCTGTTCACCTGTCCATCTAGTTACACAACGGGTAAGCTGTATACAGAAAAGTACAATAAATAAAAGCATCAAACCATGCACTAGAATAAAAATATCAGGATAAGCAAAACCAAAAAGATGCAGCCTGACTGCTCGCATCTTGAAATGCCACCAAAAGAGAATGCTCATTCTCTGAAAGGTGCAACGATTATATGCTTACACATGCGTCAGTTGACCTTGCAATCTTCTGCACCTCTAATATCTCCCTGACTCTTTGACCTGGACCAAGTGCAAGAAACACACTTTCTTCAGAAATAGGCCTAACCCATCAACCCACGCAACAATTCCGAGAAACCTCTAAATTGCTGTTTATAGAGTGCATTGGTGCTCACAGAGTGTATCAATATGTAAGGTTAATGTCTGAGCCACTGACCCTCCTGCATGTCACAAAACAAAAGGAACATTTTAGGGCTCAATTATCTTTCATAGACACAGCCTAAGCACTCACACAAAACATTTGCATAGCATTTTTTCTGTTACAGTAAGTGGTTAATGACACACTCATCGTGAATGAAACAATTAGTTACCTAGAAAAAGGATTAACAGTGCTCAGTCATGATTTCGGTTTCAGAGGGCGCTTATACAATTTAGGTGGGATGTAACGTGGTTTTCATGCGAACATAGCTGGCTACATGAACACTAAACTGCATGGCTGTTGTCACCGCTTAGACAACTTTCTTGAATGAAGGCTTTTTTGGTGCAGCGATAATCGCCTCCGAGATGTAAATATGCATGACCCTTGAAAGTGCGAAGCCAAAGCAAGGACATCAGCTTTTGTGCTCCCATGCAAGTCTGTCCCATTTTCACTTGAAGATGTCTGCTAGGAGAGCACTTGCAAGTGTTGTGGAAGCCAACACGAACTTGTGACGTTGAAATCAGTGTGTTGTTTAGACAGAAAGCAAAGGGGTGTTCTTCAGTTATTATGACAAACACTGTAAAGTTAATTTTAAGTGTGTTCCAGCAAATAGGGAGGTCCCATGATCGGCGGCGACGCTATGCACTCTGGGTATGCAGCCATTTTTTTTCAATGTGATCGGAAAGTGCAGCAGCGCAGTCGTGTTGGCGAGTCATGGCGTAGCATGCAGGCGTGATCGAGTGTGAGCGCGACGCAAATTTAACTCCAAGAAAAAACGTGCACGATGCCAGCCTTACCAGAAGACGACACTGCAACGCTGTGCCAGGAAGACCTCGAGCGGTACGAAGAAAAGACGAGAATTTGCTCCGAGTCGACCCTTCCACCCGTCGTGCGTGCGACTCTGTAAGTGCCGTGCACTTGTGGACATGCATCGACAGCTACGATACTCATGAATTTCTCGTTCCGAGGACGAGTTTGATTACCCGGGAGCTGTTGAAGTCGAGAAAGGCAATCAAGGGCCACAACTTTGTGACGAGTAACTGGTTGTAGGAGTCGTGAATGAAGAAACTCGTCGCCAATACCGCGATCGTCGTCACTCAAGTAGGTGTTTCTAAATTACTTGATTTTGCCGCAGATGGTACTAATGCTTGTTTCTGTTCAGGTTAAACTTTGAATATGTCAACAAGCCGCTGTTGACGTCTTGTTCATGGGCAAGAGTGATGGCGAGGTCCTGGCCGCGCACAGCACATTCATGGCCGGGAACAGTGAAGCCTGGTCGCAGCCCAAAGACGTTTCGGGACGTTTCGGTTTTGCAGCACAAGCTCCAGCATCTTGTGGCAAGACATAGGGTTCCCGAATGTTTCACAATCGAATCCCTGCGCTTAACACAGCTTTTTACAAAACGGTGCATCAGTTGGCGGTATAAGTCTCGTCCATGGAAGCCATTGCTGCCTTTCTCATTGGGGCACACAAAAAGGGTGAAGAGGGCGGCCATGCACATGGCCTCGCAGAGTGCTCTGCGTGGATCACTTTAACACAAGGTGGTAGAAGCAATTTCCAAGTAAGGTTCTAGATTTCATAATGCAGGTTCAACTCAAGACGAGTTGCCTCTAGTCAAAAATTTGCTTAGGAATGCGAGGTATCCTAGGCGTAGAAAGAAGCTAGAGACCATCTGAAGGGCTGCAAGAAAAGAAAATGGCTGTCGCCCTTAACGTGCACAATGTTTCTCACAAACTCTACTAGAAAGTAGGAAGAAAGTGCTAGAGCTGAAGTAGTATGTATATCCCCTGAACCTTTCTGACCTACGCAGATTCATCGATCAGATGAAAGGAAGAAAACACTGCCACACTCATCACAGCCAGAATTATGTAACCTGTGTTAAAGGCATGATGTACACACTCACTGACATGCAGCAGGAGCTGCTTGGGTCAGATGGAACACTGTCTTAAGGATAGACTCCATGAAACCTTTATAGCATACAAACAACCGTGACAAGGCATTTCCAAATCTATAAGTGCAATTGTGGCTGTCTTTGAAGCCAGCTTAGTACTTTCAAGTAGTCTTTATCAGGGGATTATTCCACTCTGGTAATTTTTAAACATTACGTCATTCAAGTTTAGGTCAACATTTGAAAGATTAGGATCCAGTTTCGAGATTGGTTACACAATTCTTTACAAAGTTGCATTCATTTATTCACTTTTCAAATATTTGCAAGTGGTTAAAGCAAACTAGTAGTTGTGCCGCAAGTCACCATGACAATAGCGATACTTTTTACAGGCCGCGTTTGTTTCAACTGCCATAATAGAATGATACTTCTTCTCCTCACAGACTAATTGGCGTAAACTTATAACATTGCTATAGAATAAAGAAAAGTGTACAAATATAATAACGCTGACTTGAGCCAAACGCAGAAGGTTTAATAACAGACGCGACGGAAGAGGTTACGGCAAAAATGGTGGCCCGGTAAAACAAGGTGAAACTGTTGTTTAAACGAACAAGGGTCTGCCACTCATTCAAAGGGCCAATTTTCTGTAGACATAATCACACAGAGCAACCTAACAATGATTGTGATAATAGAATATTTGATAATATTTTTACTTTATTTAGTGCATACATCGTACACACTGCATAATTCGAGATAATGAAAGTAAATGTACGCAAAATGACACATTTATGAGTTTTGGTTGCATACGGTAGATTCCATCGGTGTCAAATGAGCACTTTTGCTTGTCAGAAGGGTTGATTTGGAAGTTTGGCAGTTTGTGCTAGATGGTAAGACATGACAATAGTTATAGCGCGAGAACAGAGCGACGATGGTTCTGATTTCTTGATCGTGATCAGCAATGATTGTTGCAAAGCGGTTTAAACTCATCTGGATTGAGTTTGCCCGAAACTAGAGTCAAACCGCAATTCGGGAGCCAAATCACGATCAAAAGTGCCCGTGTGACACCGGCAGTGAACGTGACGTACGTCAAAATTAGTGCGACGAAACATGCGATGGCAAACAGGGCTACAAAAGAAAAGACTGCCAACCCCACTACTTACTCGATCATGCAGCCGGACGAGTGGTCAGGTGGAAGTCGTTGCCGCCGCCGAACGCCTTGCTTAGTTGTACACGGACCAGAGGGGGCACCGCAAAACACAAAGCCGATATATGCAGCCGCTCAGACTCTACATAAACTAAATTTTTACATTGTTAACTAATGATGAAGGGACCGCAACGGAAACCTCCATTATTTTGAGCGCGAAACTATCACGTGACTCTCACGAACAACCCATGAGGCGAGGCGCGGCCCGATGTTGATAATGTATAGCCTCCGAGAGAAATAAAGACTAGCCCACCCTAAAGGCTATTGCTTGTTTTATAACTAGGTCTTCTACACTTCGAAACGTCCTCGAAAGGGCAGGAGCTTGATACCTAAAACTAAGCTAGGCCACCGGATCACCAGCGACTCAGGTGACGTTATCACCCATATCACCCGCGCACGTCATTTGCTTGCCTGCCGACATGCACATCAAACGAAACGAGAGCAATAACGTGTTAACTATGACTTGGCCAACTGACTTGATCACTAGTGACACAGGTGACGTCATCTCACCTATCGTCCTCTCATGCAATGTATAACCTGACATTATGTATACCAAACGAAACTTCTTTGAAATGCTAATAACTCGAACGCTGTCAATCGGCCTAGTGACGTGATCACTAGTGACTCGTGTGACGTCATCGCGCCTGACACCCACGCACGCAGTGTCCAAACCTGCCTTCATGCAAATCAAACGAAACGCCTTTGAGAGAGTAATAACTTGAGTGTTGTTACTAGGCCTAGTCAGAACATTACTAGTGACTGGCGTGACGTCATCTCGCCTAACACTCACGCAAGCACTTCCTAATGTGCCTTCATGCATATCAAACAAAACGTCTTTGAGAGGGTTATAACTTGAAATCTGTCACTAGGCCTAGGGACGTCATCCCTAGTCACTCACGTGACGTCATCATGTCTATCACATACGCACGCGGTGTCCTAAGCTCTCCTAATGCATATTGTTACGAATAAATATAGCACCTGGTTCTATATAAACTCTTTCTTTAGGGCGAACTTGTGCCCGTAAACTCAAAGCTAAAAATGGTCAGCCAAGAATGCCTCTTGCTCGCTGTCTCCAACTTCGTCGGTCTCTTCCTCTGCCCCTCGAGTCTCGTGCTGGCCCCGTGGCGTAGCATCGTGGCGCGTGCAGGACGGCGTTCCATGGCGCGGCTTTCTTGATACTTGCTTGGCGGCTTTTACGAACGCAAATTGTGGCAGCGTCTTCTGCGATGTTCGAGCTGTGGCATTAGTCCCCCTCCTAGCACGCATCGCCCCGATGCGTAGAGCCGGCTGACAGTTTCTAAACAATAGGACTTGTCCTTGTATTAGACGACGTGAGTCAGTTCACTTGTTGAGTTCCTGTTGTAGTACGGTTTCATCCGTACTACATGTACAACTTCTGGAAAATTCCGGCGTCGTGTTGTGCATACTTGACCTTCAGGGATCACTTCGTAGTTTAATGGGCCTAGCGGACGAAGAACCCCGTAAGGGCCAAAATAGCGCCGCATAAGCTTTTCTGATAGGCCACGTGCACGTACAGGCGTCCAGACCCACACTTGGTCTTCAGGGGAGTACTGAACATCCCTTCGTCTTAGATTGTAACGGTGCGCGTCGACGTCTTGATGTTGAATGATGCGGTTCCGTGCTAGTGGTCGCGCCTCTTCTGCCCTTTTTACATATTCGCTTATGTCAGGGTCCTCTTCATTTGTGCTGTTGACAGGCAGCATCGCGTCTAATGTCGTTATTATTGTCCGACCATAAACAAGCTGAAATGGCGTGAAGTGGGTTGTCTCTTGTACTGCGGTATTGTATGCAAATGTAGCATACGGTAATATGGTGTCCCAAGTCAGATGCTCGACGTCCAAATACATCGCGATCATGTCAGCAAGCGTCCTGTTCAGCCTTTCAGTTAACCCGTTAGTTTGCGGATGGTATGCGGTAGTTCTTCTGTGGTCGGTGTGCGTTAGCTTCACGACAGACTGTACTAGCCTGGCGGTGAACGCTGTTCCTTTGTCAGTTATAAGGACTCTAGGTGCACCATGTCGCAGCACTATCTGGGTCACAAAAAACTGAGCCACTTCATTTGCCGTTCCTTTTGTGAGAGATGACGTCTCGGCATACCGGGTCATGTAGTCGGTTGCTACAACTATCCAGCGCTTCCCAAATGATGACATAGAAAAGGGTCCTAGCAAATCCATTCCGACCTGCTCAAACTGGATTTTCGGTGACTCTTTCGGTTTCAAAAGACCTGCTGGTTTCAGGGGTGGCACTTTGCGTCTTTGGCATTTTCGACATGATCTTACGTAATGCTGTACTGAATCCATCAATTTTGGCCAGTAATATCTCTGGCGGATTCTTGCCAAAGTCCTACTAATGCCCAAGTGACCTGCCGATGGGTCATCATGACACGCTTCTAAAATTTTCGCTCGCATTGATGATGGTATCAGCAGTAGGAACGTTTCACCGGTGTGTTGAAAGTTTCTCTTGTAGAGAACGTTGTTGCGGAGGACGTAGGAACGTAGTCCACGGGCGAAAACTCGCGGTACTTCGACTTGCTGCCCCTCTAAGTATTGAATGAGCAGAAGTAATTCTGGGTCCATTCGCTGATCATGAGCCATCTCCGACACATTCACAACTTCATGAAATGCGGAGTCTTGTTCATGGTCAGAAGACGATGTCTGGACGGGTGCTCGTGACAAGCAGTGCGCGTCATTGTGCTTGTGGCCAGACTTGTAGACTACGGTGATGTCTTATTCTTGTAGACGCAGGCTCCATCTAGCAAGTCTTCCGGAAGGATCCTTGAGGTTTGCAAGCCAGCACAACGAATGATGGTAACTGATGGCTCGGAATGGTCTACCGTATAAATATGGACGGAACACACTGATGGCTCATATAACTGCGAGACATTCCTTTTCCGTAGCTGAATAATTATACTCAGCTTTCGATAGAGTGCGGTTTCTATAAGCAACAACTTTTTCTTCCCCGTTCTGCCATTGAACAAGAATAGCACCGAGGCCAAAGTTGCTGGCGTTCGTATGAATGTCTGTTTTGGCATCTTCCTCAAAATGAGCGAGTATGGGAGGTGACTGCAAACGCCGTCGTAACTCAGAGAACGCGTCTTCTTGCTCTTGGTGCCAGATAAATGGAACACCTTCCTTCGTAAGCCATGTAAGTGGTTCCGCAATCTTGGAGAAGTTTTCAACGAAGTGCCTATAGTAGGCACAAAGCCCCAGGAAACGTCGCATAGCTTTTTTGTCTCTTGGCCTTGGGAAATTTTCAACCGCAGTGATTTTATCCAGATCTGGGCGGACACTGTGAGAACTGACAATGTGCCCGAGGAACCGCAGCTCCCGGAATCCAAAGTGGCACTTTTCGGGTTGGATCGTAAGTGCAGCCATACGGATTGCGTCCAGTACCGTTCTCAATCCTTGTACGTGCTGCTCGAACGTAGTGGAAAAAATTACTACGTCATCAAGATAGACAAGACATGACTGCCATTTGAGGCCGGAGAGCACAGTGTCCATCATCCTCTGGAAGGTAGCGGGAGCAGAACACAAACCAAATGGGAGTACTTTGAACTCGTAGAGTCCGTCGGGTGTCACAAACGCCGTCTTTTCCTGATCTCGTTCGTCGACTTCTATTTGCCAGTACCCGCTCTTTAGATCCAACGATCAAAAAAAGTGAGCATTGCGCAGTTTATCCAACGTATCGTCGACTCGTGGGAGAGGGTACACGTCTCGCTTCGTGACGAGGTTGAGTTTTCTGTAATCAACACAGAATCGCATGGTGTTGTACTTCTTCACCAGTACTACCGGCGATGCCCATGGGCTTTTGGAGGGCTGTATGACATCGTCGTCGAGCATCTCCTGTACTCGCTTCTTTATCGCCTCCCTTTCTTTCGGGGCTACTCAGTATGGATGCTGACATACTGGTCTAACATGCCCTTCGATTACAATGTGGTGCTTTGCTACAGGTGTACGTCCGACTTTTGATGAAGAGGAAAAACACTCTGCGAATTCCTTGATCAACTCCACAATCTGGTCTTTCTGCAGAGATGAAAGCTCTCGGCCAATATCTATTTTCTCGAGGACACTGTCTACTGTTGAGGGCGTTGTGGGTACTTTTCCTATTGTGCAAACATCTGAGACTTGTACGTAGCCATGAAGTGATGCTATGGCTGCTTCCTTCGCCACATGCTGTACCTCGTTGGTAAAGTTAGTCAATAGCACATCAGTATATCCGTTCCGCAGGTTCACTAGACCTCTCACCACGCGTATGCCCTTTGTGAGTAGCAGTTTGATATTTCCATCAGCTAGTCCGGCATATTCCCGAAAAACGTCGCTTTTCACAGAAACTGTCACGCTGCTACGTGGCGGCACTGTCACACCTTCATCCACAATACGAAGAGACGAAACGATTGGTTGCTCTACATGACACACGGCACTAGCGTTCTCTGTAGAGAAAAAAACTTGTATTTCTGCAAGTCGATGATGGCACTGTTCGCTTGCAGGAAGTCCATGCCCAGAATTGCCTCACGGGAACATTCGGGGAGAACAATAAAACTGCAGACTCCTATAAAACTGCAGAACAATAAAACAGCAGACTCTTATTCCCACTCTGGCTGTGCACATTCCTATAGGGCTGACTAAATGCCCTGCGGCGGTGCGTATCTGCAGTCCGGTCCTATGTGTGAGCACTTTCTTCTGCTTCTTTGCGAACATGCTACTTATTACTGAGTAGTCTGCACCTGTGTCTATTAACGCTATGGTTTCGACGTCGTCGATTTTGACATGTAGCTCGGATGTCACGTCACCAATACTGCGCTTGTCCGTCATTGTGTCAGTGTCGCCGTCTGATCCGGTTAGCGTTGGAGGGTTTGAAGTTTTCCGAAAATCAGCGGCCCTGCCTCCACAGGTTGCTGGTTCTAGTTTTGTCGTCGAGGGCTTGGTGAACGACGCCTCGGGAAAGTAGATGTTGGGTGTGGACTCGGCGACCTATTGCGCATTGGTGCAATCGACCGCGATTAATGTCGCTGAGTGTTTAGATATGCATAGCGCGAAGATAAGTATTCTTCGAATTCGTAAGGGCGCTCACCGTTACGAGGGCAGGGTGCATTCACTGGGAAGCCACGTAGCCCGACCCGATGGTAGTGGCATGTCCGCAAAAGATGACCTGCCTCCCCACAATGGTAGCAGAGGGGCCGCCGGTCTGCCGTGCGCCATACATCACTTTTGTGGGGTCTCGCTTCTGGCATCGGCGGTGGCGTACTGCGAGGAAAGGTGAGTGACATAACGGGAGCTTGTGCAAAGCTCGGGCGTCTCATGTCTTGCCGTACGGCTTGCGCGTACGACAGCTGTGGCTGAGGTTCCGGTGGCGTGTGGTGTGGCACCTGAGGCTGCGGTTGAATAATTGCTTGCCGCACATCTTCACGTACAACGTCCGCTATTGAGGGCATCGCTGGAGGACTTTGGGGAAGTTGCAGTTTCTGGAGCTCCTCATTAACAATAGTCCTCACAATTTCCCGGAGGACTTCAACGTTGGTAGGGAGGGTTGTTAACTCCGCCCTAACTGAAGAGACGCTGAAGTCTGTGTTGTACAGTCGCACACGTTATTGTAGTGTTCTTTCCCTGGTCATTGCCTCGGACCGGAACCCTGCCACAGTTCGCGGTGGATTACGCACCAGGCCTGCAAAAATCTCTTCTTTTACTGCGCGCATTAGGTGCCGCAACTTCTCATCCTCGGCCATGTTTTGGTCGGCTCGGCGGAAGAGCCGCGACATGTCTCCTATGTACATCGCCACGCTCTCGTTATTCCGTTGGTTCCTTGCCTGAAGAGCAGCCTCTGCCTTGTCTTTGCGGTCCATGTTCGGATAGGTTGCGATTAGCTCTCGTCGGAATTCGTCTCACGACCGCAAGGACGCTTCGTGGTTCTCAAACCAGGTACGTGCCAAACCTTGCAGGGCAACGTAAACGTAACGAAGTTTTCGGGCTTCGTCCCAACCATTCAATCGTGCAACGCGCTCAAAGCCTTCAAGCCAGTCCTCGGCATCTTCAAAGGTTTCACCGTGGAAGACCTCTGGTGCAAGTGGCGAATCCACATTGAGGTGAGATGGAGATGGCATCGACTGGGTGGCCATCGCATTGACGCTTGTGCTTGAGGTCTCGACAGGTCTTGATGGGTCAATTAGGGGGCCGAACTCGGGCTTCTCACTACGTAGTCGACGACTCGTGCGTTGGTGCACAGGCGTCAATTCTGCTGGCTCCAATCTTCTGGGATCTGGGCTTCTTTCCCTTGCCTGTGGTGGGCTTGTAATCATACCCAGCACCTCCACCAGATTGTTACAAATAAATATAGCACCTGGTACTATATAAACTCTTTATTTAGGGCGAGCTTGTGCCCGTAAACTCAAAGCTAAAAATGGTCAACTGAGAATGCCTCTCGCTCGCTGACTCCAACTTCGTCGGTCTTCCTCTGCCCCTCGAGTCTCGTGCCGGTCCCGTGGCGTAGCATCGTGGCGCGTGCAGGACGGCGTTCCATGGCGCGGCTTTCTTGCTACTTGCTTGGCGGTTTTTACGAACGCGAATTGTGGAAGCGTCTTCTGTGATGTTCGAGCTGTGGCAATATCAAACGAAACGTCTTTGAGAGACCAATAAATCGAACGCTATCACACGGCCTAGTGACTTGATCACTAGTGACTCGCGTGACGTCATCACGCTTGACACCCACGCAAGCACTCTATAACCTGCCTTCATGCATATCAAACAAAACGTCTTTGAGAGAGTAATAACGTCTCGCTTATGACTCGGCACCAACTAGATCAATAGTGACTTGCGTGGCGCCATCACAAATAACACTCACGCAAGCGCTCTCTAAAGCGCCTTCATGAATGTCAAACTAAACGTCATTGAGAGAACATTACCTTGAAGGCCGTTGCAGGCAGCGTCTGCTAGTAAAAAACTGACTGCTTGCGCTGCACAGCCGTTTACAGGCTAACCGGTATATGTAGGCACCACATCGCGCGTTTCGAATTCAGTCAAAGGCGCCTTTA
The DNA here is from genome assembly GCF_013339725.1 of Rhipicephalus microplus. Taxonomy (NCBI): domain Eukaryota; kingdom Metazoa; phylum Arthropoda; class Arachnida; order Ixodida; family Ixodidae; genus Rhipicephalus; species Rhipicephalus microplus. The sequence continues at coordinate 39,996,339 of NC_051175.1, forward strand.
CATGGCTTTCATTTGACTTGACGCTTTTCTTGACTCGAGAAGAGGCGATGGAAGCAACAGCATCTTTAAACAGCAGTGAGGTACATTCCAACATGAGCGTCCCACCACTCGTTAAGGGCAACGCTTCTCCTTCATTCAATAAATAGAAATAAAAGAGGGGAAATGACAATTAGGCATTTTCAAAAACCATAATCATTTACGCAACATTCAACCGATACCCGGACCACTCTGCGACCCATTTACTCCAGCTCGTCATGGTGGAAGATGTAGGCGCCTGTTTCGTTGCTTCTCATGTTTCGAAGTATGCCTTGAATATGCGGGCAGCCAGGCCGCACTACTGGGAACGAACAGGCGTTCTACACCAAACAGGCACGCTTATTCCAAGCACACTAACCTATAAGAAATGTTGTGGCGTAGACTGTAGAAAGAAAGGCACTAGTCAGGCACAGCATTCAATGGCGCATCAGAAAATGGTCCCTTGGAAATAGCAATAATATGTATCTCAAGTATGGGGACTGCCCTTTTTTACAACGGATTTGTTTCACAGGATAACCAGATGAAATATTAATTGAGCCGAAGGAGTGGTAGACAAATCATTTTGTAGCAAGTTTTGGAGCAGGCAGACGGTGCGTTTTATGCTTGATTATGGATATAAAGTGTTATGACTAGAGGCCAGATGATATGCAAATGCCTGTTTTGTTTCCTGCGTTCCTATCGTGTCATTTTGACACATCAGCACAATTTAGAGGGCAAGGAGAGCTTTTATAGTTCCTTTATAGTGCCTATATATGCCTATTTCGGACGTTACTGCCTCAATTCGTATAAGTGCCTGTAAATGCCTGTTTTCCAAATCGATGCCTATATAAACGCTATATCATCATCATCATCTTCATGATCAGTCTGACTACATCCACTACAGGACAAAGGCCTTTCCCATGTTCCTCCAGTTAACCCGGTCCTGTGCTTGCTGCTGGCAATTTACACCCACAAACTTCTTAATCTCATCTGCCCACCTAACCATCTGTCTTCCCCTAACCCGCCTTCCTTCTCTGGGAATCCAGTTAGTTACCCTTAGCGACCAGCGGTTATCCTGTCTACGTGCTACATGCCCGGCCCATGTCCATTTCTTCTTCTTGATTTCAGCTATGATATCCTTAACCCCCGTTTGTTGCCTAATCAACTCTGCTCTCTTTTTGTCTGTTAAGGTTACGCCTACTATTTTTCTTTCCATTGCTCGCTGCGTCGTCCTCAATTTAAGCTGAACCCTCTTTGTAAGTCTCCAGGATTCTGCTCTGTAGCTAAGTACCAGCAAGATACAGCTGTTATATACCTTTATCTTGAGGCATAGTGGCAATCTACCTGTCATAATTTAGAGTGCTGCCAGTTGTGCTCCACCCCATTCTTATTTTTCTAGTTACTTCGATCTCGTGGTTCGGCTCTGCGGTTATTACCTGCCCTAAATAGACATAGTCTTTTACAACTTGAAGTGTACCATTACCTATCTCGAAGCGCTGCTCTTTTCCGAGGTTGTTGTACATTACTTTCGTTTTCTGCAGATTCATTTTAAGACCTACCTTTCTGCTCTCCTTGTCTAACTCCGTAATCATAAGTAGCAATTCGCCCCCTGAGTTACTCAGCAATGCAATGTCATCGGCCAAGCGCAGGTTACTAAGGTACTCTCCATTACCTCTTATCTCTACCTGTTCCCAATCTAGGCTTCTGAAAACCTCCTGTAAGCACGCGGTAAATAGCATTTGGGAGATTGGGTCCCCCTGCCTTACACCCTTCTTGATTAGTATTCTGTTGCTTTTTTATGAAACACTATGGTAACAGTTGATCCCCTGTAGATTTCTTCCAGAATGTTTATATATACTTCATCGATGCCCTCATTCCGCAGCGTCTGCATGACGGCTGATATTTCTACTGAATCAAACGCCTTCTCGTAATCTATGAAGGCTATGTATAGTGGTTGGTTATACTCTGAGCATTTCTCTATTACCTGATTGATAGTTTGAATGTGGTCAAATGTTGAATAGCCTGTTCGAAATCCTGCTTGTTCCTTTGGTTGATTGAATTCTATTGTTTTCTTTACTCTGTTAGCAATCACCTTTGTAAATAGCTTGTACACTACAGAGAGCAAGCTGATCGGCCTGTAATTCTTCAAGTCCTTGTCATCTCCTTTCTTATTTATTAAGATGATTTTAGCGTTCTTCCAAGACTCTGGTACCCTTCCCCTCAGGAGACACCTCGTAAAGAGGGTGGCTAGTTTTTCTAACACAATCTGTCCTCCATCTTTCAGCAGATCTGATGTTACCTGATCCTCACCAGCAGCTTTGCCCTTTGCATGCTCTCCAAAGGTTTTCTGACTTATATCATTAGTGGTGAGGTGTCATCTGGGTTACTGCTAGTTCTTATCGTATTAAGGTCGTGGTTGTCTCGGCTACTGTACAGATTTTGTAAAACTCCTCCGCTATTTTGACTATTCTATCCATATTGGTAGTTATTTTGCCTTCTTTGTCCCTTAGTGCATACATCCGACTTTTGCCTATCCCAAGTTTCCTCTTCACTGTTTGAAGCTTCCTCCGTTTTTGAGAGCGTGTTCAATTCTCTCTATGTTATACCTTCTTACATCGGATACCTTACGCCTATTAATCAACTTCGAAAGCTCTGCCAGTTCTATTTATTCTGTTGTACTTGAGACTTTCATAATTTGACGCTTTGTAATGAGATTTTTCGTTTCCTGGGAGAGCTTGCCAGTGTCCTGTCTAACTACCCTTCCTCCATCTTCCACTGCACACTCCGTAATAATACTCGTCAGATTATCATTCATTGTATCTATGCTCAGGTTAATTTCCTCACTAATAGCCGAATACCTGTTCTGAAGCGAGACTCTGAATTCCTGTACTTTCCCTCTCAGTGCTAGCTCATTGATTGGCTTCTTGCGTATCAGTTTCTGTCGTTCCTTTCTCAAGTCTAGGTGAATTCGAGACTGTACCATTCTATGGTCACTGCATCGTTTCTTGCCAAGCCCTTCCACATCCTGCACGATTCCTGGGTGTGCACAAATTATAAAGTCTATTTCGTTCTTATTTTCGCCATTAGGGCTCCTCCATGTTCACTTGCGGTTTCCTCGTTTTCGGTAGAAGGTATTCAAAATCTGTAAATTATTGCGTTCTGCAAATTCTACTAGTAGCTCTCCTCTGGCGTTTCTAGTACCGATGCCATAATCTCCTACTGCCTAGTCTCCAGCCTGCTTCTTCGCTACCTTTGCATTAAAGTCTCCCATCAGTATTGTATACTGTGTTTTTACCTTCCTCATTGCCGATTCCACGTCTTCATAAAAGTTTTCAACTGAAGCGTCATCGTGGCTAGATGTAGACGCGTAAGCCTGTACCACCTTCACCTTGTATCTCTTATTCAGTTTAATTACTATACGTACCACCTTTTCTTAATGCCATTAGTATTCCAATATGTTGCCATCTATGTTTCTGTGGATTAGGAACCCCACTCCCAGTTTTCTTTTGTCAGCCAAGCCCCGATAGCAAAAGATGTGCCCGTTCTGTAGCACCGTTTAGGCCTTATCTGTCCTCCTAACTTCACTGAGCCCTATTATATCCCATTTAACACCCTCTAGCTCCTCGAATAGTACAGCTAGACTTCCCTCACTAAATAAGGTTCTAGCGTTAAACGTTGCCAAGTTCAGGCTCCAATGGCGGCCTGTCCGGATTCAGAGATTCTTAGCACCCTCTGCTGCGCTGCAGATCTGACCGTCGCCGTAGTCAGTTGCTTCGCAGCTGCTGGGGATTGAGGGCCGTGAGCTATTTGACGTATGCATGTGGGAGGTAGTGGCCAGATTCTGCACCAGGGTGGCCAATCCTTCTGTGGTGAGGGAGTGGTTCTCGGTGGTGGTTACCGGTGAGGCCACATCCCAGGCCTCGTAAAGCAGTTCCATCGCCACGCGGATTTTTTTATCTGGTTGGGAACTGCGCGGCACCATGATTTGAACCACAAACCTAAAAGATAAAAGGTAAAAGTTTATACCTAACACTATATTTCTTGCAAGACTAACTTTCATTTGCAGTCGACTCTCGTTATTTGAAACTCGAAGGGACCTGTGAATTTTGTTCTAATTATCAAGAAGTTTGAATTATCAGAAGTTCTTAGATGACTCTGGGTGAGGTGACACCACACATTTCGATTAGACATTGATATGATTACATTTAAAAGTGTTTTAAGTGTTTAGACCCAAGCTTCATGCAGTGAACAGAAAGCAGAGGTGTAAAGTCTACAAGATTAACGAAGTGGCTGACTGGGCTAGTTGGTTTAGCATATTTAAGGTCTAACAGCCCGATAAAATTTTAGTTATATGTCAGCGCTTGTCCCGTCCTTTTTCTGTACCCCGTGTTTTTTTGTGCTATTAAGACCTAAGTACATGAGATTATTGGCCATTTACTACTGATCAGACGTTTTAAATAGGTCGTGAATCGCCAACTGCTTCTTTGCTATAGCTATGTGCCTTCTGCACAAAGCTCTCTATACAAGTTGCGAAGCATCACGGTTCACCATGCGTGTGCTTCGTTTCAAACATTTGTTTACTTGCAAGGCCTTTTTGCTTGAAGGCCTCATTCGCCTATTTTTCATTTTTATACTGCTAAGGTTATATAAGCACACAAGTTTTTAAATAGTAGGGGCAAAGCAGCCGACATTTTTGGTATGAGCCTGCAAAAAGTATGTTTTAGTCTAATGATGGAGTTTGAAAGAAGATTGAAAGAATAGAGGGCCAACCGAAGAATTCAATTTTACTCGAAATAACCAAAAGTATGAATTATCAAAGTTTGAATTATCGCAAGTGTACTCTACTCCGTTATAACCGATATTTCAATATACTCGGGTTTGTTATATTGAGGTTTGAGTGTATATCCGGGAATGACTATATTCCGGCCCCACTCAATCTGTGCTGCTTACAACATAAAGGAGTACAGTCGAACTCTGCTACAACAAACGCCGCTTCAACAAAATTTTCCCTACAATGAAAAATTCACGATTCCCCGTCAGCAGTCCATAGGAGTCAATGCATAAATATTGTCGCCACAACGAACACAGGCGAAAAGAAGATGGTACTTCCTCCTGATCACTTCTCTTGGGTGGCTGAATTCCAGGTCGCCTTTAAATCTAGTTTGGGATTTCTTTACTCTGACGAAGTCACGAACGTCAACTCTGGTTTCTCTTGCAGCCCTCCGAGCGTCCGTGTATCGTTTGCTGCTCTGTTGCTTTTGCTTTACCCGCTCACGTAAGCGCCGGAGTTCCGAGTTAGGGTCATCAATGAAGGTTACCGACGGACGCCCGACGACATTTAACCTAGTTCTTTTCAGCCGCCCGTGTAGCAGAAGAGCTGGAACCCTTGCTGTTGTAGCATGCAGTGTGCATCGGTAAACACCCAGGTACTCCTACCGCCTGGCGCAAGGGTCGCTGCTCGAGAACCGCCACTTGAATAAAGCTTTTTATTACTCTGTTAAAGCGCTCCACTTGGCCGTTTGCTTGTGGATAGTATACAGACGAATGTTTGACCTTGATGCCGCGATCTTGAAGAAATACCTCCAACTCCCAAGATGCAAACTGTGGACCGTTATTGCAAATAACCTCTTCTGGGTAGCCTTCGCGTGCGAACACAGCGACTAAGAAGCGTATTACTGTGCTGGTTGTCGTCTCGCTACAGAAATGCACGTCGGATCATTTGGAAAAATAATCTACAAGTGTGATTGTATATCTGCAATCATTGGGCGCCCTCTAAAATGGGCCTACACTATCCATGCCGAGTTTGAGCAACGGCTGCTCTGGAAAGGGGACCGGTTGCAAGGGTTTAGCTTGCGCCTTGACGCTCTTGTCTGCTTCCTGGCATATGCTCCACATATGGATAGCTAGCTCGACTTAGCCGTCCATGCCCGGCCACCAATGCTTTTCTCGCAGCCGCGCTTTTGTTCGCACCACTCCGGGATGCGACTCACATGCTGCAGTGATTACCTGTTGCGTGAGTGACGTGGGAACCACAAGCCGATTGATTGATTGATTTGTGGAGTTTAACGTCCGAAAATCAATATTTGATTACGAAAGACGCCGCAGTGAAGGGCTCCGGAAATTTTGACCACCTGGGGTTCTTTAACGTGCACCCAAATCTGAGTACACAGGCCTACAACATTTCCGCCTCCATCGGAAATGCAGCCGCCACAGCCGGGATTAGAACCCGCGACCTGCGGGTCAGCAGCCGAGTACCTTAGCCACTAGACCACCATGGCGGGGCGGAACCACAAGCCGTTCGCCACGCAAGATAAGATTGTCTACCACAGAAAGTTCGTCAAGTACTTTGAAGAATGGCTGAAGCTCGGCCGATAACAATTTGTGTGCAGGCCATGACGATTGCACATAGATTTTGCTTTGTTGCAGTGCGCTATCTTGCAATTGCAACTGCTCAAACTGTTCTCTGGTAATGCAGAAAGAAATTTCGAGAACTGATACAACCTCGTCAAACAACGTTTCTTCTTCCTGGCAGGCGTGAGAGCGCGTCCGCCACTTGGCATTGCGACGCCTTGTGGTACTCGACTGTATAGTTGTACCGTAGTAGGCGCTCTGTCCATCGCGCTACCCGCAAGGGGTGCCTTCCTGTTTCTTGGGTTGAAAGCAATGCCACCAAGGCTTGAGGATCAGCAAGCAACGTGAAGTGGCGTCCCCACAACTACACGTGCCACCGCTCGCACGCCCAAACACAGGCCAACGCTTCCCGTTTTCCTACCGAATATTTCCTCTCAGCTGGCGAAAGGACTCGAGACGCGAAAGCGACAGTGTTCAGTATATGTCCGTCCACCTGCTGTAGGACTGCTCCAACTCCACACTCTGATGCGTCCGTCGACACTATGACTGGAAGAGATTCATCGAACATTCTCAGTATAGAGCTAGATGCCAGCACATCTTTGGTCTTTCTGAAACTAGCGTCTATCTCGTCAGACCAAACGAATCACTGCCCCTTTTTTTAGCATGACACGCATTGGTTCAACCATGTCAGCCAAATTGGGAATAAACCTACAATAATATTCGACCAATCCCAGAAATGATCGAAGGCTGGCTGGATCCGTAGGCGCTGGAGTGTCTCGAATGGAAGCAACCTTTTCCTTCCACGGCACAATACGGTTTGCGGTGATCCTGTGGCCCAAGAACGCAAGCTCCAGCGTATCGATGACGCATATCGTGTTCAATTTGAGTCCTGCCTCTTTTATGCACGTCAGCACTGCGGTAAGATTCGCTGTGTGCTCCTCTCTGCCCTTCTCAAACACAATGATGTCACCGATATAGAAGAGGACGCCGCTGCAGTCGTGCAGAATTTTCAACATCATACTCTAAAAAGCAGATGGTGCCGACGCGAACGAAAAACACACGCGCTTAAAACGAAAGAGGCCGTCGTGTGTTGTGAAAGCCGTTGAATCGCGGCTTTCGGGGTGAAGCATGGCCTGATGGTACGTTGATGCAGGGTCAAGCTTTGAAAAGTAGGTTGCCCCCACTAGACTATGCAATAGCTCTTCTGTATGAGGGAGGGGAAAGCTATCTGCTACGATGGCTTTGTTTACCTGTCGAAGATCTACACAAAGGCGGATACCTTCATCTTTTTTTCAACCACAACAATGGGATACACCCACTCGGATGCCTCTATTTGTTCTGTCACGTCCATTTTTTTCAAGCGGCGCAGTTCTTCCGAGACTCGTGTCCGCCGTGAAAGCGGAGAAGCCTGAGTTCTGAAGCAACTGGCTGAACTGTCGACCATGTTTTGACGCCAGGAGCAAAACCCTTTGCGATGCCAAGTCCTGGATGGAATTAGCACCAAACTCTTCAACTAATTCTGTTGTAAGGTGAATGGACTCCTCCGCCTCTGTCATGACTGCGGTGTGCCCCGTTCGAGCGCTAGTACGCACCGCTATTGTTTCAAGGCACTGTAGTGACGACCCATCAATCAGCAGACTGAGCGCCCTAATTGCATAAATACCCAAAAGCGAGGTGCCTTGTTCAATGACATAAAAAAGAAGCTTTGTTGTGCAGTTATTGTACGTGACATCAGCAATGAAGCAACCGCACACTAGAATGGGTTTATTTGAATAGTTCAGTAGTCTCCTTTGAGCAGCTAAAAGCTGCTGACCTTCAAAATGCTGCCTAAATAGGTCATGCGTCAAAATCAATACTGATGACCCTGAATCTACGAGGAAAGTTGAATTCATTTCCCCAACTGCTACCGATACGTAGATTGCGAGACGAGTGGATGTCGTCACGGCAAGAATGCTCAATACTTCTTCTGTTATCGAACTTTCGTCGTCTAGTTCACGAACAGGAGCGGCGTTTCTGTTGCAGACTGATCGAAAATGACACATAATACCACAACCATGACACCGCTTGTTTTTAGTAGGGCAGCGGAATGAAGATGCGTTGTGCCGAGGTGAACCGCAGCGGTAACACTGGCCCTGTTGGCTGCGCAACCGCTTCAAGGAGTCGCTGGCAAAAGATGTGGGCGGAGGGGTGTTTTCGCGAGCATTTATTCTCTGGACATCTGTAGTAGCATATTCTTTGAAATTATTGGTTGCCTGCTCAACCTGCATCGCTATTAGTACAGCTCGAGGGAACGAAAGAGAAGACCTTTCAAGCAGCAACCGCTCGCGCAAGTTCCGAGATAATACCCCCGCAACGAAATGGTCACGCACGGAATCTTCCTGAGAAGGAAAAGAGCACGACGCAGAAAGGTCACGTAACGCGGTGATGTACTCATTGATTGTTTCAGCGACTTTCTGCACGCGCCTACCAAACCGGTGCCGTTTGACCATAACATTTGTTGTTGTTGTGAAGTGCGCATGCAGCGCTGCGACAGCGGTATCGTACGACGACGCTTCATGCTGTGTCTGAGAATTGTACTTGACATCTCCCGAATGCGTATAAGTAGTTGGCTCACCGGACTTTGCGTTGGCCGAAGACTGAAGCGGTAGTGTGTTAAATATGCGCTGGCCTTCTACGCCGAGGCTGTGGATTAGGAGAGCCTTGCGACGGTCCGGCGCACAGTCCGAAACACAAGATGCGAGTAGAGAATTCTTGAAGGTGCGGATCCGTTGCGGCCAGGCAACAGCAGGGCCGCCAGGCGTGGGCAGGAACGGGGGCGGTAGTGCCAGTCCGGAAACACTCACGGTGCGGGAAACAGACGGCGAAAATGATGAAAATCAGACCACCTCCTTAACGAGCACCCTCGTAGCGAATGTAGTGGCGACTTGTGCCACCGGTGAATGAACGACTAGACAATTTGAGGGCCCATCGGAACAAAAAGCCCCTTTATTCCAACTTGCGCATGCCTACATACATAAACAACACTGGCGCCACCTGCGGCAGTGATCGTGGAAGCAAAACCAAACAGACCCAACACACGCCCCGTCCGTTTCGTTGTAGCGGGGTTTGACTGTAGCACGGTGGGAAGCGACACTGCCATCGCAGTGGCCAGCAGACCAAGTCGAGCCGCGGTGCATGCGTGCCGAGTGCACACAAGCGAAGTAAACCCCCACCCTTGAACATGAACCACTGGACACTTAATGTTTGTGGCATGTGAGTACATGGCTTCATATTCACTGTAGATAGAAAAATTCTGATTACAAAAGTTTCGTGGTGTTTTCCACTTAGCCATTCGGTGATTAGACTCACTGACTGAAAAGCTTTCAGTTTTGCTTACAAAATGGTACCGTAAAAATTGGTTGTTGGTATTCCTTTAGAAAATTAGGGGACACTAATGCTTCGCCTTTAGGAGCGTAATGAAATAGCGACATGCTGTTCCTAGTGCGTACTTCAAACACTTAGTGCACGGAACCTTTTCGAATTTGCTATGCACTCACAATGTGGCCTTACGGGAATAAGCGCAGTAGCGTGTGTGCTTTTTGTAGTGGGATACCGGCTTTCAACCATGGAGCCATTATGATAATCTCATATTCTGACACCCGTTGGTAATGAACGCTTGTACAACAACGCATTATTACTTGTATATTTTATGTCGCATTGTGAGGCATGTATACCGGACGTGTGTGCATGTGAAGCATGAAAGCAACTTTCACTGCATTTCCAAGCAGAGGAAGTTCTTTTCACTGTTTTCACAAGCAAAAGCGTGGCCATGTGATAGAACATCCCCCTTGCCATGCAAACAACCCAGGTTCGATCCCCAATGGGATCCAAACAACCCTGGTTCAGTCCCCACTTTGCTTCAGGTTTTTTATTATTTTTATTTACATCGCTCTCAATTTTTTGGTCACGCATAAGATGATAACTTTTGCTCATAACCAACGACACCTACATCAACACCGACGCCAGAATTTCGGTAAAACGAGCTGATTATTGCTATCACGTTAAAAAGGAAGAATCGACATGACGATAATACGTTCATTAACCTTAAAATGAAGCTTCGCGGACGTGTGGATTTTCCTTGTGAAGGTGTACTCATGATATAGCACTTCTACACATCAACGAAGCCACCTTTAAAGGAGCTTACACGTGGCTAATTATACATCTACTCGTTCACTTCTAATACTTCAAAATTTCAATTATTTTAAATTTGAATTGAAACAATTTTCAATATGTTATTATTTCTTTGAATATGTGAAGTGTTCAGATGTTCTCCCAAGGCTAATTATTACACCTTGTCCAACTATAACACATTGAAATTTTCTTTTTCGGTTGTGTCAGTCTACATGAGAAAAAATAATTAAAGTGCCAGGAGTCCTCACTCTAAGTGGGCTTTACAGGGGAACATTACAATTTCCACTTCCGGTGCCACTGATTAGGCTCTGTGTCAAGGGCTCTCCTGCTGATGTCCAAATTTAGGGAAGTGCAGAAGAAAGCCAATGTGACAGGAGAATACTTTCACGCATTGCAGTAAAGCTGTCGTTGATAGAAGAAAGCTGGCAGTGTGGAGGAGGGTGACATGCACAAAACAAGACGAATTTCCTTGCTGAGGCCATGTTTGAGCCCAGGCCCTCACAGTCCGATTACAGGTGTCGTAACCACTGAGCTTGCACCAACACTAGCACAACAGGAGGCGTGTAAACGTGAGGGGAGTGGAGCAAATCACATGCATGCGATTTTGCGGTGGTGATTCTTGCTCCAACATAGCCAGAATCGTGCCGCCATATTTATATCATCTCAGCACAGTAAACATGCAAGTGTCTCTCAGATCAAATCATCTCTTCAGTTTACTTCTTTAGCTGATCACAGAAAAACCATGCAGATCAGACTTTTTCATAAAATGTACCACAAGTTTTCTCATCTGTATGGCACCCTACTCATTTCACTGACTCGCACCTTTCGTCGACTGTTCAAATCTAAATATGCTCAAGGCCTCTATGGAATAAGTCGAGCCTTTAACGAATCATTCCTGCCTTCAGCAATTAAACACTGAAACAGTCTCCTGGAATTAGTTGTTCTGGAGCGCGACGCAGACAAATTTAAAGTTTTGTCTTCCGTTTTTAGCTAACTCTCCTGCCATCCAGTGCGTCAATTAGCTTCTCAACAATAAAGATTTTTAAGGGTATTCATCGGTGCTCGCATCCAACTACTCACCACGTACATTACACTCAAACCTCATTATAACAAATTTGCATTTGATATGAAAATGAGTTCGTTATATTGCCACCTGGTGTTCTGTGCCAGTGAACATTGGGTCAGTTCTGTGCCGGTGAACGAGGAAGACGAAGACGAGCAACCCGTGGCAGCGGAGACGTCCTTTTTTGTCTCTGCGATTTTTGAATGTCGCGTCGCTTTATACGTTCCTTCGAGCTCTTAGCGTATGACAACTGGTGGAGGTGCTGGGTAACCTATGCACCGAACCCCTCCTAGCACAAGAAGCTCCGGCCCTATACCGGTGGTTACGCCTGTTCACCGTGCTAGCCACAGGATCCATGGACTGGACCCTGAGTTCGGACTTCTCTCAGAGGAGATGACGGCCCCAACTATTCCAGGCAGCGCCGTCCCAAGCGGCTCCAACCCAGCCGGTATGGAAAGCGCAACGCCATTGCAATATACACTGTTCAAACCAAAACCACCGAATCCTTTTCGTGGTGCTGTCCATGAGGATATAAGGTTGGCTAGTGCACTATGACTTCGTTGCCGCTCATAACATGTGGGTTGACACAGACAAGCTCCGACATGTCTACTTAAGTTTGAATGACGGGGCACGTGTTTGGTACGAAAACCGGGCAGGTGTGTTCACGTCATGGGTGGACTTCAAACGCCGGCTTCTTGAAACTTGTGCAAGTCCCGACTGCCGAGAGCGAGCTGAACGTGAACTCCAGTGCTGTATGCAAATGCCAAATGAAGGCGTAGCAATATATGTTGAGGACAAGACACGTCTTTTTCGACGAGCCGACCCTCGCATGCCGGAAGAGAAGAAGGTGCAATACCTGATGCGTGGAGTGAAGGAGCAGTTGTTCGGTGGTCTTGTACGCCCCCCTCCCCCCGTCAGAGTTTCTTGCTGAAGCCGTCCTAGTTGAAAGCACGCTTCGGCAACGAACCCAGTCGTACGAGCGACAAGTGAACTTTGCTTCTACTACGGACTACATGGGTGGTCTTGGCGCCCACGTCGACTTCTTCCGAGAGTTCATACGCTCTGTAATTCGCGAAGAACTGTAGAAGTTATCTGTACCCTAAGCACCCACTGTCAGTTCTTCGTCCGGCATCGTCCGAGATGAAGTTCAGCAGGCACTACGAGAACCGCCCTGTAAGACAGAGCCCCGGCCCATAAATGACTTCCCTCGCATGTCGTATGCGCAAACTCTGCTCCGGCCAGCACCACTTTTGGCTCCACTTCCCACCGCGGCCGCTGCCATGCTTCCGGCAGACCAAACTCTGCGCCAACCAGCACCACATTTCACTGCGCCTTATACCACAGCCCCAGCCTTGCTTCAGGCCGTCCAAGCGGGCCCTTACATCAGGGACCGCCGACCGATTCACGAAAATCAGACGTGTGGCGGGCCCCATATCGATGTCCACTTTGCTATCACTGTGTTGAACCTGGGCACATCTACCGACAGTGCACTTATCGACAGCTGGGACTTCGTGGTTTTTCGGCCAACTCCCCACCTCCTAGGTTCGGCCAGCGGCCCCCGGAAATCACTGACTACGTTGCTCAGCAGCGCGGATCGACATCTCGGCACCACTCACGCTCTCCATCACCGCGGCGGTTTTCGCCAAATCATAACACCTATGCGGGCGTGGCGCAGGGCCAGTCACCTAGTCCGCGTCGGGAAAACTAGCCTCAGTGACCTTCAGGGGCAAGGCCGCTCAGACTGGTCATGCTCAAGGCCACCTATCGACGCGGACTGAAGGTACCGACGATACATCGACAACGACACCACCGGCTGATTGCGGAAGAGCTTCCTTAGATATTCCTGTTCTTCTGGATGGTCGCGGAGTCAGTGCTTTGGTGGGCACTGGTGTGGACTATTCCATACTTAGCGAAAAGCTGGCCGCCCTTCTCAAGAAGGTAACGACGCCTTGGAACCGAACGCCAATTCCTACAGCTGGCCGGCATATCGTCGCGCCACTCGGTATGTGCACGGCAAGACTGCAAGTCCGCGGTTGTACATTTGTTGCTAGTTTGAGCGTTCTGCGGCAGTGTTCTCGAGACCTGATCATTGGCATGGAATTTCTCAGGGAGCAAGGTGCTATGAATGACATTCGACGACGTCTAGTCACTTTCGCGACCATGAACGCCACAACAGCTTACGCCGACCCCAGCCACTCCCGAGTGTCTCTTCGCGTCATCGACGACGCTGTCACGTTACCACTCCGTGTAACTGATGTGGTTCAGGTGGCGTGGGTTGGAGTGATGCACGGTGAAGCAGTCGTAGAAAGCAATCACTTGCTTTGGCTGTTTCAGGGTGTCTGCGTAGCGAGAAGCCTTGTTGACCTTCGTGATAATCACTGCAACGTTTTTGTCACAAACCTCAGCTAGGAGCACTGGCCCCTTTTTCTTGAAACTGTCATCGCCTACGCCGACCCAGTCGCCAATGTCACCGAGTGTTTTGCTTCCGAGGCCATCGGCGCTGCTGAAACGCCTTTCCGCAGCGTCGACATCAATCCAATGCTTTCTGAAGCGAACAAGCAGCGTTTGAGCGAGCTGTTGCTGGAGTTCCACACATGCTATGCACGTTCTTCGAAGATACGTCAAACACCGATAACGAAACACCGTATTATCACCTACGACGACGCGAATCCCATATGGCAGCAGCCTTATCGTTTTTCGCCAACCGAACGGCAGGCAATTAAACGCTATATAACTTAAATTTTGCTTTCAAGTACCGCTGGAGCGCGATATATTCATGTTACCCGGCAAAATTTAGATTTTGGGACACTGGGGGGTGGAAACTACACTTTACTTCACAAGGTACTTCTAGAACTGTCAAGCCAAGAAGGCATTTTAGCCACGAAGAAGGTCGCTTAGCCTCTACACATGTATACAATTCATGTCGCGTCGTCTGCTCAGCCTCTCTCCAGCGTCCGTTCGGATGCGTAGAGAGCAGGAGGTGCTTCTGTGCAGTGGCAGGAATATGAAAAATGAATGCGAAACTGTGGAGAGTCATTAGGAGAAGTAAAGTGCAGATGAAAGAAAAGCAGTATATATGTAGTTTTTGTTTTATTTGTCATTTACATGTGGTGCTTCGCTAGGTCACCTGAGAATTTTGACTTAGTGGAAACTGTTGTGTGCCAATGAAAAGCCTTGTATCACTAGAATTTCTTAATTTGATCATTACAAACTGCGAAAGCATGATCTGTGTAGGTGAGCTTGAAACCTACGCCACTCATTCTATGTTGGCTTCGCAAGTCCAATTGCTTCCCCGCTATTGGTATCAGAGTCACTCGGAGCTGGAGCCTCAGATGACGTGCATGAGCACGTCATGGGACGTCAAAACACGTGGTGGTTTGTCAAGGAAATTCGGACCGGATGTGGTGGACGCCCTGCAACGAATCATACAGGAAAATTCATTCTTCACGCTGGAACAAATAGAGAGGGCTCTCAGGAATGAGATGCCTAACATTGAAGTGAGCACGTCGATCATTGATCGGCTTCTCGATGACCATAGTTATTTGGTGAAGCGGCTGACCCCGAGCCCCATAGATAGAAATCAAGCCGACGTGAAACAGTTGCGGTGCCGATGTGCCCAGTGGATTCAGAGCAAGGGAACTACGCTAACACGATACTACATCGACGAGACCACTTTCAACATATGGTGTTCGCGCAGTTTGGGAAGTGCGAAACGAGGTGCTCCAGCATGCCGTTTGTCAACTAGTGCGAAGGGGGCGAATGTAAATGTTATAGCCTGCATGTCAGCGAAAGGCTTTCTCCATTGGACCATTGCGGACACGTTCCAGTGGGATGTCTTCAACGACTTTCTCGAAGAAGTGTCAAGTAAAGTTTTGAAGCAGGAACTAGGAATACAGGCAGTGTTCCTGTTTGACAACGCACCAGCCCACCGCCGCGCCGAACAGGCTGTCCTCGCGGCAAGCGACCACACAGTCAAGTCGCTACCGCCATACAACCCATTCTTTGATCCGATTGAGGAGCTTTTCTCAAAGTTCAAGGCAGTTCTAAAGGGCTTCCTTTGCGAGTGGAGGGATGATATCCTCACGACACCGGGAGGAATCTCCAAGAAAGAACATCGCCGTGCTCTGCTGGTCGAGGCTGCGAGGCGCTCTATGTAGCACATCCAGGTTGTGGACTGTGCCGCTTATGATAGGCACAATTACACTTTTCTGCAAGCTGCCCTCGACTGCCTTAATATGTAGAACACTGCTCAGCAGCACAAATACGGGTGCGTGTTCATGAAAACTGCTTTGCCTGTATAATAATAAATCTTGTTTTTCACAGACTTGCCCTGGTTCTCTTTCATCACCCATTTCAAAACCAATTCAACAAGCTCGAAGTTATTAGAACAACAATTTTTACTTGAGGTACTGTGGATAATTTAACCGGGCATCGTCTTTGCTTCGGCAATGTGAAAACATGTCATATAGATTCCTGCTCTATAGGCACTAAAGCTGGGATGTAGGCGCCCAAAATAAGTGGCCAAAACACTGTTTTGGGCTCCCAAAATTGTGAATATAGGTACAATAAACTTTGAAAAAACTGAAATTTTCCTATAAACAGGTGCGGGATCTGTCTCTACGACATAAAAGCAAGCAAAAATGCCTTAGTTTGTACTGGTACAAACACGTATAGGTTTAGCATAAACATGCATTTTTCCGCAGGGTTCGCAGAATAAAGTCTCTCAATTTCTAGTCCAGCATGGTCAGTTAGGTGTGTACCGTCGAATAAACATGCTTCTGCGTCTCTTCCTTTGATGCATAGCTGAGAAGGGCTACATATGCGCAATTAGCGAGGGCGCAAAGCGCCAGAAGTATTTTTTTTGCGGCGTATTAACTTGATCTGGCCACACAGGCTCAATTTTTGTTCTGTCTGTGAACATTTCAAAGGGTCGTTACACAAATTTAAGAGTTTTTAGAAGCGAAGAAGTATGCATGCACTGGGTGCTCAAGATCTCATTTACCAAGATTCGCAGTATCACGCGCGTCCTAAAGAAGTAATATTCCAAACCGCACACTTCTTGACCTTCATTTCATGTGCGTGCGGCCCAACATGGTGAAGGTGATAGAATGGTCCTGCATATGTTCAACTAGTAGATGACACTGCGAAAACTATTTGAGACAACGTGTGTATGTTGTGCAAACGGTTGCCTAAATGCAAGCATGAAGGTTGACAAAATTGTTAGAACACACATACGAAATCTATTCGCCTTATTTATATAATCTCGCTAATTGCGCATGTGTAGCCCTTCTCAGCTATGCATCAAAGGAAGAGACGCAGAAGCATGTTTATTCGACGGTACACACCTAACTGACCATGCTGGACTAGAAATTGAGAGACTTTATTCTGCGAACCCTGCGGAAAAATGCATGTTTACTGATGCTATGTGGGGACATCGAGTCGAACCCAGGCCCTACGGTTGAGGAACTTCTTGATGAGCTCCTCACTGGCCAGAGGAACATTCAAACTAGGCTTGAGGCGATAGAAATAAAATTAAAGCAGGTAGAAGCTGTGGCCTCGGGCATTAAAGAAGTAAATGTGAAATTGTCAAGCCTGGAAAAAACTGTCCAATATTTGGAACACAAAGTGATTAACTTAGAAGACCGCAGTAGGCGCAATAATATTATTGTGTTCGGTATACCCGAGGATGAAAAGGAAACCGCGGATGCCCTTGCTAATGCTGTTGTTAAAGGTGTGTTTAAGGATGTGCTTGGCGTACAGCTGAGATCAATAGAACGAATGCACAGACTTGGGCGCAAGCAAACAAACAAAAACCGACCGGTCATATTAAAATTGTTTGATTACCGCGAAAAAGAGGAAGTGCTGGCTAACTGCTTTAAGCTTAAAGGTACTGATATATCAGTTTCCGAAGATTTTTCCCTAGTCACAAGAGAAAAACAAAAAAAACTGTGGGAAAGCACTTCTGAAATTAGAAAGGCCGGCGGAAAGGTTACAATGAAATACGACAAAATTAAAATTGATGACGAGCTGTTCGAATGGAATAACACTGAAAACAAAAGAATTCCCGTAAAGAAGGGCCGGGGTAGCCAAGAAAACAAAAGAATTCCCCTAAAGAAGGGCGGGGGTAGCCAAGTACGCAAAAAATGAAATAAAATTGAAGATGGCAAACCCCTCATATGCCTGAACCTAAATGCTCGTAGCGTCATAAATAAACTTGAACACTTGGAGAGTATTGTAATGACCCATCGCCCTCACATCCTGATAATCACCGAAACGTGGTTAAATTATGATATAAGTGATGAAGGAGTTACACCACCCGGCTACAAGATTTATCGAAAAGATAGAGACACGCGTGGTGGTGGCGTTGCTATTATGGTAAAACAGTCATTGCAAGTGATAAGGCAAACCGATATACCGGGCGTTGAATGTGTTATTATCAAACTCTATTTACACGACCTAAATTTGTCTGTAGGCGCATTCTATCGCCCCCCAAATAGTGATCACACATTCTTCGAAAAGCTGACTGAATTCCTGTGTTCTAGCAGATGTGACACAAGCAATGTGTTGATAGCTGGAGACTTTAATGTTCCGTCCATCGACTGGTCCGGTGATTTTCCGCAGCCACTCGTCTGTGCGGCGGAACCCATTGTGGACCTTATGCTCTTTCATAATTTAACGCAATTAGTCAAACAACCCACGCGCATTCAGAAAGACAAGAGCTCACTCTTGGATCTGTTTATTTTTAGCCAGAGTATTGCAAGTCGAAACGTTGATGTACAAATAATGGAAGGAATTTCTGATCATAAAATGGTTTTTTTGTCGATCCCTGGAAATCGTATCATCAAAACAGAGAAATACCGACGGTCGGTTCCAGTTTTTTCACGTGCTCAAGATGTGGACATTATTGACGCTCTAGACATGTCGTTTCCAACATTCTGTTCTCTTTACGAGTCAATGATTGCTCTGTCGAAGACTTGTGGCACTTTTTTAAAATCACTTGTTTTGTCGTGCATTGAACAATTTGTGCCCTTCAGAAAAATTTTCAGCCATAGGGTTAATCCATGGATTACAAGGGAAATAGTGCGTATGGGACGAAAGACAAAAAAATTAAGAAAACAGCATCGCAAGTCTCCATCCCCAGCTAACAGTGAAAAACTTGTGTCAATGCGCAAACGCCTTCAAGAAAGCATTAAAAAGGCTAAAGAATTTTACCACAAAGTAACTATGAAAAATTTTCTTCTCTCGTCTCCTGAAAAATTTTGGCGCTATTTTTCCCCAATTAAGAAGTCAATTTCTAGCATTGTAGTTAACGGGGAAACCGTCACTGACCGACTCACCATTGCGACGTCTTTTAACGACTTCTTCTGTTCAGTATTCACGAAATATGACACTATTACACCTTCAGTCAATCAGTTCGAGAACATTCCCCCAATAAGCAACATTTCTATATCCCAGGAAGGTGTCCTTTCTCTTTTGCTTCAAATTGATCGTAAGAAAACACCCGGAATAGACTGTATTGATAACCACTTCTTGGTGAGGTACGCTGAATGGAGCTCACATTATCTGCATCTTATATTTAACAAATCCTTATCCCAATCTAAGATCCCAGAAGACTGGAAATACGGTAAAATTACGCCTATACCTAAATCGAACACTCCACATTTGGTTACTTCATATAGACCTATCACTCTCTTGTGTACATGTGCAAAAATATTGGAACATATTATGTTCAAGCACTTATCAACATTTCTAGAAGAAAACAAACTTATTGACCCCAGGCAACATGGCTTCCGAAAAGGTCTATCTACCGTAACACAACTATTAGAAACAGTACATGAACTCGCCAAAACCCTTGACAGGCAAGGTCAAACAGATATTGTTTTTCTAGATTTTGAGAAAGCATACGATCGCGTGTCGCACCAAAAGCTGCTCTTAAAACTTCAACCCATACAGAAGAACGATACACTTCTGTCATGGATAAAATATTACTTAAATTTAAGACGACAATGTGTAACAATTGATGGTACGTGCTCTCCAGCAGAGACAGTTATATCCGGTATACCTCAAGGTTCGGTGCTTGGGCCACTTTTCTTTCTTGTGTTCATTAATGACATAGTACAGGATATACCAGTGAAAATTAGACTATTCGCAGATGACTGCATCCTCTATCATGAAGTTCAAAGCCGCTGCGACCAAGTTCTTTTGAATTCTTCTTTAGCGAAAATACAAACTTGGTGTTCAACGTGGCAAATGAGTGTTAACAAGACTAAAACGGTAGCCATGTCAATAACGCGTAAACAGCATCCCCTAAGCTTTCCATATTCCATAGATAATCACACTCTTTCCGTTGTAGAAAGGTACAAATATTTAGGCGTAATTATTACCTCGGACCTTAGATGGAATGAACATATTTCGTATATTACAAATAAAGCCATGCCTAAACTTGGATACCTTCGAAGGTCATTGCGAAAATCAACCAAGGAAATAAAGTTACTGGCTTACAAAACTTTCATTAGGCCCTCCCTTGAATGTGCATCGGTTATATGGGATCCGTACACAAAAAACAACATTGATAAACTAGAACTCGTTCAAAGGAAGGGCATCAGGTTTGTTCATAACTGCTATCGCTGGCAAGTATCTGTGACTTCAATCTTGGCAGAATCAGAGCTGGACACATTGCAAAAGAGACGTCAGCTTGAACGGCTCAAGTTTTTGTATTCCCTTTATCATGATAAGCTGGCAATAGACAAGAGTAACTTTATCGACCTGGTTGGTAAGCGCTCGACGAGATCACACCACACGAAAAAGATAAAGGATTTTAGCTGTAAAACAGATACATTCAAAAACTCCTTTTTTCCGAGAACAACGCGTGAATGGAATCGACTTCCATCCAATGTAATTGATTGTAATACACTAAATTCTTTTGCTAAAGCATTGTCAGATTATCTGTAATTTTTTCGGTATCTTGGTCGTCACTCCGCTTTTCTAGTATCGCGACTTCTGCAAACTGATATGTGATTGTGAAACAATAATGATGTTCTGATGTTTTTTTTTCCTTTTTTTGTTGATGTTGAGTGTGTCACATTGTAGCTCTGTTTTGTTTAGCGGTGCACCTCGGTCCAGATTTCTCCTGCTCTTTCCAGTCATGTCTTGTATATTATTAATAGTTTCTATTAGTGTAGGACTGGCTTGGTACCAAACAAGTTGTTAATAGTACCTGCTGTCACTTTGTTGATTGCGTAATTGTATATTTTTAATTTTATTTTGTTCCCGCTCATTGTTGCGGTATGTTTTGTGGACGTATTTGCGTATGTTCTCGCATTCTTTTATTTGTTCTGCCCGCTCCTGCCAAAGGCCTTTTTCAAAGGCTGGCAGTAAATCTGAAAATAAAAAATAAATAAATAATAAACTTCATATCGAGAGAGTTGCGAGACTAAGGTGCCTCCATATTGTTTGCGTTGGCGTTCTCTCAGTTCTCGCATCATGTCGGTGCCAGCATTCACAACGCTGTGCGTGGTTTTCGTGCATCGTCTCTTACAAAAGTTGCAGCGGTGTGACGCTGTGTATTAGGGTAAGTATACGTTATCCAAGCCAGCCTCTCCAAACGTGCTCGCAGATAGAGATGAATTGCATGAAAACTCGCAGTACAATACAAAAAACATCCATGCGGCAGAACACCGCTTGCACGCACGGGCTGACATGGGCATCTCATGCGAGTGTAGTTTACGCGCGCAGGACGTGCTCACGCACGTCGTGTGATGCTCCAGCTCCGAGTAACTCTGATACCAATAGCGGGGAAAGAATTGTACTTGCGAAGTCTACATGAAGAGTTTTCACGTATGTTGTCTACCTCAAATGCTTTATTCGCAGTGACAATTATGTACATGCATGTTTTGATTTTTCTGGTTGCTCTATTGTTTGTATACTCGCATCTAATGCAAACATGTACACGCATGCCGAATGTGCATGGGAGTAGGAGCCTCTGTCACGCAATACGGCCTTTAGCTCTTACTCCTGTTTCCGTATCAGAAAGAGATAAAATAAACTTCGAACTTCAAACTACATAGAGTGGGTGACGTAGGTTTCAAGCTCACCTCCTGAGATCATGCTTTTGCAGCTTCTAATCATCAAATAAAAATATTCTAGTGATACAAAGTTTTTTATTGGGAAGGCAGCGTATACCACTGTCTAAGTAAAAATTCTCAGGTGACCTAGTGAAGCACCACATGTAATTGAAAAATAAAACAAAAATGCATAGGTATTGCTTTAATTTCATCTGCACTTTACTTCCCCTGATGACTCTCCACAGTTTCGCATTCATTTTTTATATTCCTGCCGCAGCACAAAAGCCCTTCCTGCTCCCTACGCATCCGAGCGGAAACTGAAGAGAGGCTGAGAAGACGACGCGACATCGATTTTATACATGTGCAGAGGCTAATTGCCCTTCCTTTTGGGTTAAATGCCTTCTGGGCTTGACAGTTCTAAAAGTAACTTGTGAAATAAAGTGTAGCTTGCACCCCCCTATTGTCCCTAAATCTAAATTTTGCCGGGTAACATAAATACCGGGCTCCAGCTGTACTTGAAGGCGAAATTTGAGGTTCAATAGCGTTTATATATGCATCGATTTTGAAAACAGGCATTTGTAGGCACTTATACGAATTGAGGCAGCAACGTCCGAAATAGGCATATATAGGCACTATAAAGGAACTATAAAAGCTCTCCTTGCCCTCTAAAGTGTGCTCATTTGTCAAAATGACACGATAGAAACGCAAGAAACAAAACAGGCATTTGTATATCATCCGGCCTCTAGTCATAACACTGTATATCCATAATAAAGCATAAAACGCATGGTCTGCCTGCTGCAAAACTTGCTACAAAATGATTTGTCTACCCCTCCTTCGGCTCAACTACTATTTCATCTGGTTATCCTGTGAAACAACTCCGTTGTTATAGAGGGCAGTCCCCATACTTGAGATACATATTATTGCTATTTCCAAGGGACCATTCGCTGATGCGCCATTGAATGCTGTGCCTGACTCGTGGCTTTCTTTCTACATTCTACGCCACAACGTTTCTTATAGGTTAGTTTGTTTGGAATAAGCGTGCCTGTTTTTTGTAGAGCGCCTGTCCGTTCACAGTAGTGCGCCCTGGCTGCGCGCCTTTTCAAGGCACACTTCGAAACACGAGAAGCAACGAAACAGCCACCTACATCTTCCAACACGACGAGCTAGAGTAAATGCATCGCAGAGCGGTCAGGGTATCGGTTGAATACTGCGTAATTTAGTATGGTTTGGAAAATGCTAAATTGTCATTCCCTTTTATTATTCCTATTTATTGAATGAAGGAGAAGCGTTGCCCTCAACGAGTGGTGGGACGCTCATGTTGGAATGTACCTCACTGCTGTTTTAAGGTGCTGTTGCTTCCATCGCTTCTACTCGAGTCATGTAAAGCGTCAAGTCAAATGAAAGCCATGTAAAGACGCCTTTGACCGAATTCGAAACGCGCGATCTAGTGCCTACATATACCGGTTAACCGTTGACCGGCTGTGCAGCGCGAGCAGTCAGTTTTTTTACTAGCAGACGCCGCCTGCAACGGCCTTGAAATTAATGTTCTCTCATTGACGTTGCGTTTGATAATCATGAAGGCACGTTGAACAGTGCTTGCGCGAGTGTTAGTCGTGATCACGTAAGTCCCTAGTGATCAAGTCGGTTGGCCGAGTCATGAATATGACGTGGTTGCTCTCTCACAGACGTTTCGTTTGATATGGATGAAGACAGGTTAGGACAGCTCGTGCGTGTGTGATAGGCGTGATTATGTTACATGAGTCACTACTAATCACGTCGCTAGGCCTAGTGAGAGAATTGGAGGGTTTACTCTCTCAAAGACGCTTCGTTTCATATGCAAGAAGGCAGGTTACAGAGTGCTTGCGTGGTTGTCAAGCGAGATGACGTTGCGAGTCACTAGTGATTACGTCACTAGGCCGTGTGACAGCTTTCAAGTTATTACCCTTTCAAAGACGTTTTGTTTGATACGCATTAACGTAGATTACAGAGTGCTTGCCTTGGTGTCATGCTTCATGACGCCACGCGAGTCACTAGTGAACACGTCACTAGGCCGAGTGATAGTGTTCGAGTTATTATTCTCTCGAAGACCTTTCGTTTGATATGCATGAAGACAGAATAGGACACCGCGTACGTGTGCGATAGGCGAGATGACGTCACGTCAGTCACTAATGATGACGTCATTAGGTCCAGTGGCAGCATTCAAGTTATTACCCTCTCAAAGACGTTTTGTTTGATATGCTTGAAGGCACATTAGAGAGTGCTTGCGTGAGTTTAAGGCGAGATTACGTCACTCCAGTCACTAGTGATGACGTCACTAGGCCTAGTGACAGCAATCAAGTTATTTTTTCTCATAGACGTTCGTTTGATATATATGAAGTTATGTTAGACACTGCGTGCTTAGGTGTCAGGTTCAATGACGTCACACGATTCCTTAGTGATCACCTCAATAGGCCGATTGACAGCGATCAAGTTATTACCCTTTCAATGACGTTTCGTTTGGTATACATGATGACAAGTTAGACATTGCGTGCGTGGGTGATAGGCGTGATGACGTCACCTGTGTCACTAGTTATCAAGTCAGTTGGTCGCGTCATATGTAACACGTTATTCCTCTCGCAAAGACGTTTCGTTTGGTATGCATATCGGCAGGCTAGTAAATTACGAGCGCAGGTGATATGGGTGATGACGTCTCCTGAGTCACTGGTGTTGCTGTGGCTTGTTTGAGTTTTATGTATCAAGCTCCTGCCCTTTCAAAGATGTTTCATTTGATATGCATGACGGAAGGTTGAGACAGTGCGTGCGCGGGTGGTATGCGTGAGGACGTCACCTGAGTCACTTGTGATGAGATCATTGGCCTGGTTAATAGGTATTAAGTTATTACTGTGTGAACGGCGTTTTCTTTGATATGCATGTCGAAGGTGTGAATAGTGCTCACGCGGGTGACAGGCGTGATGAAGTCGCGCGAGTCGCATTGTGTCACTAGTTTTCATTTATGGTTTTTTCTTAATAAATTCACTCCAAAGCTCTTCACTCCACGCATTCCCAAAAATTCTGGGTCGTTTTGAAGTCACAATGTCATCAGCAATAAATTCGGTGGCATCTGCTACAAATGGGATGGCGGTTGGATTAATTTAAGTGACACTTTAATTAAAATGAATGGCACCTAGATTAGTTTGAGTGGCGGCTAGATTAAATTTACTGGCGCCTAGATTTATTTGGCTGGCGCTTGGAATAAATCTAGCGGGGAACCTTGTAGTTTCAACCTTTCTCCAGGTACATGTTGATGGCTGCAAATGATTCGATTCAAGATAAGTTAGTTTTGTATACAAACAAACAGTTGCCTATGTACATAGTTTGATTATCTTCAAGCCTATAATGTGGTGAGGGGGGGGCATGTCAAGGAGTGAATTATGATACTAAGCCTTGACTTAGGACGTTCGTAAAATTGCTAATTCAACTTTTGTAGCAGCACATTACTAATACGATAGGCAACAAAGACTGTTTTCTGTAAAATTACTTCATGAAGGGTGTTTTTTTTAAATGTAGTGTTATTGAACTTCTGATATTCTCAGTATTAAATGCGAACATCGTGTCTATTGAAAGTAGACCCAGTAGCATGTAGGCTTTATAACGGCAAAAAATTGCATTGAACTAGCACTTTTTTAAGCAGTATTAGGCGGTATTTTCCTTGTCAGCATAGGTATTTTATGGGACCATACTCAGTCGCCCTAATATGGCACGTAGACACGTTCAACTTCTGCCTTAGGAACCTCATAAAATGTAGCTCAGAGATATTTTAGTTAAGTAAGTGTGAGTGGTTATAATATAGTGGCACTGTACCTGCATGGCCTGCATATCGTCATCATCATCATCATCATCATCAGCCTGACTACGTCCACTGCATGACAAAGGCCTCTCCCATGTTCCGACAGTTAACCCGGTCCGGTGCTTGCTGCTGCCAATTTATACCCGCAAACTTCGTAATCTTATCTGCCCACCTAACCCGCTTGCCTTCTCTGGGAATCCGGTTAGTTACCCTTAATGACCAGCGGTTATCCTGTCTACGCGCTACATGTCCAGCCCATGTCCATTTCTTATTCTTGATTTCAGCTATGATATCTCTAACCCCCGTTTGTTCCCTAATCCACTCTGCTTTCTTCTTGTCTCTTGAGGTTACACCAACCATTTTTCTTTCCATTGCTCGCTGCGTCGTCCTCAATTTATTCTGAACCCTCTCTGTAACTCTCCAGGTTTCTGCTTTGCAGCTAAGTACCGGCAAGATACAGCTGTTATATACCTTCCTCTTGAGGGATAGTGGTAATCTACCGGTCATAGTTTTAGAGTGCTTGCCAAACGTGCTCCACCTCAATCTTATTCTTCTAGTTACTTGAATCTTGTGCTTCGGCTTTGCGGTTACTACCTGCCCTAAGTAGACATAGTCTTTTACAACTTGAAGTACAATATTCCCTATCTCGAAGCGTTGCTTTTATCCAAGGTTGTTGTACAACACTTTTGTTTTCTTCATATAATATTAGGACTGCATATACTGCAGCCTTATTTTTTTCTGAGCCACTGGTCTTGATAACATACATTTTATATGTTCATATGCACCATGTCGTACATGAAAACAAGAAACGAACACACGCAGAAGTTATAGCGTGCATATCCAACTACCCAAGTAACGCAGAACGCTGAGTAACATGGTTTGAATGTAACCAATGTGACGCAATATTAGATGGTAAAGTATGACAGTGCACCGACGTTTATAGTATTACGTTGCTATAACACAGTGTTGCAGCAACACAATGTTGCAACAACATTAAATAATGACGTTGTCCTAACGTGTTGTTTTTAACGAAGGAAAAAACATTGAAATTATTTTTAACGAAGGAAAAAACATTGAAATTATCACGTTGCTCTAACGTGATGGTATTATTGTGGTAACAACAATCAAATAATCACATTGCATCAACGTTGTATACAGACATCAAACCATGTTTAACAGTGAACGTAGAGACAACATGGAGAACATAATTGCTGAAACATCCAATAAGACACATGGCGACTTTTCAACTTCGTGTACTCATTTGAATAATGGCTGACAGTGGCTAGTTAGTGCAGTTGAGTAAGAAATAGAAGCATGAACAATACAGACAACAGTTCAGCCTATGTTTTTCACACACTAATCCTTCTATGAAAACAATATCTTTACACAGCTGCACTCTATGTTTTTATTTTTTATGTATTTCTTCGACAATACAGGATAGCCGTAGTGGAGGAGACAAAAACACCACCATGAGTCACCTGATTGGGCCTCTATAGCTTCCCGCCATACGTACTTCACACAGAGTGACTGCATTGGCAAAAAAAACACAAGAGCACAATCATATGGTGGAAAGCATTGCGTCACCTTCTTACGTCTGTGCAAGTTACACTAAACAGAGTTATGTGAGAAAGATATGTGCAAGATCAAGCCTTTTAGGACCCCGAATTTGCAGGCTAAAAAAACTTCCTGTAGGCAGGCTTCACTTTAAAATGTATGCATGCAGACCTAAAGAATAAATTACCTGTCTTTTTTATATGTTACTGTGAGGTTGTAAAACTAGCATAGGAACCATTACACTTTGAAATGAGCAAGCAGTAGTTAAATAAAACTGTGCCTCCATCAGGATCCATCACCAAAGTCATGTTTTGAACAGTGTTTTGAGATTAAACACACAAGAAACCGATCTACTAAAACGAGACCTAGATGCTTGCATGTTGCAAGGCAACAGCCACAACAAACCCTATGATTGGGAAGAATTATGCAAGTGGAACCAATAAGAACCATGGGGCTAGAAAAACAGCTGTTTCACAGAGCCCTCACTCTAGGCGAACACAAAAAGCAATGCAATAATTTGGGGAAAAGATGCAAACAGGAAAATCAGTAACTGGATATAGTAATAAAGTAAAATCACGGTTGAAAGAAAGAGAGAGATATGGTATGAAAAAAGGCAGGGAGGTTCAACGGAAAGCAAGTATCTGGTTTGCTACCCTACACTTGGGAAGGGAGACAGAAAGTTAAGGAAAACGGAATGAGAGAAAAAAGAAAGCGGGAGGAAGCAAAAAGCACAAACACACACTAGAATGTCACAAACGTTTGATGAGGCGGGTTGATGGCAGAAATTTTAGGAGGACGGTCAAAGTCGCAATAAATGTATAGACATGCTGAGATTTCGGGCAAAAAAGGGTGCCCGTTCTAGTTCGAAGCTGCCTTGACAACTATTTGCAGTACTCAAGTATCTGGTAGTGCATGTGACTGATGAAAATGCAATAGAGCAGCTGTTTCGCGTGCTCAGCTCTTTCAGCTTTGTTGGGAACTCACATCGTCATGAAAGCATTTCATGTCTTTTTAATAACTGCGTGTAAATAAACACCGACCAAAAATTAAGCAATCGTAAACAAGTGTGTTATTCTGTCACTGCCAAATCTATCATTCACGGCACACTCAACACCAGGCCTGCAGAACAGACTATCTGCAAGCAATCATAAACATTGAATTTCACCACGATGAAATGCCACACTAATACAGAAGGACGATCACTCACAGCAAACACAGTAGACGCCAACATAGAGAAAGCATGCCCGCTGAAAGCACTGTGTTGTAGGTAAAAAACCTAAACCACAAATTGCAGTATCGTGAAAGGGCGCAGTAATCTGGAAACAATATCACGCACAACAAATCTGGGAGACGCCACCAAGGAGACGCCAAGCCTGAACAACACACTATGCAGCACACAAATAACACCAGACCACTGCAGTGCTCTTTCCATTTGTCCAAGGCCGTGCTTCAGCTTCACTTTGTTAAGTCGGCTTGAACAGATGCACCTACCTATTGCGATTCCCGTGCTCGAGTAGGTCGAGTGAGAAGACACACAACTGAGGTAAAGCGGCTAATGAGATGTCATTCTTTCTTCTCATGACTTCACGCAGCTTTCTACGTTGTAGATGTAGAAGTAGCACCAGGTTTATGCAGCTGTCTGCGTGAGCTATACATTTGGTTAACTGCAGTGGTTTTCTAGTTGGTCACAACACAAACGGCTGAGGCATATGTCACAGATGTGCTTCTTTCTCCTTAACATGCTACCGTACACTTCATTGCTGTAAGTTCTGGCCGTTACTGGTCCCACAACACCACCTTTTCCCTTTGGAATTCAAGGCGTAAACGGTTGCAGTCTTAATGGAGTCTTCTTTCTTCAGTAACGGAAGCTTCAATGCTTTCTCTCTGTAGTAGTTTCTTATTAACTCCTTTTTTTCTACTAAGTCTGCTAATGCAGGGTAGGTTTTTTAAGCTTCATGTTCGTTGTCGACCGTGTAGGTATGGTAACCTGTAAGCAGTTAGGCGTGCTTCCCTTTCTGTCCCAGCGGGATGTACATGCATAGGTAGCACCACGTTTATGCATCTGTCTGGACGACTAATACATTTGGTCAACTGCAGTGTTTTTTCTAGCTGGTCACCACACAGCGAAGGCTTAACTGCAATTATCACACTGTCAACTAATAAATTAGACTGAGGCTGATTTCAGCTGGAAGTCGTGTGCAAGCTGTCACCGCTGGGTAAACTTGGCGAGCTCTGTACATGACAATTGTGCACTATTGTCGCTAGTTCGCACAAATGGTGATTCGTACCTGGGGAGGTTTGTTGTTTGATCATATTGTCGCACTGCTGCTCATTGCTAAAATAATTCACTTCTAGGATTGAGGCAGTGGGGGAAGAGCTGAGACATTATTTAGCTTGCCGCTTTAAGCAGCGAAGGGTGCAACTGGTATACCCATTGTTGCATGTCAGCGTAGAGTGTGCATGAAGGGTTCATTTCTGGTCGTGGAGTCACCACAGTTGGAGTACTGAAATCTAAAGTGTTGTAGATAAGGGCAACAAGACCGCTGGCTACGAAAAGTCGGAGTATCACCGTTCGTTCGATAGATGCAGTTTTTTGACTTGCAAAGGTTAAATAAAGCTGATATCGCTGTGCGAACAACATCCAGTTCGTCCACAAATGGCCGATCATGCACCTACGCGCTATGATGTCTCTGCTGTGGATGTTTATTTGTGTAGGAAGATCCGCATCAAGTGAGCTCACTGATGATTCTGAGCTGTTGCGTGGAGGTACTCTGCTTTTTTCACTAGAGATGGTTTCCAATAGTCACACTTGAACGACCCCTCACGCTTGACTATGCCACCCTAACTTGACGCCTTTGACAGCGAATACAGAGCGAAAACACACAAAAACAAGATGCTCCACGCTACTGTGTTAAGATGATGATGACGATAATAGTGAGTTGAAATCAAAATTGCACAAGTTTAGATTTCAACTTCGTTTTTAAAATGGTTTTGTAACAGTAAAAAGAATACAGGTAAGACAGCATCAAAAAGTAAGACAAAAGTTGTTTGCTCGAATTATTGCACGCACTAAAATATCCGCAGGACAACGCCGTGATGAGCGCAACTGAAGTGTCAGTTATTCTTAGTTAGATTTTTTGCACCCTCAGGATGCATATTTACAACGGTTTACCATAATGCACTCATCAAAAGTCACAAAAGCAAAAATGCAGTCATGATTTGAAATAATATAACGATTTGCGCAAAGAATGTTTTAAATTAACTAGTTATAAAATAAACACTAGCCTTTAAGATTAGCACTGGCATTATTTGTCTCGGAGTGTATACATGTTGAACATCGGGTCGCGCTTTGCGTCATGGGCTGTCCTAGTCACGTGACAGTTTCGTGCTCAAAATATTGGAGGTTTCCGCCGTGGTCTCTTCGTGAGTAGTTAGGATAGTAAAATTTTAGTTTATATAGAGTCTGCGTGGCTGCATTTAGCGGCTTTGTGTTCTGCGGTGCCCCCTCCTGTGCCTGTACAACTAAGCAAGGCGTTCAGTAGCGGCAACATCTTCCACCTCACCACTCCTTAAACTGCATGATCGGGTAAGTAACGGGGTTTGCAGTCTTCTCTTTTGTAGCCCTTTTCGCCATCGCATGTTTCGTCACACTAAATGTGACGTAAGTCACGTTCACTACCGGTGCCACACGGGCACTTTTGATTGTGATTGGCTTCCCAAATTGTGGTTTGATTCTTGTTTCGGGCAACTCGATCCAGAATAATTTGCACAGCTTGGCAACGATCATTGTTGGTGGCATTAAAAAAATCAGACCCGTCGTTGTTCTGTTCTTGCGGTATAACTATCGTCATGTCATAGCAACTAGCCCAAACTGCCACACTTCAAAATCAACCCTTTTGACCAAAAGTGCTCGTGTGATGCTGATGCAGTCTACTTTATGCAGCCAAAAATCATAAATGTGACATTCGTGCGTTCATTCACTTTCAATATCTCGATTTATGCAGTGTATACGTTGTATGCACTAAATAAAGTGAAAATAATACCAACTATTCTATTATTAAAATCCTTGTTAGGTTGCTCTGTGTGATTTTGTCTACAAAAAATTGGCACTTTGAATGAGTGGCAGCGTCTTGTTCGTTTAAACAACGGTTTCACATTGTTTCTCCGGGCCACCAATTTTGCCCTAACCTCTTCCGTCCCGTCTGTTATCATGGCCTTCTGCGTTTGGCTCAAGTCAGCGTTATTATATTTGTACAAGTTTCTTCGTTTTATAGCATTAACATTATTTTACTCCAATTAGTCTGTTAGGAGAACAAATATATTTCTATTATGGCAGTTGAAAAAAACGCAGCCTGTATAGCGTATCCCTATCGATGTGGTGGCGTGCGGCACAACTATTCATTTGCTTTAACCACTTGCAAATATTTGAAAATTGAATGAATGAGACTTTGTTAAGAGTTGTGTAACCAATCTCGACACTTGAATACTAACAACTCAAATGTTGACCTTAACCTGAATGACTTAATGCTTAAAAATTAACAGAGTAGAATAACCACCTTGATAAAGACTACTTGGAAGCACTACTCTGGCTTCGAAGACACCTACGATCCCCTTTATAGATTAGAAAACGCCTTGTTACTGTTGTTCGTATGCTCTAAAGATTTCATGGAGTCTATCCTTAAGACAGCGTTCCATCTGACCCATATAGCTCCTGCCACATGTCAGTGATTCTGTACATCATGCCTTTAACACCGGATTCATAATTCTACCTGTGATGAGCGCAGCAGTGTTTCCTTCTTTTCATCTGAAGGATGAATCCGCGTAGATCAGAAAGTTTCAGGGACCATAACCCCAACTTCAACTCCAGCACTTTTGCCCTATTTTCTAGTAAAGATTGTGAAAAACACTGTGCATGCTAAGTGCGACAGCCGTCTTCTTTGTTTACAGCCCTTCAGATGTTCTGTTGCTGCTTTCTACGCCTAGGATACCTCGCATTCCTAAGCAAATCCTTGCTAGAGGCAACTCGTCTCGAGTTGAGTCTGCAATATGAATCCTGAACACTTACTTGGAAATTGTTTATACCACCATGTGTTAAACTGATGCACACAGAACACTGTGCAAGGCCATGCGCCTGGCCGGCCTGTTGGCCTTTTTTGTGTGCCCCAATGAGAAAGGCAGCATTGGCTTCCATGGACAAGACTTATACCGTCAACTTGCGCACCATTTTGTAAAAAGCTGTGTTAAGCGCAGGGATTCAATTGTGTAAAATTCGAGAATCTCTTGCGTTGCCACAAAATGCTGGAGATTGTGCTGCAAAACCTTCATACTGGGCTTGACAGCCTACTTGCAGTCCACAGACTCTATCAAATTAAGCAGTAAGAAAATATCCACATACCAAGAGATTGTACAGCACTGAAACATAGCCATCTGTTATTATTGTTCCTTTAAGTACTGGTCAACTGGAAATCTCTAAGAATTCATGCAGTGCTCATTTACATACTAATACTCTGCCGTTACAAATACACCTCTGTGCCCTAGCCAGGAAAGGTAGACTGAAGTAACAGCGTGAGAAACACTTTCAAACACATGCCAATGATGTTCAACAATCACCAGGGAAGGATACTGCTCAAAGAAATTCGATAGCATCCTTGAGGCAGAGCAGTAGATCCTTTGCTTTGCCAGGCAGTTTATATTTGATTAATCATTGCCTTGATTTTTAATTACTTGTACTTGGCTTGTACTGAAAGAAAAAATAATAATAAAAGCTTGATGACTTCTAGTGCAGCAAGATCCTCCTGACTTGTGGAGAATTTTTGATGTTTCACTAGGCAGAATCAATAGAATGGAAGTAAAATGTCATGCCCACTTTACAGCTTTGTTAGGATGTGCTCCAACGTTTTGAAACAGTTTAGCTGTTTCTTGAATGAGGCACGAATAAAGTCTTGAACGTAAGGTGGTTTCTCAGAGAAAAACACTCATATTGATGGTATGAATCTCGTGCTTGGAAGCCATTGATTTTTTTTTGTCAACGGTATTCAAAAGTGGCTAAAAGGCGAAACATGCACTTGCCTTTGCAGAACGCTCTGTGGCAATAGACTCATCTCAAACAAGGTTGATGATGCATTCTCCGAGTAAACATCCCATTTTAAGATTGCGGGTTTCACTCAAGATGTGTTCTTGTTGGTAGCTGTAAGTTTGCATAAGTGTGTGATGGATCGTAGGCATGAAGAGGAGTAGCTAGCCACATCGAAAGCCCAAGAAAGAAATAAGGCAACTGTGTACAATGCACGTACAGTGTCTCTCGCAGACTCAAGGAGGTAGCGAGAAAGTGTTGATGCACAGGCAGTGTACCTTCTTGCCTGTGCAGGTGCACCTCTTGAATGAACTAAAAAGACTGCAGCTCTGATCAGAGGCGAAGTGTGTAACATGTTATAAAAACATGTTGAACACTATTTATATAACAAAAAATGAGCCCCAAAAATTTACTTTTGTTCGCTCATGGCGAGGGTCTTGATCCAGTAGACTTAATGCCTTTGTGTAGTGTAGGAGGGCTTATTGTCAGCTACTAACACGTAGAAAGATCTCGTGCTACGAATCGTCCCACTAACACTCCCAGGTTTACGTGCTTAGAAACACTCGATATTGTCGACAAGAGGACAGCCGCTGCTTTAGCTAATTTATAAGAGCATCGAATGCATAATCCGAAGGTTGTAGGTTAAATCTTTGCCAATGGAAAGTTGTTTGTTTGTACACCCTATTTCTGAACAATTTAAGCGTAATTGCTGTACTATAGCACAAAAACCTACTCCTTAAAAGTGCGTCATGAAAATTAGGAAGAGGACACTGACCATAAAGAAAAATGCAGAATAAGGCCATTTTGGTGACCTTGACGCAGCCTTGCTCCCAATGACGGGAGCCTTGTGGACTGAATTGCAAACAAATCTCTCCTCAGGGGAGCCGAAACGCATTCTCTAGTTCTCTCTCTCTCTCTCTCTATCTCCGTTTTTTTGTGGATCCCCTTCTCTTAATTTATGTAACTTCCCCAGCAGACGTGCTTCCCCTACTGAAAATTCCTACATGTACAGGACCTGCACATACGATGTTATTGGATACGAGGCATATAAGTGGTAAGGCTCATACAGGTGTTACGGGTCATACAGGTGCTATGCGTCACACGGGTGGTACGGGTCATACGGGCGGTACGGGTCATATGGGTGGTATGGGTCATACAGGTGGTACGGCTCATATAGGCGGTATGAGTGTAACGAATGTATGGGTATTACAGGTTATGCAGGTGATATTGGTTGGATTAGCTATTTGGGTCAGAATTAACATGAAGCAAAAGAATGTATTAAGAAAGGCATGCCAGTTCATAAAGCACACAGTAAAATAAACAATGTAATGTAGGTATGCTGCAATGATATCAAATAAACACGAACAGGCTAGAGTATTGTTTTGACGACTCATTTATTTAGGTCGTTGAACATTTCAGCATTGAATCTGTTCATTTTTCTTAGCCTCTCAATTGCTGCCTCTACACTTGGTCTCCCAACAATGTACTTGCTAAAGGCATCTGTAAAAACGAGCAGGAATATGTAGCAATTAGGGACTTACTGGTTCATATAGTTGACAAATTTTATTTTCCCTAAATTCAGAATTATACTAAGCATGAAACACTTACTTCCGACTGCCTCCAATTTCTTAGGCGTGAGTGACCTCCTGGGTGGTGCCTGGTTTTCCGAGCGCACGTAGCGCCCACAAGGGGTTCGTGTGATGCTCCTGTTGTGGAGGGCATTCACACCCCACAGAAGCTTGGTCGCCTCCTTACAGAACAAGCTGTCTCTCGGACGCAAAAGCAGCCATGCCGATGTAGCGAGAGAGGAAGACGAGACGGCGGCCAACGTGGTCGTGTCATTCTCTCGCCACTTTATTCCACGCCTGAAGCGGAGCCGCGGTGGCTGTCCACGTCCGACACACCAAGTTCTCTGCTTGTTCTAATCCTCGCGCAGCTCGAGCTAGCATCAGCTGCACGAGAGGCGCGGCGGGGATCAAGAAATGATGATGGTGATGATGGCACCACAGGGCTCCCCCCCCTAGCGCTTTGCGCGATTTGAAGGCATATGAAAAAAAAGAAAGATAGTGACAAAAGCTATATACATGAACGACAATCCATAAAGTGTTCATTTGGAAAGTCCAGGTTGTCAACGTTGATGGGCCATCGGTAAGCAGCGGGTCTCTGGCGGGCGACACTGGGAATGGCGCAGCGGACGAGGGTGGCTACGCAGGCACGCTGTTGGAAGGAGCGGGCGAGGGTCGTGATGAAGGGACGCTTTTGTCGATAGCGAGTACCAACGACAAGGCGAAAATTGGTCAAGGGCCGAGAACACACACAAGCCGTTTCGGTGCGGTCGATTGTCGCGCGCACTCGGACATTGATGCTTAAAAGATGGACTGTAGCATGAGCCTAGTATGGCCAGTCCAGACGGTCTAGTGTTACTTTCTTGTTGGAGCTGGTGGGAACGTCGACGGGGAGTGCGGTCAACCCTGGTAGTGTGTTTACCGTGCTGGTGAAGTCGCTTCCGGTGGCACAATACCGGCTGCGGCGGCCGCCTGGTCGGCCGAGTAGGGTTCAGATAAGTTGGAAACGGTGCGCTTTGGACCGATGAAGTGCGACATGGTTTACAGTGATAACGAGCCGGCTCAGAGGACACTGATAGATTGCTTATTCCGACCTTTGACGACGTGTGACGCGTAGGCGTACGCCGATGAGTCGTCGCGTTGTTCGAGCTAAAACCGACGTTTGGTGATGCGAGATCGAGCGGCGGGTATGTGGCGTCACAGTTGTCATGGGCCGTCGACGGCGTTGAAATGCTCAAACACGCGTACGTAGTGGTAGGCGGATGGTTTAACTGCGCATCTGTTGTGGCATGCACGGTGTGCTCCACCTGCGGTGAGCCAAGCGTGCGGCCCTCGGGATTTCCTGACATCGTCACAGCATCATGCACGTTCAGGCGTGCATGCTCAGGGGCTTGAACCTCTGTAGGATACATCGAGGATGATGTAAGTGGGTTCTGGCAGTCCACGAGGTTTTGAGAAGCAGGCACCGGTGTGCAGGGGAATTTGATGGCGTGCAGTGTCACAGTGGGCTCTGGGTCCATAGTGTGAGTGGTGTCGGGGGCCTCCACAGGTGCCGGGACGGGCGGGGAGTCTGCAGGAAGGTCAGCTGACCCAGCTGAGGTCGCCGAATTGCCTGGGACAGACAGTTCAGCCGACCAAGTCTCTGCAGCGAATGCGACGGTGCATGGGGCAGCGGCCGGTGTCGAATCTATCTGACCAGTTGCCGGCAGGGGAATGGTCTCGACTGGCTGTGGGACGAGAGGCGTCTTGGAAGGTTATGAGCCAGGTGCAGTTGTGTCCTTTTTAGGTGGAGGAGCATGTTTAAGGCCGTAAAACTTGAGCACGGCATCTCGCAAGTGATCCTACGGGCGAGGGCTCCAGGAGAAGTATGTGAGGTGGTGTTTGAGGTCATGTGGAAGATCGTATTCCAATACCTCATACATGAGCTCTTGGATCCAGATGCCGTTGTGATACAAGGCCGCCGCAAACTCCTCGAACCACGACTCTAGACGAGAGGTCCAAAACGGTGGCAGTGGCTGGTGAAATTGAGGCTGCCAGGCTTGTGCTGACTGGAGCATGGCCGCGTAACTCGGTGAAGGGCGTGTTCTCCGGGTCACCAATGTAGCGAGAGAGGAAGACGAGACGGCGGCCAACGTGGTCGTGTCGTTCTCTCGCCACTTTATTCCACGCCTGAAGCGGAGCCGCGGTGGCTGTCCACGTCCGACACACCAAGTTCTCTGCTTGTTCTAATCCTCGCGCAGCTCGAGCTAGCATCAGCTGCACGAGAGGCACGGCGCGGTGATCAAGAAATGATGATGGTGATGATGGCACCACACCCATTTTTCTTGCTCCCGGAATATGCCGTTTCCTAGTTGAATCAGCGCAAAAAATTTTGGAATCATAATAAAAGACTCAAGAGATATCTTGTTTTTGAAATTGTTAGTTGCGCTCTTTGGTCATGCGAGTATAGTTTTGCTCGTATGTATTCAAATAATTCTGATGAATATTACACTTCACTTCTACAACTGCATGCCATCTTGTAAAGCACTGGCATACTAAATGTTATCCAAACATTCTTCTTTTTCTCAAGCAAGTACAGTTCACAGAATGTATGTAAGTCAACAGGGGCATATAGTGCTCATTATTGGAAATACTACACCAGCCTTCACAAGGAGAATCATTAATTTTAGATACTTAAAGACAGGGCAAAAAGTGGGTTGGCATAGTAAGGTAGAAAAACATCAACACAATCCTTATTCAGAAATTTTACACCAATGTGGCTCCAGGGAAACAAAAAAGCATTCCTTCCAATGATCAATGAAAAGCAAATCACATACATCAATGCTGTCTTTAAGTCTCACCTGAACATTTTCTGAGAAGCTGTAAGACATTTTAAAAAGAAGCATATTTACAATTTCGAGTGCTCTAGATATGTGTAGAAGTTAAATTAACAACTATGTAACGTATCTTACAGTTGTGTTACAGTTGTTAGTAATGTTGAGTTTATAATATTCTACTAAAGTATAAGAGACCACCAGACACCCTAAAAGGCACTTAGAGCTGGCACTGACAAAAAGTGCTCTGGCACATTGCAGATGAAAATTTCTTTTGTCAAGTTCAATAATGAGGCACTCAGGAATCAAAAAGACAGAATTCATTCTCCTTTATCCTGACATTAAGACTTGTCACAAAAATATTTAAAAAGCTTGTATTGAATGCCGTGACATTTCAAAAAAGGCTAATGCAGAAGATTGCACTAGTCATTCGCGAAATAACCTCCTGTATCTTTAAATTCACAAGTTCATAATTTATAAAATTATCCGTAGTAAATGAATAAACTAAGCATAAACATACACAAAGTGAAAGTGCAATGCAAGTTGCATTACTATGTATTCAACTCAGTATTGAAAGTATTGCACTGAATAAACATAAATTTACCAAAAGTAGAGCTACTTCATCATTTAACTGAATAAGGGCGTGCACACGGAGACGGACACTAGAAGAAGAAAATGAACATAATATAAGCGGTGCTCAAGTGTCTGTACGTGCCCTTATTCAGTTAAAAGATGAATAAATACCAACTAGCCTAACTATCTAAGCTACTGTAAAGCTACTTACTTGATTGTCCACCTGGAAAAACAGCGGCAGTTCATCACTGGCACCCAAACCCTAAAAGGCAGAACAAAGGAAAAGTCGATCAGCTATAAAAATCTTAGGTACACATATGCCAGCAATGCTTCCAGGTATGAAAGTTAAGCATCATTTCCAAAACTTTTTTTTTACTTTTCACACACAACAATACTATCAGCCCTAATTTGTGCTTTGTTCTGCTCACTAAGAGTTGCTGAAACTTTTATCCCTATTTTTTCCCAGCTTATGCTCCATAACTTGTTAAAAGCCCAATCACTGAGCTGCACAACGAGGTGATCAGTGTTCATTGTGTTATTAAAACAAGTTAATTTTAATCCCACTTAAAACTATGTTCGTGGTTCATACAGTTTCTAAAGCAAAGCTCCCTTTTAATTGACTACCATAATTTATTTTCAGCAATTTGATGTGTTTTCTAGGCCAAAAACTTGAGCCTAACGTGAATTTTACCCAACATATTGCTTGTGCTAAACAAAAAAACTGCCTTCTGTGTACGAGCCCTCATTAAATCTTCTTTATTTATCTCCTGTGTTGCCTTATTGATGCCCTGCTTTCATAAACAGTTAAATCACCTATGGCATTATTACATGGGCAAATATGCATAACAATAATCTTTTGTCGATAGAGAACACTCAGAATCGGGGCATAAACATAATTACCAACAGTTCTTTTTACTCTAATGCTGCTCGCCTTGTCT
Organism: Rhipicephalus microplus; assembly: GCF_013339725.1. Taxonomy (NCBI): domain Eukaryota; kingdom Metazoa; phylum Arthropoda; class Arachnida; order Ixodida; family Ixodidae; genus Rhipicephalus; species Rhipicephalus microplus. Next base: position 40,035,344 of record NC_051175.1, read on the forward strand.
GGGCTAACTTCATACTACTTGCATCTGACTTGTTATCACTTATTCATAACGGTATTCAAACTAGATTTTGTATGAACTGAGTTTATAAAATGTTCAAAAATAACAATTGTGCAAAATTTGCCCATAATTACAACTTCCTCACACCTAAACATACATTAACTATGGCAGAATGACATCCTACTTTACAGTGATTAAATTATAGAACTTACTCCACACACTTGAAGAATTTCATCTCCTAAAACTAGCTTGTCAAGAATGTTTATTCATGCAAAAAGCATATGCAATTAGCTTGAAAATTTTTGTAACTTTACATTTTGGTTTTATGGTGAGTAAAGCTGCGTGTACAACTATTATTATGTTGAATCCGACTGAGAGATCCGGAACAGCCGCCCAAGTCTTGAAGCGAGCACACGGCTTACACCGTTTTTAGATACTGTCAGTTGGGAAAGCCCGCTATGGAGGCGGTAGCAACTCGTACACGCTAAGAGGGTCGCGGTGCTAATGTAGCCTTGAGAACGAGCTACCGCTGGCTTCCCGCGGCCGCGTTGAATTTGTTTTTTTTTCTATTAATTTCCTTGCTCGGATTACAGGGGCGGGAGCTGGAAAGTTAGATCTCTGCCACGCAAACAGTATTTAACATGGTACACAACAATCAAGCAAGCTTGAGTGAATTAGCAGTCTAACACAGTAAACGTGCCGACCTTCAGTGCGCCGGGCTGTCTAAGTGGCTATGTCTATGAGGGAAACACTTGTGATAAGCAGTACTTCTTCAAACCCCCAAACTACCCTGCAGTTCTCAAGGACTGAACAGCTGCTATTCCATGAAAAGTCTTGCAGGTAATGGTCAAAACATACATAAATAATCATACATTTCTTGAATACAGGCCCGAACCTTATTTATCACTTAGTAAAGTCGAGCCCACATATAACGACCCCACTTAAAACGAACTATCGCTTCAAACGAACAATATCCGCGTGGCCATGAAAATATACATTGGTTCAATGGCACAAATTCGCACTTACAACGAATGTCTCCGAGCGCCGCTGATTGGTTACAGCGAACAGTGAGGGGTCTCCCGACTTTCCGGGAAACCAATTTCCACTACCGATCAGGCATCGGCGAGGTGCCCATACATTCTTATGGTAAACGCTGACTCCGCCTCCGCGACCCTCTAGTTGCTGCTCCCCAACCCATGAAGAAAGGAAAGTGCCGACTGCTTTTTCTTATGCACCCCTCCGTCCTTTGTCCCCCCGCTACTCTGAGTGCCCCGCATCGCCAGACAAGGCCCGCGTTTTCACACTGCCACCGATCTTTCGAAGACCGGTCGGCCATCTACACTGTTTTTAATCGCTGGTACTGTCGTTGGCATCACCGGCCTGGAGTGACCAGACCATTTGCCAACATCGTCGGTCACCGACTGTATCCAATAGTCTGCGTCTAGTGCACGGGCGTAGGCTACCCTACCGACTCTGATAATTTGTGATTCGTTTCGTGTTAAGGACTCGTTCTCGCTCGCTTCGCACTCGACTCGGCATGCCTTCCGCGCACGTGCGGAAGCGCGAAAACGGCTGTTCATTTGCACGGGACGAATCGCGAAATATCGAAGTTTGTGAGGCCTCGCAAACTCGCCGGCGCAACAAAAAGATTTTTTGACCACGGCCGCAGATTGTTCGAACACCCCCGCGCACTGATGCTTTGACTTCTGCGCATGCAGGCACTCTTTCCAAGTTTTTCTACGTGCGAGTTTCGCGGACCTATCAAGCAAGCTACCCAACCTGCCTCCTTCCCGTGCGTTTTGGTTTTCAAGGTCGCCCTTCCTCCGCATCCTCTCCTCTCTTGTCGCAATTTTGAAACTAATTTCCTGCTGTTTCACATGCAGAGGTAGCAGACGACGCTCATTCGCCAATCTTAAAGCAACAGCAGCGCCGCCGCTCCGAGGGATACGAGAGGGGCAGTCCTCACGGCTGCGACAGCGCGTGCTTACCTAACTGACAGTATCTAAAAACGTCTTACACCAAGCCAAATCTGCCACTGGAACACATGAATGCTGTGCAGAAGGTGTCCAGAAGCTGTTTATGCATACGACACTTAAACTGGCTCCTGAACTTTTTCGACGTAGCAGATGATCTTCGGGCATCTGCACAGCCGGACAGACAACTTTTTTTTTTTAAAATCACTTTTACACACGGTTTGTGGTCGCTGCTGCTACAACTGTCAAAACTTAACCGCCAGTTCGACCAGCAAAGTCAAACGATTTCATTTTTAGAATGTAAATATATTCATAGGGTGATGAGACACCACCTAAAAAGCGTTGAAGACAACCTTATTCCCCGATAATGACAGCCCTGCATTACCGGAGTTCCAGAAAAGTCTACCTCTGCCAGATGAAACAACATGGAAGCCCCAATGCGGAGTTGTTTGCTCCGAATTTGCCAGTAAAAAGCGGGAAATTGTTCCGAATTGACCAGGAGAACCCGGAGAGAAAAATTTTATCATGCTCAACCAGTGCGATTCGACCTTGACTTACGGTCACGCTGCATTTCCTCAACTTTAAAATACTTGTCTGCATACCACTAACAATGACTAGATGTATATTGAATAAATAAACAAACTGAAAAGGTACAGGAGGCTAGAATGACAATATAACCCCTAAATCAGATTGAAAAAAAAAAAGAAATAAACAGCCATTTCAAATAAAAATTACACACCTGGCTGGTAGGTTCTTGAGAACCACTTGAAGTAATTCAAGGGTGTGGTACCGGTGGCTTCAATGGGCATGGCTGCATCCGTGGCTGCTCTGAAGAAGGCGACGGAGGCTCCGGTAGCAGTAAGTGGTGCGGCGGTGGCAAAGGCAGTGTTGCTGACCACCCTTGTGGAGACAATGCTGAGCACGGCTATAGTGGTGGTGGCGACGCTGCTGCTGGCGACGGTGGCGATGCGTGCAGCGATGACTGCATGAACTGCAACGGCCTTGCCTGAAAATGCAAAAAAATCTATATTACACTTTTTAAGCAAACACCTTTCTTTTTGCAAGTTGAATCGAATTTGTTTTTTGTCAGTTTTATAATTGTATCTAACTTGTCTAAACTCACTCCGATATGCTTTTGTCGCTTTTTTTTGTGCAATACAGTGAAATCTCATTAACTCAAACACGCTTAATTAACAAATAACAATTCGTGGGACAGTGAAAGCTCAATATATGACATCTAAAACGACAGTATTATCAACAGCAGTGCTCTACTTACCGAGAAATTGAGGTAAATGCACGGGAACAAATGCGCCGCAGTAGGATGTTCGCGAAATGATCCTTATGACGTCAGACAAACTGCCTACAATTAATCACTGGTAATCAAACTAGCTCACTAAGTAAAGAACCTTCCAAGTATCAAAGGACGTAAAAAATGCTGCTTCTTGAGTTGTTTCTCATGAAAAAAGAACCGCCGGGAGTTACAATGGAGAATGGCACCAGTGGTTAGAAAATTCAACTTTTTCCTGGTTAAACTAGACAGGCCGTGCCATCTAGCGGGGCCCAATGGAGCCACAACATGTCTGTCAATTCGGAGCTATTGTAAGAAATTAATCGATGGCCGCTGTTGGTGATGCGGCTCCTGGTGCTTTAGTTTCGCTAGTGCTGTCGGCGACCGTACAGTAAAAAGCCCAGCAACGTTGTGCACGGCAACAGTGACGTGAGACTTTCCGCTTCTTGAGGCGGGTAAATTAAAGTGCGCTACCTGATGCAGACCACTAAAACATGATTTTATTTCAAAATAAGCACTTCCTTGGCACAAAATGTTGCTGTACCGGTAATCCAACAATAAAGTTCGACAACGTTGATTCTCCAGCTCGCACATTCGCCTCAACTGTACTGCTGACATCACTTACAGTCGACCTATCAGAAGTCTCCATTACCAAAACATGGCAGCGCAGCCATGTTTGCCAAGCCATAGTTGAGTGAGGGTTTTAGTACCATACTGGCTCGATTGTGCCATCATAAAGATATTTCCTCTTTCATAAGTTGTGCAGCAATGTGTGGTTATGCACACGGTTGACTTAATGTTGCATCAAAATGTTTTGAAATCGACGTGTCTAATTATTACTGAAGCAGGAAAATAACAAGTGGGCACAGCTTCATTCCCCTTCACGGCTGCATTAAAACTACAGATAACGACAATATTCTCTTTCTTTTAAGTCAATTGTATTGACCCGCCACGACTCCCAACAGCTTTCTGCACTCCGAGTTGTTTCGCAAATGCCTCCGGGATAGGCAACCTTAGAACAAGCAATGACATCATGTGACGTCGTGATGACACGACCAATTTGGGAAACTTATTTCTGATGCCACGATGATGTCATCACAAGGTAATGTTTGTCACTCTTGTTGGTGCTGACAGCCAATTTTCGCACTTGATGAAGCATCTTAATGTGTTGTCATATGCTCATACCTTCTCTTGAATGCTCCTGTGGGTGGCCTCATGTTCATAGGCGTCATGATTTGTAGATGTGCTTGTGCTGCGTTGGTGGCTGCGACAGGAACGGCTGGCCAATGTTTCTGTAAGAGAGCAAATGTGAAAAATAAAGAGCGCACCTTTCTTAATTGCGTCCTGAACGAAGCATTGCTTAATCAGAACTTTAATATATTACAACCTGATTATTAGAAACATACCTATGTTGTATTTGCTCAAAGCTACACCAGCGCGTCAGGCTAATATTTTTCCCAACCGGAGTGCTTTTTGCTAAACTTCTCGGTTGCCATAAAACTCTTTCGTACTCTGAACTGCTCCAACCAAGTTGCCTTACCAACTTACTCTCTAGAAAACGTGTTATAAACAAAATAAAATTAATCCCATGCATAGTGCAGTATACATTCCACTCAAAAATATGGGTGAAGTTGAGATATTGACTGAAACCTGTTAGGGTGAGAACATATAAATGTATGACACCAACCACGAAAAGGAATACAAATAAGACACTTCAGCTGCAATGATGGGAGTCTTGTTCAGAGTGACCACTACACGGAGTGAAAATATGCTTATGAGGACTTCAAAAGTTACTCAAAACTGCGAGTGTAGATAAGGAAGAAGGTTCCATGTGTTAGAAATGGTTCCATATGTTATGTGTATCCACTGTTTATATCAGCTTTGATTGCAAGTGGTGTCCTGAAGAGGTTTTTTTTCTAAGCTTATGCCGTTATGCTAATCTATTTTATTGCTAAGTCTTCGGGTGTTTTGCCAAGGCATTGAAAGACAGATTTACCTCGTTGACATCATTGACATGCTGTCTGACCTGATGTTCAAAATTTCCAATCTCACTGATATATACACAATCACAGTCTACTTGGTATCCAATAAGCATCAAGATACCTTTCTTTTTTGTCCTTCATCTTTACCAGCCGATAATGCAATTTGTAGGGACGGAACTACTTGCATATCGTAATGGCATTTGAACTCATGCCTGGCTCGCACGCATCAGACACGTACAGTATAGCGGCCCGTTTTCTTGGGAACACACGGTCAGATCTTTGCGGCTAAAAGAGCTGGCGTTTAACCAGAGTTCGAGTAGCCGTATGCTAAGAGATCTCTCTTCACTTGCTGTAGGTCAACAGCTCTGCTAGTCTGCATTCTGCAGGTGCTATTGGTTCTAGTGACAAGTGAGACAACCACCGATATATTTGGTTTGTCAGTTGCACCAAGTCAATGCCGGTACCTGATGTGTGTTTTTTCTGTAGACGGGAAACTTCAAACTGCGCTGGTCACATTTGACTAGGACTAGCAAGCGAGTGGCCGCACTTGCTGTCTTCCAGAAATGCTTTAGAGAAAGAAGTATCGTTGATGGCACACGGCACCACACACCAAATTTTTTGGGTGGTTTGTGGCTTCCTCGATAAGCTCCACTTTTTCAAATAGATGCCGCAAAAACGGAAAAACGAGAAAAAAGAAGCACTGCTCGTTGAATTGGCATAAAAGAACACATTTGAAATACGACGCTGTTGGTTGGCGCCCAATGTGCCTTATTCAATGCTCCTCACTGCTGGAATTCAAAATGGCAGTATAACATTATTGGCAAGCTCCCAAGCAGGCGATTATTCAAACACATTCCAGTTCGGCCTGCACGATGAAATGCGGGTAGAAAAGCAACTAGTTCACTATCGAGAATGTAAGAGTCAGTTACCCCCTGAGAATAAATGTAGAAATGGTGGGTTCATATCTCGTCACACAATGCTAAGGTCACAGCTTTTATTTTTTTACCATTGTAAACACGTCTCAGCTCATTTCCGAAAAAAAAGTAACCACATACTCATGCCCTGGATAGTATTGCAATACGGGCGATTCATCGTAAAAGTATTTTACTACTGAGATACAAATACATTTTTATGAAGTATCTCGATACAGCAATAGAGACACTCAAAAGTATCTTTGAAATACTATCGCGATACTGCCCAGCCCTGCTCTTGAGACAGTTGTACACTAACAACTCCTCTAAGTGTCAGACAATTCAAACTATTCTTTATAGTTTACAAAGGCAGTCCTCTCTAATGGTCGATTCCTGCTAAAGAGATTCATTTTTGTTACAGATTTTTTTTTGAAGAAAGCTAATAGTTCCAGCAGGGTGGGTCGTGACGTTATATGTTCCTCCTCTGCAAAGCCGCCTGATCTCCCCTTCCTCGGGTACATATGAATATAATGAGAAGGAATGCACTTTGAAGGGCGTTGTCTGATGGCATCGTGCCTAAAGCCACAATTTTTTCGTTTACCTTGCTGGAGCCGTCTACAGTTTGGTGAAAAAGGGTAGGAGGAGCGGAGTCCATTCATACAGAACATATGCTTTGCTGGCTGCTGTTTCCTGCTAGTGCTGCTGTAACCACTGCACTGTCGCAGAAGGAAACACTATTCAGCAACTATCACAGCTGTTTCCATAAGTGGCTACTCTCTCACACAAATCTGATTCCATAAAGGGCTGCATTGTTTTGGTTTTTTTAACTCTGATCATACAGTGAACGTCCGATTTCTCGGACTACCGAAATCCTGGACATGCCTGATTTCCCGGACTGATCTCTGGCACCATAAAGTTCCCCATAGAGTCAATGTATTAAAAAGTCCTAAGTTTCAGACATTTATAGCTTACACCACCCGATTTTACTGCTAACATTTTACTGCTAACAGCGGACTTGAAGTCACTATCAGCGACACTATTTTGGTTCTTTTCGTACCCTCGAACCCACTGTGACGTGGCTGCCGTACCCTCGACACTGCAAATGCCGTAATCCAGCGCACGCCAATTTGTAGCCAGCCGTGGCTTAGACAAACTTGTGGCCACAACTGCATGGTGCTGTTACTAATGTTACTATAAGGCTGCGCTCCAGCGGGAAAGCTACGCTGTTGACCTATAGTCTGCCGTCGGCATGCTTCCAGACTCATAGAAGGCGGTAACGCAACAGACTCCCAGGAACTATTCTTGCCACGCCAGCTTTAAAATGTACGCCGAGACGGCAGCCTCACTTAGAGAGGTAAGCGTGTATAAAGAACTTCCAACTGCGGTCGTTGCTTCAAAGACCCGCACGGTGCTGGTGTTTCGATTTCAGCCGGGATAACCTTTGAGGGTTTTGCCGACGCTAGCGAAAATCATGAGCTGTGTGCGGAATTTACCAGTGACGATATCATTCAAGTTACTAAAGGTTTCGACAACTCCGACACAGATCAAAGAGGCAGAGCCTACACGGGCAACAAGTTTGGTGTTGACGCGAGCATGACATCGTCATAGGTGTACAGTGACAGCATAACATCAGCTGATATTGAGGCGAACATAATCGGGCAAGTGGAACTCCGTGCAAACAAAAATAAGCGAGTCCTTTTAGCGCTTAATTTTTACAAATGCAGTAGCGTAGGTGTCATCAAATTTTTTCTTTTCGCTTTTTTATTACAAACGGCTCTTTTCGGGGCCACCTAAATGATGCACTAGCTGAAGTGCAACGAGAATCCTGTACTCCTGCCGTGACCCTTTCCGTCAGTGAAAAATACCTATTGAAAAAGTGTATTTTTACTTGCATTCGTTTTTCCAGACTGCCCGATTTTCCGGACCTTTCGCAATCCCTTGAGTGTCCGCGAAATCGGATGTCGACTGTACAACAATAATTCAAAGGGCTATTTTAGGTACCACTTCTTTATTGTGGAACAAAAAGCATCTAAATAACATGAAGATGCCAAAGAAAATGTGTTAAGGTGCACATAACCACAGCACTCACTGACTGCATGAAAAATCATTTTTAAAAAATTCTGAAAGGCAGCAAGGAATAAATATAACTTACTGAGTTTGTTTTGCAGCATGTCTTGCAGCTTGTCATTTCTCTTCTCGAGTATTTCTACTCTTTCCTCTAGTCTTTTGTTTTTTTTTCTTGAGCTGCCTCGTAAGGTTCTTCTCTTTTTCTAGCCGACTCTGTTCGACAAGCTCTACTTCAGAGCTCGCACTGCTTCGGCGGCTCTTTGTTCTTGGTTGCTGATTTTTTACTTTTTTCTTATTTGAATGCTAGCAAATAAACACATCAACCCAAAGCCAACATCACTGATTAGAAGCCGAAAACGAGCAAATATGCCAGGAAACCTATATGCTCTACTGATACAAAAATAGTTCAGGTTGTAGCAACTACCTAGCGTATGAAGTTCAGTAGGTTTGAAAGCTGGGCTAGTTGGTGAGATATCATTTCAACATGTGGTATAGTAGCGCAACCTCGACGAAGACACAGAGGACAAGAAAACACGCCACTGTTTGTGAGACTAGCGAGTGCCGTGTTTTCTTGTCCTCAGTGTCTCCATCAAATTTGCGCTACTACACCAGATGTTAAAATGATATGTAGCGTACTCCAGCCATGACTAGTGAGCATTCTAACACCCTGTCATACAGCAAATCTAATGTCCTTCGTTTGCAATGTCCTTTCTTTGCTGTCACACGGAGAAATTAATGCCATTTGATGAAAACGACCTTTTCTATGAAACGAGTTCCAGCAACACAATCGCATTCGATTTCTGACTGAGTAGTCTCAATGCCAGGGACTTTTAGGGAAATGGCTATAACTTCAGTATATATACAATTTATACTTTATGAAGATCTTGTTCCTCACTAGCTCAACTTATTACTGGTGTGATGACATGATAGCAGGTGCAAAAGCTAAAAAACAAATTAAGGAACCCTAAAGCTTTGTTTTTAGGAGTTGGAGGCGAAAAGGATATCCTGTTGCTACGACGTGCATCGGACACTTGGTGCATGAAACCTTTTCGAACTTCTTACGCACCCACTACGTGGCCTTAAGGGAATAGGTAGAGTAGCGCATGTGCCTTTGGTAGTGGGTGACCAATTTTAAACCTCCAAGCCATTATGATAATGACAAGTTATGACGCCCGCTAGAAATGGCAGGTTGTACCACGCATTATTACTGCAATATTTCATGTTGCATTGTAAAACACGTATACAGGACGTGTGTGTTTGTTAAGTATAAAAGGTATTTTCACTGCATTTCCAAGCAGAGGAAGTTCGTTCATTGTATTTCCAAACAGATGCGTGGCCATGTGGTAGAACATCCGCTTGTCATGCAAACGAACTGCGTCTCAAGAATTTTTATTGTTTATTTTATTTGCAACATTCTCAGTTTTTCAGTAGCGCATAAGATGACTTTCCGCTCACAACCAATGATGCCTATGCCGGAATTTTTGCAAATCAAGTTCTCTAATGCGATAGCGTTAAAAAGAAGCTACTCTCCATGACAGCAGCTGAACACAGGGCATGTTCCGTTAGCCCTGTTGTCATTATTGCCTGTATTGTGGATATTATTTATGTGGTTACCAAGGTGGTAACGACACGGAATTGTTGCTGCCGTCTCATTTCTGCAGCGGGGGAGTCAGTTGTGCACCCTGCTTCAGTTGACTGTACTCATGCCCGGTCATACCATCGGCCAAAAGTATTCGAGTGTGTCGTGCGTCTGTGGCAAGTTTTTATTTAAAACTGCCACTTTTTATTATAGGTGCACCTTTCCAGCCATAAAAATTATTTTTATGGATACACGCATGTTACATACAAGTTTAATTATATGTTTATTTTTCCCTAAGCCATGGGTCAGGAGGGCTGTGGTCATGGTCATCATTTCAAAACGACATTTGTTTTTGTCATGGGACAGCACGCAGGTAAAACAAAATTAGGTCAGCTTAATGTAAATTGTTGTGAATGGCATTGAATTTGCCATGTGACAAGGGTATAACATCTCTCACATTGCAAGGCGTCCCGATAACCACCACAGCCACCAGAGTTGCAGTGAAATTCGATTTCAAACAGTGCAATTTCCACACCCCTCAGACTTGCGCTAAATTGTCTAGAAAAATTCTTAGCTGCATCACAACATCAATAAACACATAATTACCATGACTCCAACAAAAACAACTATGCCATACCAACTTTTGCCACATAATAGGATAAAAGCGACAACACTAACACACAATGTCATCTAAATAGCTGACAAATGCATATCTGTGAAATTTCACATAGGTAAATATTGACCCGTGTCTACATGTGGACAAAATTGATGATGGGGGGATTTAGCGGACACCAGGTAGTGGGCCTCTGGCTTGACGCGAGAACGAAGAAGATCTTGCGGCTCATCTCCCCAGGGCAGAGTGAAGTAAACGCAGCTGAGTAGTAATCATAATACCTCAAATCTCAAAATTGCTCAACTTGATTTTTTTTTCATTTGCTCTTTTTATGTTGTTTTTATTTTTAAATTAGTCTTATTATATTACCAATTCATTACACATAGTTAAAATGATCACAGAAAAACCGCACTACACTTTCTTGGCCAATCCCTCTGAGTGGGTATGAGCCAACATCCCAGGGAAACAAAACAAAACAAAAACAAATCAGCTGTTGAGAACACGCTGCTTTTGCTGCCTCAAGGCGTACTTTTGCTTTGTTCGCGTTTAACTGCGACACTGGTGGAGGGGCTGGCCCGCGACCCCGCCTGATGCTCCACACTCCCACGGGGAGCCGTTCATCCAGCCCAGAAGCACTTGTCGACACTCCTGTGCATCGCTTCAGTCGTCCCTTGCGAGGCCTCCTTCCAGAGTTCACTCTCTCACAGGAACACTCTACAAAGCACCGCTCAGATCTACCAATGGCCACCGCCAATCCACAACAGTTACTACGAGACAGCAGTTTGCCAACGCCATCTCAGGTAACCTTTTTTTCACCACTGGTGCCTGATCGCTTTGGTGGTGGAGCACATGAAGACGTTGAAGAATGGCTTGATCACTATGAACGTGTCTCTAACACCAACCAGTGGTCCCTTGAACAAAAGCTTTCCCGTGCCTATTTTTATCTTGACGACAGCGCTAAAACTTGCTACGAGAACAGAGAAGGCAGTTTGTCATCATGGAGCGACTTTAAAAGAGGAATGATTGACACATTTGCCGATGCCGACCGGCGCGAACGTGCGCAGCATTTACTCGAGCTACGGGTTCAGAAACCCAATGAAACGGTCGCAATGTTCGCCGAGGACATGGCCCGTCTCTTCAGTAAAGCTGACCCGCACATGACCGACGACAAAAAGGGACGCTACCTCATGCGTGGCGTCAAAGAGCAATTGTTCGCCGGACTTTTGCGGAACCCGCCAACCACCGTGACAGACTTCATCAAAGAAGCTACGGCTATCGAACGGGCGCTTCACCTACGATGCCGACAATACCATCGCTTGTCCAGCAGTGCCCACATGCAAGTCGTCGCTACAGCATCTGAAAATCAAAGCTCGTTGCGCAATTTGATAAGAGAGATTGTTCGCGAAGAGCTGCTGAAGTTCCGGAATCTGGTCATGGAACCACCCATGGCGTCTCTCGCTGAAGTCGTCCGTCGCTGAAGCCAAGCGTTTTTAACAGCTGATCCTACTGACGATCAGCGACCTATGAGCTACGCAGCCGCGCTTCGCCGCCCGCCGCCCGTTGCGCCGTCGTACCGCCAGCCATCGGCAGCCGTTCCTTGGTCGCCACAAGAACAACACCGCGACGACCTGCCGTCGTACCGCTGTACGAAATGCCGCCGTACCAAGAGCCGTCTCCCAACGGGACACGGCATTTGCCACATTACGAGCCGTTGCGGCGTCCACAGCTTCGTAAAACAGACGCCTGGCGCACTGTAGATAGGCGCCCGCTTTGTTTTACCTGCGGAGGTGTGGGCCACATTTCGCGCCATTGCTGGCACCGCGTGGATATGTTTCGACCTCTTCGGCAATGGTCTGACGATCGACGCGCCAACGACGGCTACGCACCACGCCGTGACACTCATTCTCAAGGACTCCCCTTGTATCAGTCCCATTTTGACAACCGCCGTGCCAATAATGACGACAGTGTGCCTGATTACCAGCCAGGTTTGGGACGTCGACCACGCTCTCCGTCTCCGGCATATTCGCCTTCGTCGCGCCATCGAACTACAGCCGACGTCAGTGGAAGGAGGTCACCAAGTCCACGCCGAGGAAACTGAAGGCGGCGACCTCCGGGGGTGAGGTTGCAGGCCGTCAAGGCGACGAAAAAAAGCCCCCGTTACTTGTACCACAGGACGCCGTAAAGCCGAGAAGTTGTAACACCGACGAAACTGTGACCACAGATCTTACCGTTTCGGTAGACGGACAGCAAGTAAAAGCCTTAGTTGACACCGGCGCCGACTTTTCTATCATAAGTGAAAACCTTGCCGTACGCCTCAAAAAAGTGAAGACTACGTGGACGGGACCTCACCTGAGGACAGCAGGCGGCCAGCTGTTGATGCCTGTCGGAAGGTGTACAGCAAGACTCGACATCGGTGGCTCTGCTTTCGTGGCGACGTTCGTCATCCTCACCTCGTGTTGCAAGGACTTGATCATAGGGACAGACTTCTTAAGAGAATATGGTGCCGTCATCAACATCCCGGACCGTTCAATTACATTCCGCAACAGCCCTGGTTTAGTTGACTGTTCAGACGCAATACGCAACACTTTACGTATAATTGATGATGATGTGGTCGTTTCGCCCCGGTCATGCACTCTTGTTTCAGTAGAAGGCGACGAAGCGTTTGATGGCGAAGGCATTGCTGACCAAATTGGCTCGCTGCTATTTAGTCATGGCAGTTTGGTCGCACGAGGTATCGTCCGTCTCACTCGTGGACGCACGAATTTACTACTGACGAACTTTAGTGCTGAGCGCCGGCACCTTCCGAAGGGCACAGCTATCGCTTCGTACGACAATATTGTAGAAATGAGAGGCAGTTTATGTTTGTCGGTATTGGACGAAGAGCCTAATCCAGAACCAGACCCCATTCACGATGTTGGCACCACCCTGTCAAAGGACGAGCGACAGACACTTCTCCAGCTGCTAGCCAAATTCCGCGACTGCTTTTCAACGACATCACGAGTTGGTCGAACACCTTTGACAAAGCACCGAATAATCACCGAGGACACGGTGAGACCTATCCACCAGAACCCTTATTGTATAGCTTCAAAGGGACGCGAAGTCATACAACAAGAAGTCGCGAAAATGCTTGCAGATGACGTCATTCAACCGTCACAGAGCCCCTGGGCATCGCCTGTAGTGCTAGTAAAGAAAAAGGACGGCACCCTGCGTTTTTGCGTGGACTACAGGAAGCTGAATCGGGTGACCAAGAAAGATGTGTACCCGCTCCCTCGTATTGATGACTCCCTTGACAGACTTCAGCACGCTCGCTACTTTTCTTCCATGGACTTGAGGAGTGGTTACTGGCAGATCGAGGTAGACCCAAGAGACCGAGAGAAAACCGCTTTTGTGACCCCAGATGGTTTATACGAATTTAAAGTCTTGCCTTTTGGTTTGTGCTCCGCGCCCGCAACTTTTCAAAGGCTTATGGACACGGTACTTTCGGGATTGAAGTGCAAGACGCGCCTAGTCTATCTGGACGACGTTATAGTGTTTTCGACCACTTTTGACGAGCACCTCAAAAGGCTGAAAGTTGTTTTACGTGCCATACGGTTCGCGGGCCTAACATTGAAACCAGAAAAGTGCCATTTCTGTTTTCACAAACTTCAGTTTCTCGGTCACGTCGTCAGCAACGCAGGCGTCCGGCCGATCCTGGAAAAATTGCCGCCGTCGCACAGTTCCCAGTACCCTCCAATAAGAAGGCTGTCAGACGCTTCCTAGGACTTTGTGCCTATTATCGCCGGTTTATCGCAGACTTCGCCCGCATCGCGTCGCCACTAACTCGTCTCACAAGAGATGATGTTGCCTTTGAGTGGAAAAAAGAACAGGAGGCTGCCTTTAATGACCTGCGTCAACGTCTCCAAACGCCCCCAGTGCTCGCCCACTTCGACGAAGAAGCCGCGACGATGCTTCACACAGACGCTAGCAATGTAGGTCTTGGGGCTGTGCTTGTACAACGGCAAGAGAACACAGAAAGAGTGATCACCTACGCAAGCCGAACGCTAACACGCGCAGAGGCTAACTATTCAACAACAGAGAAAGAATGTCTCGCCGTAGTATGGGCAGTAATGAAATTTCGCCCGTAATTGTATGGCCGACACTTCAATGTTATTAGTGACCATCACTCCCTTTGCTGGTTAACTAATCTAAAAGATCCCACCGGCCGATTAGCGCGTTGGAGCCTAAAACTGCAAGAGTTTGACGTGACGGTCGTGCACAAGTCAGGCAAGCGACATATGGACGCTGACTGTCTGTCCCGTTCACCCATTGAGTCGGCAACCCTCCCCGAGGAGGAGGAAACGGCACTTCTCGGTGTCCTCGACACGACCGCCATTGCGCAGCAACAGCGTGACGACATTGAGTTGCTTGGCTTAATTAACTACTTGGAAGGCAGATCTCAGAAGGCGCCAAGAGTTTTCGCAAGAGTATTGCCATCGTTTTGTTTACGGGGCGGAGTACTTTACAAAAGAAACTTTTCGTCGACAGGATCCGCCTATCTGCTCGTCATACCAGCAGCCCTTCGTACCGAAATACTCAAAGCATGCCACAACGAGGTGACCTCTGGCCATTTGGGTTACATGAGAACGTTGGCCAGAGTACAGCAAAGGTATTACTGGCCGAGACTAACCAAAGCCGTGAAGCACCACGTTCGTACCTGTCTCGACTGCCAGCGACGCAAGTCACCCCCGACTAAACCAGCTGGCCTACTGCAACCCGTGCAGGTCCCAACAGCTCCATTCTACCAGATAGGCATGGACATTTTGGGCCCACTTCCTATGTCCACTGCAGGAAACCGCTGGGTTATCGTCGCGACGGATTATCTGACCCGTTATGCCGAGACAAAAGCTATCCAGAGAGGTACAGCAGCGGAGGTGGCCAGGTTTTTCATCGAAAATATTGTACTGAGGCATGGTGCACCAACCGTCGTGATCACAGACAGAGGAACCGCATTTACGGCAGCTCTTTTGGATCACGTCCTGATGCTGAGTGAAACAACGCATCGTAAGACCACTGCCTACCACTCACAAACAAACGGGCTGACGGAGCGTCTGAACAAAACCATTGAAGACATGCTTTCGATGTACGTAGACATAGAACACAAAAATTGGGATGAAATCTTACCATACATAACGTTTGCGTACAACACGGCCAAGCAAGAAACGACCCGCATGACCCCGTTCAGCCTGGTTCATGGACGAGAAGTACGAACTATGTTAGATGCGATGCTGCTGCACGAAAGTGACGACATCGACCCAGACGCCCACACGTTTACGGAACGCGCGGAAGAAGCTAGACAACTAGCACGTTTACGGATCCGCCAGCAGCAAGAGTACGATGCAGGCCGCTACAAAGCTCACCGCAGAGCAGTTGTCTATGAAACTGGCGACAAAGTATGGATTTGGACACCCGTAAGGAAACGAGGACTATCAGAAAAGCTCTTGAGAAGATACTTTGGGCCATACCGAGTGCTGCGACAACTGAGTGACGTCACTTACGAAGTTGTTCCCGACAATTCGTGTAGTACCAATCGTCGCCAGCACCATCCTGAACTCGTTCACGTAGCGCGCATGAAGCCTTACGTGAGCGAGTGATTGCGTGAGACTTATATTTTAACAAAAACTGCATTATTGACTTCGCATCGGGTCGATGCTCTTTGAGAGGGAGGCAAATGACCCGTGTCTACATGTGGACAAAAAAGATGATGGGGGGATTTAGCGGACACCAGGTAGTGGGCCTCTGGCTTGACGCGAGAACGAAGAAGTTCTTGTGGCTCAGCTGTTGAGAATACGCTGCTTTTGCTGCCTCAAGGCGTACTTGTGCTTTGTTCGCGTTGTACTGCGACAATATGTAAATTGTAATCAAAACGCTGGAAGTTGCTGCTCTGTGCCTGATATTCTCTCTAATGTCACTCTGTGCAAGTCAAAGTTACCATTTGTGTAACAAGCAGCCATATTATACCTTCCTAGCTTAGTGTACACTGATCAGACTTATACACAACGAGTTTCAAGTTACTTTTCCAAAACTAACATTCTGGGTAATTCAATTAGGTTTACTTTTCATTCATTACTAGTTATCATTGACTTTTTTCATAAATAATCAAGTTATAACCAGTATTCTACAGCACTTTTTGTCCTAATACCCTGTAAGGACCCCCCCTCTCATCTTTTGGATACCAGGTCATTGCGGTATATATGGCAATGACCGCGCAGATGAGGCCGCTAGATCTGCCCACGACGGTACCCAATACACAGCCATCTCGTTCTCAAGAACCGACGCAGCTACAAGACTTCGTTCGCTTGCACGTGACCTCACACTGGTACAGTGGAACTCAACAGACTTAACAAACGCGCGCCTGCATAACTTGGATCCCGATCTGCAGCTTCGTCGTTCCCCTAGAATATCTCGAGCTGATGAGACTCTTCTATGCCGCCTGTGGCTTGGAGTGCCCTTGACGAACGCATGCTCTTATCTCATTGGGATGGCCAGCTCTCTTACATGCACTTGCTGCAGTTGCGAAGAAACCATCGCGCACCTTCTGTGTGAGTGCACCCATTTCAACGCGCAAAGACAAGGACTCACTGCAGCTCTGGATAGACTAGACGATCGGCTTTTGTCGGAACAAAGTATTCTGGATCATTGGCCGAGCCCATCCTCAGCCCAGAAGGCTTTGAAAGCTTTGCTGCGCTTTTTGCGGACAACTGGCCTCAGAGACAGACTTTAGTGTCTTATACTCTTTGATGTTGCCTTTCCTCTGTCGCAATTTTTTTGTAATTTCTCTTTCTCTTCCCAACATTTCTTTTTAACATCTTTCGTTCCCCTCACCCCTTTCCCCAGCACAGGGTAGCCAGCCGGTCTAAAAACTGGCTAACCTCCCTGTCTTTCCGCTTAAACTTTCTTCCTCCTCCTCCTCCTCCTCCCCTCTTTGTTAGACAATGGCCACAACAGACTGCACATGCATGCTCCTTTCCTTGAGGCCTTCTCAATTGTTGCGAACGCAATGGGAGAGTTTCTCAGTATGTTTTGCCACCTATCGGTTGTAAGAGTGCTGCAACCCTGACTTTGCATTTCCTGTGTCGCGTACACATCAAAAGACTGTTGCTCGATGTAAAACCACGAAATCGGAATTGTCCAATGGGAGGGCGAATATTCAAAAAACTGTAATTTTATCACCACTTCAAAATTGATGCTCAGTGTACACTAGCTGCATTATCTACACATAGTACCCCGTCAGAAGAGCTCTCCAAGAATTTGGTCCTTTCAAAGAACTTCTGAGCAGCTTTCACTGCTATAACACTGCTAAATACAGTCACGGGGGAACATATCGACCTTGTTTTGCAGCTTCATGAAATTTAGAAATATGCCATTTCAATACAGTTAGAAGTTCTGTAAGTACCAAATCTGGCAGCATAGTATTAGCACCTATATTTGAAAATGCAGTAGTCACTTCTTGTCCAGGTGCCTGATGCAGGTCAAAGTCGATTTCAAGAAAACAAAAAGTTCAAGTATGTTACCTTTTCAGTTGGCTCTTTTTCACTGTCTATATCATAAAAAACAGTGTCAGGAACTGACAGCCGTTTCTTTCCCATCTTCTGGATAAGGTCACTGAAGGTCCTACAGAAATTATCAAACGAAATTAAATTTTAGCAGGCCACTAAAGCACCAATCTGGTATGAAGACCACAAATGCATGCAAAGTACAACTACATATTGTCACATGCGTCCCGCGAAAAAGACGAAGGCGACAGCGCATACGCGCATCTGCACGCTTTTATGCAGAACGCAACAACGAGGAAGATGAGGAACTCTCTCTCGCGCGGTTAACAAAAAGACCGACCCGCTGCTGTTTTCTTAGTGTCTTCGAGCACGACCTCTCTCTTGACGTCGCGACACTGGTGGAGGTGCCGGGGCCAGCAACCTGATGCAAGAAAGCGTTGTTCGGGACCGTACACCCAGTCCGGAGCCTCAACGTCTTGTTGCTACTCCAGTACACCGATTCAGCCGGCGCCTATTAGGCCTAAGCCCAGAACTCTTGACGGCATCTCTTGTTACCAACATGGCGGCCTCTTCAACGTCTGCGAATCTTCCCCCGGCCCAGACGACTCACCCTTACCAGGTAACTTTTGAGACTCCTCGTGTTCCCGAAGTCTTCCGTGGAGAACCGTATGAAGATGTCGAGGACTGGCTCGACCAGTTTGAGCGGACCGCTGTGGTGAATCGTTGGAGCGTGCAAGAAAAACTTGGCCGTGCCTACTTCGCAATGGAAAATAGCGCTCGCACATGGTACGAGAACAGGGAGCCTACTTTTCAAACCTGGGACAATTTCCGCCAAAAGCTTCTCGAGACGTTCCTGAGTGCGGACCGGCGGGATCTCGCACAGCAGATGATCGAAGCCCGCATGCAAAAGCCGAACGAAAGCGTGGCCATGTTCGCTGAGGATATGGCCCGCCTATTTCACCGCGCTGACCCTGATATGCCCGAGGCAAGGAAAGTTCGTCATCTGATGCGGGGAGTTAAGGAACCGCTTTTCGCCGGCCTTGTACGAAATCCGCCAACAACAGGGGATGAATTCATCAAAGAGGCGACTGTCATTGAGCGGGCGCTCCGGCAACGATGCCGCCACTTTGACCGCCTGCCCGACCAAACGCCTGTTGGTGCCGCCGCTCAAAACGCCGCCGTTTCTGAAAACTCTTTACGGCAAATGATCTGACAAATCCTGCGGGAAGAGCTGCGGGACCTCGGCCTTCTGTCTACCGATCCCCCAGTTGCTTCTGTTGCAGAAATCGTGTGCCAGGAACTACGGCAAGCCTTTCCCTCACCGGCGCCACCACCCGAACCACGTCCACTGACCAATGCTGATGCCGTCCGCCGTCATCCGCCTGCCCCAGAAGAACCACCCTTTCAGCCACGGCCCGTTACCTTGCCGTGGTGGCAGCGTGAACCTGTCCGGCGACCACCAGTACGTCGGACCGACTTGTGGCGCACCGCCGACCGTCGACCCCTTTGTTTCCACTGCGGCGAACCAGGCTACATCTCGCGCTACTGCCGTCATCGAGAAACCCGGGTTGGAAACTTTTCTCGGCCCGCTTCTTTTTATTCTGAAGACCCTCGTGACCATGCTGCTGATCGCCTACCGACCAACGAAGCGTCTTCACCAAGTCGTCGCTGGCGGTCTCCCTCACCTGCACGAGGTCAGAATTCCCCGAATCGCCAAAGATACGCGGAAGCCATCAGAAACCGCTCCCCAAGCCCGTGCCAGGGAAACTAACTGCCGCGACCTCCGGGGGCAAGGTTGCCAATCGCCGAGACGCCAAAAAGACCCCCTTGCCTCTACACAAAGACGACGTGACGACGGTGATGACGAAGACGACAACAACCACGAGAACTACTGCCAATGAATTTGTACGTGCCGACCTCAGCGTTATTATAGACGGGAACCACGTAACAGCACTCGTTGACACTGGTGCTGACTTCTCTATTATGCGACAAGAGCTCGCCGACCGCCTTAAGAAGGTTAAGACGCCGTGGAGTGGGCCAAGCATAAGGAGTGCTGGTGGGCAGCTAATGACACCAACCCGTAAATGCACCGCTCGGCTCGTAATCGATGATTTGAACTTCGTCGCCACTTTTGTCATTTTACTGGACTGTTGTAAAGAGTTGATTTTGGGTATGGATTTTCTGCGAGAGTACGGTGCTATCATCAATATCCCAGAACGTATCGTCACCTTTTCCGCCCATCCTTACGTCGACGCCACCACTGAAGAACAACTGCAAAGTTTACGTGTAGCCGATGATGTGATGCTCCTGCCGAGATCTTGCTGCCTTGTGTCGGTGTTGTGTGAACGGCCGTGCCATAATGAGGTGATAGCGGAGCGAATAGACACGCTATTGCTTACGCAAGGTGTTTCAATAGCGAGAAGCATTCTGGCACTAATTGATGGGCGGGCAGAAGTCCTCATCACCAACTTCAGCGACGAGCGTCGTCACATCCAGAACGGCACAGCGATTGCCTACTACGACGACGTGGACCAAGCCAGAGATTGCTTCGCTTTGCAACCGGACGAGGCGACCATCCCAGCCTCGACACCTTTGTCTGTCAACATTTGCTCAACCCTGTCAGCCTCGGAAAAACAGCGCCTACTAGAGCTGATACACCAGTTCAAAAATTGTTTTTCGTGCACGTCGAAAGTCAAGCAAACACCACTGACCCGGCACCGAATCATCACTGAAGAAAATACGAGACCGATCCGTCAAAACCTATACCGTGTGGCTCCGAAAGAACGTGAGGAGATCCAAAAGCAAGTTCAGAAGATGCTCCAAGATGACGTAATACAGCCTTCCAAGAGTCCCTGGGCATCCCCCGTGGTATTGGTTAAAAAGAAAGACGGCAGCTTGCGTTTTTGTAGATAACCGCAAGTTAAACCAAGCAACGAAGAAAGACGTCTACCCACTGCCACGTATAGATGACTCTCTTGATCGGCTGCGGCATGCACGCTATTTCTCATCGATGGACCTGCGAAGTGGCTATTGGCAAATAGAGGTCGACGAGAGAGACCGTGAGAAAACTGCTTTTGTGACGCCCGACGGTCTTTATGAATTTAAAGTGCTTCCATTCGGGTTATGCTCAGCGCCAGCCACTTTTCAGCGTTTAATGGACACTGTGCTATCAGGACTTAAGTGGCAGACCTGCTTGGTTTATCTAGACGACGTTGTCGTCTTCTCAGCTACATTCGAGGAACACCTAAGTCGATTATTCGCAGTTCTAGAAGCTATACGTTCGGCTGGCCTTACTTTAAAGCCAGAGAAGTGCCATTTCGGTTTCAACGAACTTTGCTTCTTAGGCCACGTGGTCAGCCACGAAGGTGTTCGACCTGACCCGGGCAAAATCGACGCTGTCGCAAAGTTTTCCGCACCGCATGACAAAAGAGCAGTGAGACGCTTCTTAGGCCTCTGCGCTTATTACCGACGATTCATCGCCAACTTTTCGTCTATTGCGGCGCCTCAGACACAGCTCACACGAGAGGATGTCCCCTTTCTTTGGAGCGAAAAGGAACAAACAGCGTTCAACGAATTACGCCAACGCCTCCAAACACCTCCGGTTCTGGCGCACTTTGACCAGGAAGCGCCAACAGCACTTCACACCGACGCAAGCAATGTAGGCCTGGGCGCCGTACTGATACAATGGCAAGATAACTCCGAGAAAGTGATAGCCTATGCCAGCAGAGCTCTCTCTCGCACGGAAGAGAACTACTCGACTACCGAGAAAGAGTGCCTCGCCGTGGTTTGGACGGTTCTCAAATTTCGACCGTATCTGTACGGCCGCTCATTCAAGGTCGTCAATGATCACCACTCGCTTTGTTGGCTCACTAACTTGAAAGACCCATCCGGCCGTTTAGCACGCTGGAGCCTTCGGCTTCAGGAGTTTGATATGACCATTATTTATAAATCAGGGAAGAAGCACACCGACGCAGACTGTCTCTCGCGGTCACCCGTTGAGCCTGCCGCTATTAATGACGAGTCTATGGACGCCGCATTTTTGGGAGTCATCAACACGGCCACTATCTCACAAGAGCAGCGCCGTGACCCTGACCTGCTTTCGCTTATCGATTTCTTAGAAGGACGACGGGAAGACGTGCCGCGAATTTTTGCGAGAGGAGTGCCATCTTTTTGTTTAAGGAACGACGTCCTATACAAGAAAAACTTTTCTCCCACCGGCAGCCCATACTTGCTCGTCGTCCCTGCATCACTGCGAAAAGAAATTCTGGAAGCCTGCCATGATGAAGTCACCTCTGGTCATCTCGGTTACACTCGAACATTGTCCCGTCTGCAAAACAGTTACTACTGGCCTAACCTACCTGCTGCTGTGAAACATCATGTCCGAACATGTGTCGACTGTCAAAGACGCAAAGCACCACCCGGCAGGCCGGCAGGCTTATTACATTTCGTTCAAGTGCCAGCAAAGCCATTCGCCCAAATCGGAATGGATTTCCTGGGCCCATTCCCAACTTCTACCACAGGGAACAGATGGATCATTGTCGCCACTGATTACTTGTCTCGCTACGCAGAAACTAAAGCCATGCCGAGGGCCACAGCAGCAGAAGCGGCTCATTTCTTCATAGAAAACGTCGTCCTTCGGCATGGTGCTCCAACAGTTCTCATCACGGATAGAGGAACTGCGTTCGTGGCAGAACTTTTGGAGTCGGTTCTCAGGCTCAGTGGTACAGCTCACCGGAGAACAACGGCGTACCACCCACAAACGAACGGACTAACAGAGCGGCATAATAAGACCCTCGCAGACATGCTCTGCATGTATGTCGACACAGAACACAAGAACTGGGACGAAATCTTGCCTTATGTGACCTTCGCCTATAATACTGCCCGGCAGGAAACTACCGGAATGACGCCGTTTAGTTTAATACACGGGCGCGAAGCCACTACAACGTTGGACGCTATGCTGCCGCACGAGTGTGACGACACTCACGCTGACGCCGAAGAAGTTGGTCAGCGTGCCGAAGAAGCCCGACAGCTAGCCCGCGTGCGTATTTGTCACCAGCAACACAAAGATGCGAAACGGTACGACCTACGACATAAATTGGTAACCTACAAACCAGGCGACAAGGTATGGGTCTGGATCCCAATACGTCGACGCGGACTTTCAGAAAAGCTATTACGACGATACTTTGGCCCATATCGAGTCACCCGACGATTGAACGACATCAACTACGAAGTTATTCCCGACGGCGATTGCAGTTCCAGTCGCCGAAACTGCTCACCCGAAATCGTGCATGTCATCCGGATGAAACCCTACTTGTCCAGCTAACTCTCGTTTGTCCTGATCGTGCTGGTGCATATGTGCGTTTTTATAAGTAGAGTGCCTTGGCTGCGCATCGGGACGATGCCATTTTTGGAGGGAGGCAAATGTCACATGCGTCCCGCGAAAAAGACGAAGGCGACAGCGCATACGCGCATCTGCACGCTTTTATGCAGAACGCAACAACGAGAAAGATGGGGAACTCTCTCTCACGCGGTTAACAAAAAGACCGACCCGCTGCTGCTTTCTCAGTGTCTTCGAGTACGACCTCTCTCTTGACGTCGCGACAATATCTATTCTACCATAAAAGTTTGATTCTGCAGAAAGAAAGCTGCGCTCTACATGCATTCGCTTCTAGATGATGCAAGTAAATGTCTGATGGTAAGAGTTATGCAAGTATTTAAACCATGAGACAAACCACATATTACTAGCTATAGCACAATCTCAATTAATTTACCAGGTGATCCCTTATGAGCTACTGAAACACAAATCATTAAAACAATTAGAGCTTTTGAACGTAATTCAGTCTGTGTGAGCAGCACCCTTTCTAGGAATGCTTATTAACTGTCCTGCAGTAGGTTTTTGAAGTTCTATTTTATTACTATTGCAATCTATTCCAGAGAAGAAAATATTTAATTACAATAAAATCGTCAAAATACTTTTGGCATTCATTTACCTATAGCTACACCCTGCAGCAGTTCAAAGGTCTTGTCAATTGAAATGTCTAGGTGCAAGATTGCATCAAGTTCAAACTAGAACAAGATAATCAGGAAATATGTGTAGCTCAGCTGATCGCAAGTTGGGCATTCAGTTCAGTTCAGTTCAGTTTATTACCTTAAACGCCCCCCTTTCTAAGAGGGGCATTACATAAGGAGTGGGGTTTTATTTTGGTTATCAATAAGTAGTAAGAATTGTTTTAGCATTGAAGATGATCAATAATACAGTATGATGACATTTATAACGTTGTTGTTACAAGACATAGTTTATACCCGCATTACCGAAAAGGCCTAACCTGCCTGAACTGCCTATATGCTGACGGATCGCACGTTTAAATTACTCAACCAGCTGCACAATATAACATTCTACGGACATTCTAATTGACCTTTGTGTTTACCGGGATGACTGTCACTGTGAATAAGTGTACAATTTGTCTTCTGGTTTCCTACATTACAGAATGATCACTTGCTCGCCGTTTTTTCTACTACGCACGTGTTTTGATTAAGCCCAATTGTGGTGCGTTTGTGGACTGAAAGACTGCTGAAACATTCCAATGACATTTAGAGTATACATGATAAATGTTTTGCCTCTTTGTATAGCAGCCCGCAAGGTCATACCGTATTCCAAATCATAAATTGAGTGCTCGAGACGACCACCACGTGCACACGAAAAGAGCTACGTGAGCTAATAAGCATGAACAACTTAGAAGTAGTTGCGCAACCACTACCAACGGACCAAAGAAGGCACACTGAAAACACAGAAGCAATTCCGTGCGTCTTATTTCGACTACGCGCCGAATAACACACGTGCAAGCAGTGACGTCTGCCACGCATTTTTCCTGTATTGTAAAACGAATTCCCAAACGCCACCAAAATTAACACCTCAAAGAAGACAGAACTCACCACCAAGAAGGATGACGTCTCCTTGAAATACCCTCCGTCGACGTGCCCTCCTTCCGTGCTCTTCCAGTATATCTCTTTGTGTTTTTGGCAGTCAGCCACACCCGCCAGCTTGAAGTCCTTAATGAGCTTCCCGCTCACTATAGCCCGGTAACCGTCGTCGTAAACGACGTCGGCCACCTTCGGTGCTAGCGGCATAATTAAGTGGGAGCGTAAAATCAACACTTCAAGAACAAAAAAGAAAGACTACAGGGACTACTACCGTGGCACGTCTCACAGGCCTCATCCAAAACATTCAGTACTTCAAACGTAGAGTACTGCACTTGGATTGGCTAAACTAAACATGCTAACAACCTGACTTGTAAAACGTTAAGTGATTGTTGCGCCACCTATTGAGTAGAAAGTATACATTCACATGTGTATTTTGAAGTAAATGTACGCGTAAAATAATGTATTTTTGTCACTAGATGACAACATGCTAGTTAGTTTTAAAAAAGGGGGTTGAGTTTGATTTTTGATGATTTTGACTGTTGTAGAACAATGTAATCACAACTCATTCAACTCAAAAGGTCTGCTTAATATTTTTAGTGTAGTTACCTGTATTGCTACTTGAGGGTGTTTTTTACTTCTATTTTGAGAGGCGGTTGGTGGGTTTGTGGGGCAAACATGTTGTAAGGTAGAGTTATGTTTAAGGAAATGAGTTACGATACCAACTAGAACATTACAAAACTTGTAGTTTGCGCGGACCCAAAATTTCAACACACACCACATCTACCGCTTAACAGGACACTGGAGAAATAAATAAAATGTACTTGATTGCATATTTTTCTTGCTTATTTTCAAGACGTTGGTAGAAGTGCGTGTTTTCACTGAACGACACGATAAAAAAGAAAAGCGCACGGCTTGCTACAACTGAACGACACGATATTCACTGAACGACACGATAAAAAAGAAAAGCGCACGGCTTGCTCTAATTATCAAAACGATAGGCATTCGCATATTAGAACTGTAATTGCGGAATCATAACACTCGCACTAACAATATTCATGTTGCGGTTTAACGTTCCAAAATGTTGACAAATGAGAGATGCGCCTTAGCGGCGACCACATGGAATCCATAAACGTCCACCGAAATCTAAGTACAAGGGCCTCAAGCATATACGCCTCTACTAGAAATCCGGATTCGAACACAGACCTTCAGGATCAGCAGTGGAGCAACGGAAAAGAATTGATACACATGCCACACGGCATGTGAATGTTCCCCTTCGGGATGGTATTAGGCTAATTTAAGGCTAAGTAATGAGTCCATCTTGCTAGGAAGTGCAGCCACTATTAAACAGGACACACAACACAAGCGCTTGTGTTGTGTGTTCTGTGTAATAGTGGCTGTACTTCCTACCAAGATGGATTCATACCAACTGGCCCGATACAATTGTTTATTAACTTACATTTCTAGTTCGGCGGGCTCTTCATTATTAACGTCTCTTGAGCGCTTGAGTTGTTTGTTCTGTGTAATAGAGCCTGCGCTTTCTACTAAGATGGATTCATAGCAACTGGTCCCATACAATTGTTTATTAAGTAATGAGCCCATCTTGCAATATCGGCATATCATTTCGACTTGGACGCGAAGATCAGAGCCAACATTGCCTTTATAGAAACCACATTCGTCATGACATATTATTTCTATCTGGAGTATTGGCGCGTACAAGTCGTCAAAGCAAAAAAATATAATAACCCGTTTTATACCGTGAGTATACTCATTTATTTATTTATTCAGGTTACCCCTAAAGGCCCTCTAGAAAAGGGTATTACATAGGGGGGGCCAATACAACATGGTTTGAAGAAAAAAAACAACAAAACAGAAAAAAGCAGTACAGCAAGATTCAGTGCAACCTGACAATCGCAACAAAGCGCAAACCATGAATACGGGCAGCGATTGCATGGCGTTATACAATAGTTAAAAAACGAAAGAAAACAAAACAACAAAAGCAAAAAATATTTAGTTAGTCACCGTAGTGCGCATGAGCTCTGAAAACTTTACCGAGTCTTTCTCGGTGGCAATATGTGCAGGCAAACTGTTCCACTCAATAATAGTGCGCGGGACGACTGACTGAGCGAAACGAAGTGTGCGAGATAGCGGGCGCTTGAATTTGTTAGGATGATCACGGCGGGGAAAGATGGAACAGGCGGGTTCAAAGAAACTGTCATGTAATGATGGGTGATTGTAAAGTTTGTGGAAAAGTGATAGGCGTGCATATTTCCGGCGAATGGCCAAATCCTCTAGTTCAGCACGGTTTTTTAAGTTAGTTACGCTGGAATAGGTAGAATAATCTGAGTAAAAGAAACGAGCAGCTCGGGTTTGCAAAGATTCAATACTTGATATGATGTGGGCTTGATGAGGATCCCAAATGGCACTGGCATATTCTATTTTAGGGCGAATTAAACTGGTAAAAGCAAGTTTTTTTAACTGCGATGGAGCCTGTTTAAGATTTCGTTTCAGTAACCGAGAGACCGGTTAGCAGCTGCAAGAGTGACTTCTATATGATGGTGCCAAGATAGATACAATTGAAAGTGGAGACCGAGGTACTTGTAGGTAGATGTTAACTCAAGTGTCATATTATTCAACGATTATTGACTAGCAAAACGTGTAGCAGCGTTAGTAAAGGACATTCACTTTGTTTTAGAAACATTTAACGACATAAGCCAAGTTGAACACCAATGATTAATTTTGTTAAGGTCAGATTGCAAAGCTAAGCGGTCAGAATCAGAAGAAATGTTACGGTATATTACGCAGGCGTCCGCGAAAAGTCGAACGTGTGAAGATAAAGAATTCGGTAGATCATTAATCTAAACGAGGAGGAGTAGAGGACCAAGAACACTGCCTTGGGGTACACCAGATGTTACCGGTAAAGAGGAAGAATAAAAATTCATAGCAAAGGTGAATTGAGACCTGGAGGAAAGAAAAGCTTTTATCCATGCAAGAACTATAGGGTGAATGTTAAGTTGTTCTAGCTTTAGTAGTAATCTGTGGTGAGGAACGCGTTCAAAAGCTTTAGCGAAATCTAAGAAAGTGGCGTTGACCTGGCAACCAGCATCCATGGATTTATGAAGGTCGTGAACAAAACCGGCAAGTTGGGTGTCGCATGAAAATCCCTTGCGAAAACCGTGTGCGTAATATGTACTCATGTGCGTAATATGTACATGTACTTAAGATCGGCGAAAGAGGACCAACAGTAATGCTGCAGCGATCGATGATGCCCTACGGCATAACTAAAATTAAAAAAGTTGCATGTCGACATTGCCCAGCAATCCCGTCTGCATCTTTTCATGTTAAATTAATGCAAATATATGCATGTGCGTGGAGAGCAACTATAAGCGGCAACATTTTCTTACGTCAATCTCCAGCGTATTTACTATCTCGGGTTATCCGAGTTGTCTACCTGTACCCAGGACCCAGGATGCAGCCAAAAATTTCTTTTGAGGTGGGGGCAGGAGTTTGAAGCCCCCCCCCCCCCAGCTACTGCAGTGACCTGCATGGTAGTAATGCAGGTGTGACCTGGAGTGGCTCGAGCGCGTTGAAAGCGGATATGTGGGCTTGAAGCATTGCGCTCAGAGAACTGAAATCATGGAGAAAAGACGGATATAAACGATCGGTAGTGTTTAGTGATTTTACTTCGTTCTTTTCCAGCTCTCCTAGTTGATTCAGCGGATAAACTTTGGGGTCAGGTTTCCGGGAAGTGCTGTTGAAACATGACAAATTTTGACAATCGACAGGTGCCGGTGGAAAATTCTCGTTTCGGAGCTGGCTCTTTATACAGAGACATTAAACGATGGGTTTATGAAGGAAAGTACATTTAGGTAGCCCCATCAGTGGGCAATAATAACAGTTATGAGCAGACCATTATTTTATGAAATTCTAACCACGGACAGACAATCTCTCGGTCCCGTCTTTTGTTAAAAAAATTTGTGTAGTGAAAAACTTGCAGATAACAAAAATAGTGCATTCCTTGAAGCGACTACTTTTATGACCACCTGTCACGTGCTCTACATAGAAAAAGTACACGTCAATTGCAAGAATCTAAACACCACTGTCGACGACAGCGCCAATTTTTATTTTGTGGGTTGCTGATCGTCACATGTTTTGCTTTTACATTGTCTGCATTCCGCCACTATGTATATTTTTCATACGTTTACATTCCAGGCACTATACCGACTATATTGCTACTGCTGTTAATGCTGTCATTCATCCGTCGTCATCCGTATCGTTACCTCCACCATCGTATCATGGTCTTCAGTTGTGCTTTGCTTAGCTAGTCATGAGTCAAATAATTGAGAAGAAACGTCGAAAGCTGTATTTAGGACCAGACACTGAATTTTTAGTACCCCGTTCGACACGATGGTACAGCCAGCAGTCGACCAGCAGTGCTTCGGCGACCGCTACGACTCGTCTCGCGGGTGTTTTGAACTCGCCACCAGACAGTTCTCACGCGTCCCAGGCATCACCAGGAGATCGATGTCTCACGGGTGGCTGTTCTGTTGACACGAGTTCTATAGGAGTACGAACAGAGGTGCTAGAAGGAAGCGACGACTCCTTCAACAGCGCGCAAGGCGTAGGTGGCAATGCATACCAAAGCCCTGAAGAATGCCCTGACAACGAAAGTAATCATTCCGAAAATGACAGTGAAGATCGTGACACTCGACCTTTCCGAGATACAGATCAAGACCCAAGCTCTGGAACCGAAGAAGATAGTGGTGACTATCTTTGTGAAGATGGCGCTTCTGTAGATCGAGACCAAAACCCTGGAGCCGAAGGAGACATTTCTGGCGACCGTAGTTCTGTGCCCTCGTTCGAAGAATCAGATTTGCTTGCCAGATGCGTCGCGGATTTTGGAACAAAAACACTTCCGGGATCAGCAACCACAATTGCAGTCGCTATCGTTCTAATAATGTCGTTCATAGCGGCTCACGGCCTTTCCTGGTCTGCTGTGGACGACTTGTTGAAACTTCTGGAAGCCTTGTTCGGTCGCGAAAAGTGCGGCCTGCCGCAGTTGAAATACCTACTGAGGAAATTGTGGTCCGTGAAATGCGATTCCGTCAGCAAATACCATTATTGCTGTAGTCAGTGTGGCAAGCTGCTTGACATATCTGGCGACAAAATCCACCTGACTTGCAATGTCTGCCGGAGTACTGTGAAGATGTCGGATGTAAAAAGCGGGGGCACATTTTTTTTCCATTTTGAATGTTATGATGCAACTTTCCAGCACTATAAAAAGTCTCTCTGGTGTTTTGTTTGAGAACCTCAGCAAGTTGAAGCAACAGGCAGAAGTCGGTTGCCACTTGATTCGTGACATCACAAGTGGCATGACGCACCGCGCTTTGCGAGAAAAGGGTGTGTTAAAGTAGAGCGATTCGAATATTACCTTGAACACGGATGGCAGCCCTTAATACAAATCATCTAATTCTAAATATGGCCCATACATATGATAATAAATGAACTTCCTGCGCCCTACAGATATAAGAATGTTATTCTTGGAGGCTTATGGTACGGACGAAAACACCCCGACATGCTGGTCTTTCTGGAGTAGTTTGTTGAATTTTGGTGTAGGACTGGTGAACATATTTGGAAATTCTCTTCAACTGTTACTCACAGCAAGATTTACACCACCTGTGTCTGTGTTGATGCACCGGCGAGGGCAGCAATTAGAAACCAAGTTCAGTTCAACGGATTTTTCGGCTGCCCATAGTGCCTGGGTTGTGGAGAAAGCCAAGAGAGTAAGTGCACGAAAATTTATAAAGCACAGTGCCTAAACAAGCTTTCATATTGTTTCAGCATCATCAGTAATACTTTTTTCAGGCAATTCAAGAATGCCCAATTGTTGTGTATGAGGAAAAGTGTTTCTGTGGCGTAAGTAGCCTTTGCAGTTGCTCACTGCTCGTTCAGTCTGTGGGAGTGCAAAAAAGAGAGAACATGTTGCCATTTAGTTAAAATTCTTACAAATGCACCCACATGTGTCTTCTCTGTGCGCAAAATTCGAAAAAAAAAATAATTCAGTCAGTGCAGGTACTACCGAAAGAATGTATGTCGAATATGGCATTTGGGCAGTATGTGCTCATTGTGCCGATATTGTCAAAACGCATTGTGAGCAATATCAGCTGAAATACCAAATAGATGTTTAGTGAACAACAGAGGTAGCCAGAAATTTTCATGAAGGAGGGAAGGTAGTAAAGTCCCAATTTTGAAATGGTATTTTTTTTGTTCTGTGCCATAACAAAATAAAAACTCGCGGGTGGTGCACAGGTCCGGTGCTCCACCCTCTGGCTTGTACACAGGTCAATGTGACGTGTGGAAGCGCAATAATATTAACAGTAAATATAAGTCCATGTAGTATTTAACACCCTAAAAACCACATGAAAATGAGGGATGCCATGATGAAGGGCTGTGGAAATTTCAACCATTTTATGTTCCTCTAACCTACACTGGGAACACACAGGCCCCTACCATTTTGCATCCATAGAATGGCAACCACAACAGTTGAGATCAAACCCGTGACACTACGGCGTTGCTAGAGATATCGTTTCTCTCTATAGAGCAATCAATTTCATGAACACTTTTGCACT
This sequence comes from Rhipicephalus microplus, assembly GCF_013339725.1. Taxonomy (NCBI): domain Eukaryota; kingdom Metazoa; phylum Arthropoda; class Arachnida; order Ixodida; family Ixodidae; genus Rhipicephalus; species Rhipicephalus microplus. The sequence goes on from NC_051175.1 coordinate 40,066,833, forward strand.
CACCAACTGCATTAAACAGTAATATTAGTGTTGCATCTCATATTGCTTATGACAGTACATACATCTACGGTATTATGGTCACCTTTGCGCGAACACTTCACAACACCACCGCATCTGTAAAATCCAACCTGTTAAAACGAACAAAGGGTTGTAGATGGTCATCATTTGTTGCTTCTATTGGGGATGAAAGCTTACTGTCCAGATTAGGTATCTCATTTTTATAAATTGAAACTGTACCCTCTCACATTCTGAACAGAACCTCGCCTTTGCTCATTGAGTGTTCATGAACATTTATTCCAAATGCATCCGTGAATTTCATTGACTGATCCTGGACATTATCCAGGAAACTGACTTGAATCCTCTTTTTTTACATTGGCTGCGGCGGCTGCATTTCCGATGGAGGCGGAAATGTTGTAGGCCCGTGTGCTCAGATTTGGGTGCACGTTAAAGAAGCCCAGGTGGTCGACATTTCCGGAGCCTTTCACTACGGCGTCTCTCGTAGTCATATGGTGGTTTTGGGACAATAAACACCACATATCAATCAACTTGAATCTTTTTATTTTAATCCATGCCATAAAGCAAACGGGTGAAAAAAAACAAAAGAAAAACAATACTTCAGAACCACTCAGATGGCTCAACTGTGGCACACATAAACACTTGACAGTGGAAATCGCAGATACCATCGAAGATGAACACAGAAATTCACGACTGATTACACTGCAATATTCTGCACCTTGCAAAAATTGCTTGATTTTAAATGTGCTGGCATGGTACAGGTTCAAAGGGAAACGTGTGAAGGCAGTGTCCTTGTCAAGGCAGTTGTTGTGGCGTACTCACTTTCCCATGAACAAGTGGCTTTTGCGCCTGTTTGGTGGTGCTGGCGTCCTTAAGGAATGTCTATAACATTTACTCAGTGAAATACTTATCTTGTTTCTGTTTTTTTCACTGCAGGGCGCCTATATACCTGAATGCAGACGCTGATGGGGAGAGGACATCAGCCGGCATCAGAAGAGACATGACCCTGGCATCTAGACTAAAGACCCGAGTCAGTGGCTTGAAAGAGGTGTCACCACTGGTGAAACTCCCACACTTCGACCTTGTGTGGGGCTATAGAGTGGAGTATATGCATAGTGTTCTGCTAAGTCTAACAAGGCAGTTTGATGATTATTGGTTCGACTCGTCAAACAGCAATGAGCCATACTACATGGGTGAGTGCACAAAACACCTCATGGTTAAAGTATTACGGATATATACTTTAGAACAGTGCATATTGCCCACTTTTGTATTGCTGCCAAAGTTTTGATATACATGTGTTTGTATGATGCCGTCTCATGTACACTTTGGCATCTTCCCCTATTTGAAGGTTTGTGTGCTTGAATTGGCGATACATGTTTTTTCTCGAAAGCTTCATCTGGAAAATGATGGAAATTGGTTTCAGAAAAGCCTGGCTTTTGACCAACGTAGAAAATACTGTAGTGAACAATGGCACGTAGTCTATGGATCAATCAATCTAGGTCCAAGAAACCAGCCAGGGCTTTTTTCAAAGTGCCCCTTTTAGTGTTTAAATGTAAACAGCACATTGTCTTCTCAAACAAAAATACTAATGCCACCTAGCGTAATGTCTAGCTGTAACAGGAATGTTGTTTTGGAGGTTTTACATGCCAGAATCACCATATGGTTATCAAGCACACCATATGATTATCAAGTCTAGTTGAGGTTTCTAGAAATTTTTACTATCTGGAGCTCTTAAAGGAGCTCTCACATCAAGTTTACTCATGTCAAGATTTTCGTGTCAACGAGTAGCTATCGTCCCCTTAGTGGCGATTTGTGACCTAAAACGCATCTGAGGTACGAATGAATGTCTGTAATATTGATTTATATATCTGCTATCGAATGAGGTTCAAAATGAGTCGAAAGCCCGTCAAATTGTAGTGCTGTCAGCGCTACCTCGCGGCCACACCTAGGCCGCTGCATAGCTGATGTTGCTTTCACAAAAAATGGTGAGGTCACGCGCAGTGGAATTTCGTCTGCTAGAAGCACACGTGCAGTCAGTCCAGCTGTGTCTCTGATTATGTAGACTAAAGCCTCTCCATGCATTTTCGGCCGGCTAGCTTAAGCAGTGCCAACTCGTTCTTCCCCTCTCCCTTTAGCCCCGGCGCTCAGAAGGAGCCTCATACTGCCAGTGAAACCCACTTTATTTGCCAAACACAGGATTTACCTTGGAGCAGCTCAGTGCAAAGTGAAGCGAGCAAATGTGGCTATTCTTAGGCGTCTAGTCTCTCTGTCCATCAGCGCATCAACCCACTGGCTATGTTGAGGTTCGTGGCTTGGACAAGCATGTAACGCCACGCTATTTCCTATTTTTTCACGCCTCGACATGCCGGTTGTCACTGCGCATCAGTTCCTCGACAATCTGGCACGTATTGCCACTTTGAATGATAGTACTCATGCTACGGAACACATGCCAAATCAGTCGATGCGACACGATGAATTGCACGCATGCTTCAACACAGCAAGGAGAGCCACTAGTGAGAGCATGGCTGGGAGTCGGCTCCAAGCACACTCAGATCCTCGACGTCATTGCTACTAGCGTATCGCAACTCAGTGTGGTATTTGTGGAATGTATCACACCGAACACGCAGCTCTTGTGTTGATGTCGCAGGGCAGTATATTTCAAGTTTTCTCTCCTTAGTTTCTCTACGTTGTTTGACATCGAATTAAAATAACTTTGTCGCGCTCCTTGCCATTCAAATTTGCCCAAAAAGGTCTACTCGTACCAAGCGATCAAATCATGGGCATATCTCGATCTTGAAATTTGATGTCAGTGCTTCGTTAGGCTTGCCCTGATATCATGCAGCATTTGCGCTTCTAGCACTTCGCCTTTGTCAAAATGGTACTGCTAAGCATGGGATCAAACTCATGTCTATTGGGTCACCAAACAACACCACGGCCACTAAGTCACTGTCCGCAGCAGTAACATGAATGCATGAAGTTGCCATGTAATGATGTTTTTAGGGCTGCATAAAAAGCTTCCTTTGGAATGCTTCAGGGGACCATTAATTTATATAGAGAATTACCAGTAGTTGACTAGAACTGTTTGCTGCCCCCCTACAGGACGTTCAAGCACATTGAGGGTGATCAACAAACGCCTGCTGAACATTCATTCATTCATTCATTCATTATCAGCCTGACTACGTCCACTGCAGGACAAAGGCCTCTCCCATGTTCCGCCAGTTAACCCGGTCCTGTGCTTGCTGCTGCCAATTTATACCCGCAAACTTCTTAATCTCATCTGCCCACCTAACCTTCTGTCTCCCCCTAACCCGCTTCCCTTCTCTGGGAATCCAGTCAGTTACCTAAAACACATCTGAGGTACGAATGAATGTCTGTAATATTGATTTATATATCTGCTATCGAATGAGGTTCAAAATGAGTGCAGTCATTAATGGAGGACTAATGGAGGACTAATGCTGAACATTAGTCCTCCACATAATTTCACCCTGCTGCCTCGCACTCTACGAGAGAGGTGCTATTGGAAGTCGCACGAGTAGCGAATCTGGCTGCTATTTTACTGTTTACCATGCTGCCACCCCATGCTACTGCCAAGATATTTCCGCCACTTCGCCTTCCTGTCTGAAGCAATTTTTCTCTTGCTTTTGCAGGAGCTGTCATCTGACCACATTGATCGTGCAGGTAGGAACACGTTGACAACTGAAAGCACAATCACTTGCATTTTACAAAACTGTCTTCAGTTCACAGTAAAAAACAATCGTGCCATTGAAAGAATAATGAAGTTCTCAAGAAGACTGTCTTTAAAAGATGTGATTGTAAATGGCCTTTGATGTTAGTGGGAGACTCAGAGTGAAATGGGAAAGGGATTGTTTTTTTGTTGTCAGCTGAGGCTTTGAACTTTGAAGGCTAATAACGTCCTTTACCGCGTTCCAATTTCAAAAATTATTTTTGTGTTCATCAGTATTCGGCACTACAAAAACTTCAGTGCTGCAAAATGCCGAAGAAAAAGCGTTGCAGACCTCTTTTAAAGGGCTCGTAAACCACCAAGAGGTCAAAATTCGATTGTGGTGGGGAATTGTCAACGAGTGAATGACAAACACGGAGCTGTGAGAATTTTTCGAAATGGTTCTCTAATAGCAGAGTTAGACACGTTTGATTATCGAAACCATGACGATCATTCCTTCCGTTCTCTTCTGCACTTCCCTCCATGGTATCCTCTCCTAAGGCTGCTTTGCCCTTTCGCTGAGCACCCCTCTCATGCTCTTCTCAATCTCGCCTTGCATACGTCAGTGCTGACGCACTGCTTAAAACACCATGTACTTGCAGTGGCCGGGACTCCGTGAGTTGCATTGTAGCTGTGTGCTTGTCATGAACGAAATTTTCGGAAGCATAAAAAGGTTAGTTTATGATCTTCAGGTCCAGGAAAACGGCCTATTTTGCGGCCTTGCGAACGAGCTCAGAACGCGCCTCTCTGACTGCGATTCGACACTGAGGAGTAGGTGCTGGGGAAGCAAAAGGAAAGCATGAAACAGCACTTGACCACCACTGGGGAAGAGGGAGAGCAAAAGCTGAGAAGACGATGTGGCGATAGGGTCACTCGCAAGTTGCCCTCTGTGTCGAGATTTGAAATGAAATGAAATGAACAGATTTTATTTCTGGAGAGAATACAGAAAAACGAAGCGAAGCTAAAGGCCATTCGGCCTGACGTGGCTTCGCTACGCGAAAAAAGTTCAGCAAAGAGTGCTACATTGAATAATAATTATCACAATACAAGGAGCAGCATAATAACAGAAACACAGAAATAGCATAAAAGCAAAATTAGGTGACATATAAGTACAAAAATATGCTGCTTAGACACAGAATCGGACATCGAGGCTCTTTTCATTACATATCCAAAAAAAAACACATACGTATTGATATATTCGTATAATACACTCACATATTAATACGTACATCTGCCCATATGTACGTACTTGCTACTGTATATACACGCGTTTTGTACCTAAAGGTGAGAGCATATGTAGAACCTAGCCAGAAGTTTATTGGAAACATGATGTTTAATATACTAAATTAATGAGGAGATGTTTTATGTGATATTTGAATTGCGTTAATGAGAGGTTAAAATTTAATTGTTCACCTAAATGATTTACACGCTGTGGTGCGCGGTATGCAATTAGGGCTCTACCATATCAAGTCCTAGTAGCAGGAACGCGAAATTGTTGCCTAAGGAGTGAGTATTTGAGTGCGCCTTCCGGTGCCGTAATAGTGTGGAGTTTCTTTTTATAAATTTAAAGTAATAGCTTATATCCATACACCTGTCTTGCTTTGAGTATACCATGTTTGATGAATAACGGACCGCTAGGAATCTCCCTTGGGTTGCCATAATAATCATCGAATAGGCGTAGAATTTTTTTTTGTAAAATTTCTAGTTTATTTAAATTCTTCTCACTTGTAGTGCCCCATACTAGCATAATATAATTTAAACGCGAATAAAAAAAGCATAGTATATCTTTTTTTAAGCCATATTGGTGCTCATTCTGTATCTGTGCCACCAATACGTTCGTTCATAATTTTTTATTAGTTACCAGAACAAGCCATAAGTATTTACTTCAATTAGCGTGATCGGCAGTGCTCGTTGGCGAATCGCAGCTGTCGCGCCCTTATGAGTTGAGCCAATGTGAACCTTGCGTTGCGCGCACGCCTTCAAATGATCGCCAACACGTTGGACCCATACAGGGACACGCCGTACCAGACAGCCTCCGCAGCTGATTCGTGAGTGGGGGATGCATGCACACTGGCAATACGACAAAAGAAAAAGCAGCACAGACAGCTGCTTGCAGAATCATGGGAAGTCGTAGACTCTTGCTCGACCAATCACAGCATGTTTCGATCGGCGCATCACAGATAGTTGAACGGCACTTACGCGGAGGCACGAAAGGCCCGAAAAAAAAGAAGGATTGTTTCGTTTAATTTATGCCTATCCGCCGGCTCGTAGCGCTGCCACTTGTAGAATCGTTGACTGTAACGGCGTCCGGCACATGCTGCACGTGTTTATTTGAAATGTTTAAAAAATTATCAGAGGTAGTTTTGTGGCCTCTTCAAGCGGGGACGTTGGTAGTGGAGACGAAAAAGTCACCGTCGAAAAAAAGTGATTTCTTTATTACACTATAGACCTCATGCAAAACTACTGTCATCTTTCAGTCGTTGGTGAATAGCCACCATGTTAGAGGCTCCGCCTGGCGTAGTACGCACAGGTTCGCATGTGTTTATGTAGACATATACGTAAGGCATATTGATGTGAGACATGTATTGACTAATAATCGCAATGCCCTTGTGTGCATAAGGGGGGGGAGCAAAGCCAGCCCTAACATTGATGTAATAGAGAGGAAAGGGTCTGTGACTGGGGTGGGGGGTTCACAAAGGCAGCCCCGTAAATTGATGTATTTGGAAGGGGATGCTGCTATGAGCTTTCACCCGCCTCCTCTACTGAAAAGTAACTCCTGTGTACACCTGTGATGCTCTACACAATAATTTGAAATTCTTGTCACCAGTGCGTGATGACGCTTGAAGGCGAGCTTTGGCATTTTTGCGATATTTATAGATTTCAACAAAACGCTTGCATCGTAATGTTTATTTTAAGCCATTCCACTCTTGAAAATATTCAAATACAGTTTTTTTATTATGTTCATCTCTTCACTGGTGGCTTATGCCGTTCAGTTGCGCAGTAAATGTTACTTCTTTGGAACAAGACAGGCTGCACCAAAAAGGTGTAATATTCTATAGCATCATTGAGGACATAGTTGTTTATTGCATGCTTACTTTTTTTTTTCAGTACGGCTTCTGATATCCTTTGTATCCCAGGCAGCCGGGCTCTATGGACCGCGATGTATGAGCTTTATTGTGCATCAGCTTTTCCACCTGGCTCATGCTGCGAGACAGTTTGGTCCTTTGTGAGCCCATTCTGCTTTCGCATTCGAAAACAGTAATGGTTACCTCTTAAAACTTGTTACTGCTGCAAAATCTGTGCCTGCGCAAGTGCTTGAAAGAGTAGTGATGGCACAAGAGCTCCAGTTATTGCTTGCAGGGCTTCCAATGCCAGAAAAAGTACTTAGTTTTTGTAGTAACATGCTCGGTAACCCAATCACTGAGCTTGCACGACACATTGGAGCTGCATGGTTGTTTGGAACACCGAAACAAATTCTTTCTCTCAGTCATCAGGAGTCTTCTTGCTTGCAGGCATGGTGTGGACAAGTTCCTATAGTTCAATAACATTTCGGATTTTCTATTTTGGGCACAATCTTTCACAGTGAATCGTACAAAGCTGGAAAGAAAAACAGCTCTGTGTTCTTAGAGCAAGACTGGAGGCTTTTATTCTATTAAAAGAATATTTGAGGTGACAGATCCAACTTGTGTTTAAATGGTAGGACTGTCCTTCTTTGCATAAGGATAGTTGCTGGCAACAACGTCGCAGGACTTCCCTCACACATTTCCGACTGTTTTTTTTTCTTTAGTGGAATCGCTCCTCCCTCTAAGTATGAACGACATTGGCAATGCATGTGTTCTGGTCTCTTTGAATGACAAAGAAGACTACATTTGTGCAGTTCCTAACATGGTGGAACGTGACTAAAGTTACAGTAACTTCACAGGCAGAGAAAGAAGTGGTAAAGAAATACATTTCAAAACCACGATATGATTATGAAGGATGCTGTAGTGGAAGGTTTTGACTCTTCGGTGTACTTCAATGTGCACCTTAATCCAAGCAAGTGGTTCAGTACTTTTTGCCTTTATCGAAATGCGGCAGCCGTGGGCAGCATATGATCCCGTGACCTCTTGGTCTGCAGTCGAGCATCATAACTACCAAACCTCTCTGGCAGATGATAAACACATCCAGTTAAGGCAGGTACACATTGCTGCGAACCAAACGACACAAGTAACTGAATGAGCTGCTTTTAATATGGCAGGTTCGTTCTTGTCATGAATGGTAGTATGTGAACTCATCGATTACTTTTATTTGTCTCTATATGAGCTTGTTGTGGCCAAAAACGTTGAACAGCAGCTCGAACACCATCGCACATTGAGACGTACCATTAGGGCTGGCGTAGGAGTGAGTGTGTTGCTCCAAACACAGCAGTCACTTCGTGGTCTTGCGAAAGGTCCTGAAAGTAACCTAAGATAGATTTGTCCACCCGTGCTTGTAGGAATTTCCGGATGGCTGAGGAAAAGTTAGTCATGCCTAGCTGGCACGTGCAAGCTGCAGTGAACTTTCAGTAAACGAACATCTGTATAACATGGAACTCAAAAATTTTTTGATTTCTTGATCAATGTTCATGAAACTTGGTGAGTTTATGTATATTTGCGTGCTTACTTCAAATATTTAATTATTTCTTTTTGTAAAGTGTACTTTTTAAAAATACGGAATACTTTCTTTGCCTTTCAAAGAGGCGGTTTTCTTTCTGAACAAAGAGTTGCAAAAGCAAATTAGCATATCACAATAATCTGTCATCAGAGCTGACTAGTTCAACAGAATTATATGTTCTAAACTTATTAGAAGAAGAGTTATATATGTTGAATAGTCGTCGATGAAATTCGAGATTAATACTGGCTTACTGAAAAATGTTAAACCTTCTTTAACTTTCTGAAATAAATCTCTTTTTCTTATGCTGCAATCAGATCTGATTGCACATTCATGTAATATGCTGATTTGCTTTGTAGCTCTTTTAGTTTAGAAGAAAATTGTTACTCGAAAGGTGAAAAAAATATTCTGCGTTTCTTAAAAAAGTACACCTAATACAAGGGAAATATATAACATATTTCAAATAACCACACAAATATACATAAACTCGTCAAGTTTCATCAAACTCAATCAAGAAATAAGAAACATCTAAGAGCAGTGTCTCCCCTAAAATAGGTTGCTGCTTAAAAGGAAGAAATGCGTCTAATATGATTGGGTATGAAATCAGTTGCAACCCTGGTGATCAGTCAGTAACTTTAACTCCTTATAAATAAAACATATTTTTCTTGTCCTTTCAGGGTCCGTTTAACTAGAGTTTACTGTAGTAGTTTTTTGTCGTTGGTATCCCCAATTGGTGTGTCATGCATTATGTTGACATGAAATGTGACATGCATTATGTTGACATATTTGGTGGTGTTTTATGGTACAATGGTTATGTGCAAGCCCTTCCTTGCCAGAGTCTTCATTAGTGATTTGCTTTCAAATCCGGGGGTAGCCCACTTTCGGCTTTGTTTTTTTCTGACCTCTAATTTATTTTATTTAGAAATATTGTCTCTGGTCACAAAAGTAGCAGAAGTGGGTAGCAAATTTATCATGAACCATATAACCAAACAGACGCTTGGTCAGGCCATTGGTTCATTGGTAGTACGCAGTAGTAAGGTGGTGGCTTGTCTGGCTCTATCTCAGGATTGCCTGAGTCAGGTCAGCAGTAAATGGTGTGCCTCTGTTGGTGATGAGAAGCTCAGGAGCGCCATGTCAAAGGACGATGTTCTCAACAATGAACTTGGCAGAATATTTCTGTCCGTGTCAATAGGTGACCTGCGGCTGTACGGGTTTCCAGGCCTTCTTATTGATTGATATGTGGGGTTTAACATCTTTCTCGTTGGGGTGAGTGAACTTTTCGGCGAGTTTTTGAACTTCAAGTGTGCGAAGCGAGGGACGCGTCTCTAGGACTAGCCCCTCGGCTACGAGCACGGAGCTAGGGTTCACTTCGAGGCAGCGCCGGGCCTCGTCAGGCCCCTGCCGCACCTGACTAGGCAGCGAGGATGCCCGAGATGGTGACAGTTGAAGGCATGGATATCACTCCGGAAGATTTCGACGGAGCGGGGTGGACCACCGCCCTTGGCGCCCGGCGGAAACGAGATCCGGCAAGGAACGCAGCGTCTGCTACCGCTGCAAAGTCTACGGCAAACACAGCAAAGAAGCATGGTTTCAACGCTCGCTCCCTCTCAACAGTGCAGAAGGTTGTAGCCGCTTCGCGACTCCCTCGGCTGCCGAGAGACCAGATAAAGGTCATTGTACGGCCCCGCGGAGGGCTTGACGTTTCGAAGACGGACATGGTACTGCTGTCGAGAGCTCTGACTATGGCAGCTGGGCTCACTGACCAAGAAGCATCGGAAGATACAGTCTGCCCCAACAAGGTACAGAATATTCTTGTTATTTCGACTCCGGTCAGATCCAACGCAGTCGCATACGCTGGAATTCAGAAACTTCACACGAAAGTCGGCGCATTTGATGTTTCTGCCTACTTAGCCGCCCCGGAAAACACTTGTAAAGGCGTCATCAGGAATGTTGACCCCTCGATAGAAGAGCACACCCTCAGAGGCATGATTGTCAACCAACGAAACCCGACCGCCATTGAAGTCAAGAGAATCAAAAACACGCACGTTGTTGTGATACTCTTTGATGGGCTTCGAGTTCCCAAAAACGTCATGTGCGGAACGGCCTTAGTGCCGTGTTCCCTTTACAAACGCCAAGTCGATGTTTGTCACGCCTGCGGCCGAGTCGGGCACCGGGCCGACGTATGCCACCAGAGCAAGGCAGAGAAAAGTAAATGCCACAACTGCGGAGACGCACTCTCAAACGATGCTGCAGAAGCCCACCGTTGCACTCCGAAATGCAAGCTCTGTGAAGGTGATCACCCAACAGGTGACCGTTGCTGCAGCAAAAGATACCACATCCCATATGTCGTGCGAAGACGCCGAAGACAAAGACGCCACCGTTCCGAGAAAGAAGCCAACGCTGACGAGGTTAACGACCTCGCGGACATGCAACCGGAGATGGCAGATGGTTCCACTCCCAAGCGGCGCTCCAGCTCCAGAGGGCGTTCCCGTTCCAGAGGACGCTCCCGTTCCAGAGGACGCTCCCGTTCCAGACGGCGCACCCGTTCCAGACGGCGCTCCCGTTCCACAGCGCACTCTCAATCCAGCGGGCGCTCTTGCTCCAGGGGCCGATCCTGGTCGAGATGTCCTGGCAAGAAAATGACCTGGGCCGACATGGTTCGCGACAGCGGCTCTGCACCGACAACACCGACAACTTCAAAGCAAGGTAAGGTACAGCCAGAGCATGTGGCAGATCCACGAATACACACATTAGAACGGGAAAACAAAGCACTCAAACAGGAACTAGCTGAACTGAAGGCAACTCTCGCCAGGCTAGAAGGACGTATCCTAAAAGACACACCGCCACCCATCCCTCAATCATCAGGATCTGTGGTCGCATCATGTAGCCCAAATAAACGCAGAGCCGTAAACACCGAGACAGATGACGACACATCAGACGTAGACGACTTTATGTCCGACGTCAGCGAAGCTCCTTCTAACGCCTTAGCTAGTGACAACAAAGGCAAAAAGCACCGCAAGACGAAGAGTAAGATCAGTAAATTCCAATCAGCAATTGCCGACATTAAAGAGGCACTCATACAAATTTGCGGTAGACTCGATCGACTGGAAAGACCAATTGCTCAACCCAGAGCCACGAGAAGAATTCCCACGCCGGACCCGGGGTCCATGTCTTCCCAGGGACACCAACCTGCGCTGCCGACATCCCCTCAGCCACCAGGTCCAATAGGTGAAGCGAACACACAGGGGGTCATGCCAAGTCAGCACCATGGATAGCACACCACAATTTTTCAAGATCTGGCAATGGAACTGTAATTCATTCAACAAAAAGAAAGCTAACCTAACGCAATTAGTACGATCATGTAAAGAAAAACCACATGTCATCATTTTACAGGAGTGCGGGGCGGAAAAGTACATTCAAAACATGTCCTTTTCGGGGTACAGGGTTTCCAGGCCAACCCTGGACCCCGACTTCAAACAAGCCAGGGGCATTGCCACCCTCATCCGTAAGGACATCAGCTTTATGGAAAGGGACACCCCGACATACAAGAAAGGCCTGGAATCCATGATAACAGAAATCATTCCGAGTCGAACTCTTAAAGCTCACCTTTACATACTGAACGTATACAGTTCTCCGACCGACCGACTCAGGAACTTTACCAAACTCCTATCATCGGCGGTGTCGCAAGCCAAGGACCGGCCGTTGATCGTTGCCGGCGACTTCAATGCGCACAACAACGTTTGGGGCTACAGTACCAATGACAGGAAAGGTCTTAACCTTGCGGAGTGTGCAAACAACCTCAACTTGAAGTTAATCACGGACTCAAGGTTTCCGACACGCAGAGGCAATTCTGTTCAGCGAGACACCACCCCCGACCTGACGTTCCTCGGAAACGCGGAAGGGTCGTGGGACAATCTGCAAGAGGACCTTGGCAGCGACCATTTCATCTTAGAAATCAACGTCCGTATCACACCCGCTCCACCTAAGACGTACAGATACGTCGACTGGGACCTTTTCCGAAGAATAAGGGGTAGCGAGGACAGCCAAGGGGAAACCTTTGAAGAGCTTCTGGAAAATCTGAAAAGTACGGTGGCAAAAGCCACTAAAGAAATAACCTTGGACCTGGAGGTTCCAGTCATGGACTCCAGACTCGCACACCTCCTGGAGGCGAAGAATGCGCTAAGAGGACGATGGGAAAAGCAGAAGCTAAACAGGAGGCTGCGATCTAAACTAAGGGAAATAAACAAAAAAATCGAAGAACATTCCAGAGAGCTGAGTGCGCAACAATGGGATGAGGTTTGTAATGAGGCGGATGGTAAAATGAGACGGGGAAGCAAGTGGAGCCTTCTCAAAAACCTATTTGCCGACAGCAACAAACCGACCAAGAGCAATGCTCGAATAATGCTCGACAGGACTCGTCCACCTGCACACGATTGAAGGCACTAGTCCTCAGGACTTTGCTAACACCCTGGCAGACATATACCTGCCGACAGAAAGCAAATCAGTCCCCTGGGACGACCCGGCATGCGAGTACAAGGGGACACCTCAACGCTCACTGGATCGTCCATTCGAGGTCTCAGAGATTGTGCACGCCCTTCATGGCCTTAACGGCCGCTCGGCCCCTGGTCCAGACGGATTAACTAACAAACTTCTCAGAAACTTAGATAACCAAGCCATACAAATCATTACAAAGAAAATAAACGAGGTATGGACGGCGGGCCGCGTACCGGATGAATGGCGAACTGCCAATATAATTCTCATCCCCAAACCCGGAAAACCGCTCCATGCCGAGAACTTGAGACCAATATCCCTTACTTCGTGCCTCGGAAAGGTCGCCGAACATGTCATTCACAATAGAATTGCAGAGCACATCGAAGCAAACAGCCTTTTTCGCCACAATCTCATAGGATTCCGAAAATCACTATCAACACAAGATGCCATGCTCCTTATCAGGAGTGCTGTGATAGACAATAAATCACGGGACGTAAAGGGCATCCTGGCGCTCGACATAACGAAGGCCTTCGATACGGTCAGGCACGAACATATCCTCAACGAAATCTCCAGTTTACATCTCGGAGAAAAATTTCACAACTATGTCAGATCGTTTTTGGCGGACCGTACGGCTACCATAAACATCGGACAAATCAGAAGCCGTAAGCACAAGCTGGGAAACGTCGGCACCTCCCAAGGGTCAGTGCTTTCGCCACTTCTTTTCAACATCGCAATGCACGATCTGGCGAACCGACTCTCCAAAGTTCATGGGGTAGGACACGTGATTTACGCAGATGACATTACCATCTGGTCCACAAGTGGCCCACTAGGCTCCCTGGAGCAGAACCTACAACATGCCCTAGACACCACACAAGCTTTCCTACAAAATACGGGGCTGAAGCTATCTACGAGCAAATCAGAGCTCCTTCTGTGTAAACACGGCCCCAGAAAGGGACAGCTCCTTAGCTCCCTCCCCGTTCACCTACACACCAAGGACGGAGGTAGTATCCCAATATGTAACACAATCAAGGTCCTGGGCATGGTAGTTGGTGCTTACAGCGGTGACAACGCGGAGGCCCTCAAACGTATAGAGAAAAGTGTCTTCAACTTCACCAGGGTATTATCAAGGGTCAACAGTAGAAGGGCTGGTCTGAAAGAGGACAACCTCATGAAAGCATTTCACGCCTTTCTCATCAGCCACGTGACTTACGCCGCCCCCTTCCTCAACTGGAAGAAGACAGAGCTCAACAAAATTGATACATTAATTCGAACAGGATTGAAAAGGGTCCTGAGCCTCCCTCGCAACACTAGTACGGAACGACTCTTACAATTGGGCCTGCATAATACAGCTACCGAACTCTTTGAGGCACAGCGGCATGCACAGATTAGTCGGCTCTCACTCTCAAAGGCGGGCAACGAGATATTGTTTGAAGCCGGTCTTCAGCCTTTCTTCATGCCGCCAGAAAAGTCCCAACTTTGCACACAAGCCATGAAAGCGATAACAGTTGACCCGATTCCCAGAAACATACACCCAACCCACAATGAAGGACGAAGAAAAGCGAGAGCCAAGGCAATACTCGCCAAGATCATGTGCAACGATACGCAGGTCCTCTTCGTTGATGCCGCAAAATATTGGAATCGAGGTGCCTATGCAGTCTCTGTGGTGGATGCCCACGGCTCGCTCGTCAACGCAGCCACGGTAGTTACCAACTTCACCCACGAAGCAGAGGAAATGGCCATTGCGCTAGCCCTTCGAAGCTGCACTGAAGCCTCTGTCATTTACTCGGACTCTAGAACAGCTATAAGAACTTTTTCGGCGGCCCTAGTCTCTTCGAAGGCAGCTGCGGTCGTTAACAGGCTTTTCAACCACGAGACGAAGGAGGAAAACTTTCGGTCTTCACACATCGCATGGTTCCCAGCCCACATGGGAAACATTTCCGGCTTTGCTGGCAACCCAAACGAGCGGGCACACACACTGGCGCGAGAGCTCACTTTCCGCGTCAGTGGTTCGCCCCCTCGCTTAAATGCAGCCTGCAGGAACCTCGACTACAAAGACCCACTTGTATCATATCACGAACTCACCTCACATCATAGATTAGAACGTCGAACTTTTCCTCCTCCTCACAGAGATCTGAACAGAGCACAAGCAATCACTTACAGACAATTGCAGACACGTACATACATCACACCAACGACACTAAGCAGGATTAATCCGGACTTTTCCACTGCATGTCCACACTGTGGAAACGAGTATAACAATTTCGACCACATGCTCTGGTTGTGCCCTGCCAACGTGGGTACAGAATTTTCTGACCAGTCCTCCTGGGACTCCGCCCTTCGAAGCACAGAGCTCATCGCTCAGCTCAAGGCTGTCCAGAGGGCCCGGGCCGTCGCCGAAAGACTCTGTCTACCGGTCCCGACCTGGGTGGAGCCGCCGGATTGATGGCGGGGCTTTCAGCACCGCTTTCTTTCCTCTCAGGACCTTAATAAAGTTCATACTCACTACTCACTCACTCTTTATTACACTATAGACCTCATGCAAAACTACTGTCATCTTTCAGTCGTTGGTGAATAGCCACCATGTTAGAGGCTCCGCCTGGCGTAGTACGCACAGGTTCGCATGTGTTTATGTAGACATATACGTAAGGCATATTGATGTGAGACATGTATTGACTAATAATCGCAATGCCCTTGTGTGCATAAGGGGGGGGAGCAAAGCCAGCCCTAACATTGATGTAATAGAGAGGAAAGGGTCTGTGACTGGGGTGGGGGGTTCACAAAGGCAGCCCCGTAAATTGATGTATTTGGAAGGGGATGCTGCTATGAGCTTTCACCCGCCTCCTCTACTGAAAAGTAACTCCTGTGTACACCTGTGATGCTCTACACAATAATTTGAAATTCTTGTCACCAGTGCGTGATGACGCTTGAAGGCGAGCTTTGGCATTTTTGCGATATTTATAGATTTCAACAAAACGCTTGCATCGTAATGTTTATTTTAAGCCATTCCACTCTTGAAAATATTCAAATACAGTTTTTTTATTATGTTCATCTCTTCACTGGTGGCTTATGCCGTTCAGTTGCGCAGTAAATGTTACTTCTTTGGAACAAGACAGGCTGCACCAAAAAGGTGTAATATTCTATAGCATCATTGAGGACATAGTTGTTTATTGCATGCTTACTTTTTTTTTTCAGTACGGCTTCTGATATCCTTTGTATCCCAGGCAGCCGGGCTCTATGGACCGCGATGTATGAGCTTTATTGGCATCAGCTTTTCCACCTGGCTCATGCTGCGAGACAGTTTGGTCCTTTGTGAGCCCATTCTGCTTTCGCATTCGAAACAGTAATGGTTACCTCTTAAAACTTGTTACTGCTGCAAATCTGTGCCTGCGCAAGTGCTTGAAAGAGTAGTGATGGCACAAGAGCTCCAGTTATTGCTTGCAGGGCTTCCAATGCCAGAAAAAGTACTTAGTTTTTGTAGTAACATGCTCGGTAACCCAATCACTGAGCTTGCACGACACATTGAGCTGCATGGTTGTTTGGAACACCGAAACAAGTTCTTTCTCTCAGTCATCAGGAGTCTTCTTGCTTGCAGGCATGGTGTGGACAAGTTCCTATAGTTCAATAACATTTCGGATTTTCTATTTTGGGCACAATCTTCACAGTGAATCGTACAAAGCTGGAAAGAAAAACAGCTCTGTGTTCTTAGAGCAAGACTGGAGGCTTTTATTCTATTAAAAGAATATTTGAGGTGACAGATCCAACTTGTGTTTAAATGGTAGGACTGTCCTTCTTTGCATAAGGATAGTTGCTGGCAACAACGTCGCAGGACTTCCCTCACACATTTCCGACTGTTTTTTTTTCTTTAGTGGAATCGCTCCTCCCTCTAAGTATGAACGACATTGGCAATGCATGTGTTCTGGTCTCTTTGAATGACAAAGAAGACTACATTTGTGCAGTTCCTAACATGGTGGAACGTGACTAAAGTTACAGTAACTTCACAGGCAGAGAAAGAAGTGGTAAAGAAATACATTTCAAAACCACGATATGATTATGAAGGATGCTGTAGTGGAAGGTTTTGACTCTTCGGTGTACTTCAATGTGCACCTTAATCCAAGCAAGTGGTTCAGTACTTTTTGCCTTTATCGAAATGCGGCAGCCGTGGGCAGCATATGATCCCGTGACCTCTTGGTCTGCAGTCGAGCATCATAACTACCAAACCTCTCTGGCAGATGATAAACACATCCAGTTAAGGCAGGTACACATTGCTGCGAACCAAACGACACAAGTAACTGAATGAGCTGCTTTTAATATGGCAGGTTCGTTCTTGTCATGAATGGTAGTATGTGAACTCATCGATTACTTTTATTTGTCTCTATATGAGCTTGTTGTGGCCAAAAACGTTGAACAGCAGCTCGAACACCATCGCACATTGAGACGTACCATTAGGGCTGGCGTAGGAGTGAGTGTGTTGCTCCAAACACAGCAGTCACTTCGTGGTCTTGCGAAAGGTCCTGAAAGTAACCTAAGATAGATTTGTCCACCCGTGCTTGTAGGAATTTCCGGATGGCTGAGGAAAGTTAGTCATGCCTAGCTGGCACGTGCAAGCTGCAGTGAACTTTCAGTAAACGAACATCTGTATAACATGGAACTCAAAAATTTTTGATTTCTTGATCAATGTTCATGAAACTTGGTGAGTTTATGTATATTTGCGTGCTTACTTCAAATATTTAATTATTTCTTTTGTAAAGTGTACTTTTTAAAATACGGAATACTTTCTTTGCCTTTCAAAGAGGCGGTTTTCTTTCTGAACAAAGAGTTGCAAAAGCAAATTAGCATATCACAATAATCTGTCATCAGAGCTGACTAGTTCAACAGATTTATATGTTCTAAACTTATTAGAAGAAGAGTTATATATGTTGAATAGTCGTCGATGAAATTCGAGATTAATACTGGCTTACTGAAAAATGTTAAACCTTCTTTAACTTTCTGAAATAAATCTCTTTTTCTTATGCTGCAATCAGATCTGATTGCACATTCATGTAATATGCTGATTTGCTTTGTAGCTCTTTTAGTTTAGAAGAAAATTGTGACTCGAAAGGTGAAAAAAATATTCTGCGTTTCTTAAAAAAGTACACCTAATACAAGGGAAATATATAACATATTTCAAATAACCACACAAATATACATAAACTCGTCAAGTTTCATCAAACTCAATCAAGAAATAAGAAACATCTAAGAGCAGTGTCTCCCCTAAAATAGGTTGCTGCTTAAAAGGAAGAAATGCGTCTAATATGATTGGGTATGAAATCAGTTGCAACCCTGGTGATCAGTCAGTAACTTTAACTCCTTATAAATAAAACATATTTTTCTTGTCCTTTCAGGGTCCGTTTAACTAGAGTTTACTGTAGTAGTTTTTTGTCGTTGGTATCCCCAATTGGTGTGTCATGCATTATGTTGACATGAAATGTGACATGCATTATGTTGACATATTTGGTGGTGTTTTATGGTACAATGGTTATGTGCAAGCCCTTCCTTGCCAGAGTCTTCATTAGTGATTTGCTTTCAAATCCGGGGGTAGCCCACTTTCGGCTTTGTTTTTTTCTGACCTCTAATTTATTTTATTTAGAAATATTGTCTCTGGTCACAAAAGTAGCAGAAGTGGGTAGCAAATTTATCATGAACCATATAACCAAACAGACGCTTGGTCAGGCCATTGGTTCATTGGTAGTACGCAGTAGTAAGGTGGTGGCTTGTCTGGCTCTATCTCAGGATTGCCTGAGTCAGGTCAGCAGTAAATGGTGTGCCTCTGTTGGTGATGAGAAGCTCAGGAGCGCCATGTCAAAGGACGATGTTCTCAACAATGAACTTGGCAGAATATTTCTGTCCGTGTCAATAGGTGACCTGCGGCTGTACGGGTTTCCAGGCCTTCTTATTGATTGATATGTGGGGTTTAACGTCCCAAAACCACCATTTGATTATGAGAAACGCCCTAGTGGAGGGCTCCGGAAATTTCGACCACCTGGGGTTCTTTAACGTGCACCCAAAATCTGAGCACACGGGCCTACAACATTTCCGCCTTCATCGGAAATGCAGCCGCCACAACCGGGATACGATCCCGCGACCTGCGGGTCAGCAGCCGAGTACCTTAGCCACTAGACCACCGCGACGGGCCTCCGGGTCTTTAATACCCGAAAACAGTCCTAACTTCAACCTTGCAGCGAACGTCCCACTGATGACGGAATAGTCGGCTCCCATGTCGACGAGAGCTCTGACGCTGTGGCCATTGATGAGGACGTTGAGGTCGCTAGTTCGTTACCTGGTGTTGAGGTTGGGTCATGGCGTCAAATCACGGCTACGATGGTTTGTACGACTGTTTCGACGTTGCGTCATCAGATCTTCTGGCCGCGAAGTTTCGACGTCGGAACTATGTTGAGGTTGTGATGGATTCTTGAAGTTGTCTAGCGGTATTGTCGTCGTCAGTGATTGTTCTTCGGTTGTTCGTCCTGCAGCAATCGCGCTTCTATAGGTTGCTGTGATTAGTTTTCCGAATATGAGCCAAACGGCCGGCCCCAGGCCTAGCCAGTGTAAAACCGGCAGTGAGGCGACATGTAGTAACCAGGTGAAGGTGAATGCAAGGATTGTCGGGGTGTCCACTGTGTGGCTTCGGGGTAGTCAGTGATGGCGTGCATTTTTTAACCCCACTGTGGGCCAGCGCTTTGATTGCTAAACCACACAGTCTTATTTGGTGGTACTGGCAGCGGCTTTAGGTGCGGCCTGCTTCTTCGCTGTAGTAGCAGAGAGGTCGGGGGCACAACACACGTCGTTTTTTTGCCGGAGCGTAGCACTGGCCGGTGGGTGGATGGCATGGCTGCGGGGGTGTCTGGTGACAAAAATGCATCAGCGCAGCCTCTTGACGTACACGTCGAGGTGGAGTGTAGCGTCGGGCAGCAGCAGCATAGCTCATGGCTTGGGGTTGCGGTTGAGATGTCTCAGGGATATTTATTGAGAGCCAGAGTTTCTGTTTGACGCTGTCTGCGATCGATGAAACTTGTGGCTGGCATGACAGAAACATTCAGCGAAGTTCTTCCCGCACTACGGCCAGTATGGTCTTTCGAGCCTTCTTTTGTAGAGGTTCGTACTCTGGTGGTAAACATTGCTGCCTGCGGCTTGTTCGCTGCTTGTGGCCAGCGTGGGTGTCTTCACCGCGACGTGGAATGGGTTCACGGCTTGACGGGGGGTCAAGCACAAGAAAGAAGCAGCACCTCCACCAGATGTCACGTGGGCGTGACGGGGACAATGGAAGCAGACTGTGATTGCGATATGGAACTGTTTATTCGGCTGAACTTGTGGCCCATAAATTGAAGGTCAGATTACAGGGACTCCCACTGGCACTGATAGCAGTAAACAGAACGTTGGCCGTTGAATAACTGGCAAGTGGTGAGGTGCATCAGCGTTTATACATTTGCCATCGACTATTCCAGCATTCTCGTTAGCAGTTACCTGGGTTCCAGAATATTCTGCAATGTTCCAGAAGTGGGCGTAATCTTGACAAAGTGATCTACTGCAGTCTTGAAGCTTCTTGAACACCGCAGGTGCGGTTTCTGCTGAGAATAACTGTCAGTAAAGTAGGGCAATAACAAAACTTGAGGAAAGATTATGGCAATACAAAACAAACTAACAGGTGATGTAGTTCTGTAATTTGCTCAACAAACTTTTGGGAAAGCAGTATGTAGAGTAGTTCG
This sequence comes from Rhipicephalus microplus, assembly GCF_013339725.1. Classification (NCBI taxonomy): domain Eukaryota; kingdom Metazoa; phylum Arthropoda; class Arachnida; order Ixodida; family Ixodidae; genus Rhipicephalus; species Rhipicephalus microplus. Next base: position 40,087,431 of record NC_051175.1, read on the forward strand.
AGATTTCAACTATCAGAAGAACAAAATTTTTTAAAGCAGTTCAAGTGTGACCGGTAAGGAACAGTCCATATGCAATGTCAGGTTGTACATACATTGGAATATATGAAAAAAAAGGTTCCTGAATTGGATTATAAGTGTGAATGATCCTGCGCAGCATAACGATTTGTTGTTGTAAGCACCCACATTTCAATGTCTGCAATAATAAAACATAAGCATGCAATGAAGCTGAAAAAATGTAAATGTAACAAGTGTAAATGGCTCTTAGTGCTTTTTTCATGAACTTATTTCATGGTATTTATGCAATTGTGTCACACTGTGAGGTGGCTGAACAGTTGAAGTGTATTTCAGTATCGGACAAACTGATGACTTTGTAAACAGCTGTCTTTCTTTTTTTGTTGTATTATAAGATCTTCATTTACGGTAATCAATTTGATGGCCTTGTTATTTGTGCTTTTGTATATTACAGCATTGTAACTGCAACTTTGTCTTGGCAGTGGTGTGTGTATGAACAAATTAATAAATTACATGATGGCTCTGCATTCCGTTGCTGTGGAATGTGGATATATGCCTGTATGTAATTGAAGCCATGCATCATTTTGTAGTAAGCAGCAGAAAAACTCAATAGCAGCAGGTATTTTTTCTAGCCTTGCATTGTGGAAATGCCTGTTTTTGAAGGTTTCCTGTAGTAGCTGTACTGAGTGTCAATGTTTATTTTTGAAGTTTTATGTACTAGTTGTACTGAGTGGGGAGTATGTTGCACCAATAGTACAAAGCTATCTTAATATTTTCTTGCCTTGCATTGTATTATTTCGAGATTTTATGTTATAACTCTACTGGAGTAGAAGCATGTCCTCTGAATCTGACTCTTACAGAATTGACCAGTTCATATGTAAAAATGAAGAAACCTGTTTTTTACCTTTTTGTGTGGAAAGCAATTTGCTACGAACACTCAAAACTTCATTACAAAGTGCTCAAATTTTTAAACCTTTTCACATGCCATATGAATGAGACATAAAACATAATAAGTGGCATAGACATACATAAATTTCACTCTGACACAAACACTAAAATATTTACCAAGCAAGAGCAGGCTCAAGGCTTTTATACCTATCCAAAGACCCTTCACATGTCTTCTAAACTATGTCACCATTTAGCCTGTTATAGCTGCATAATTCACTCTTTTACGTTAAGATTAAGGAACATCAATCAGTAGCACATTTACAACATTTGTATGAATTGGCTTGAGTAGACAGCACAAATTATGTAAATGGACTTGAACATGTGGGCAAGTAAGCTAATTACAAATGTATCTAAAAGGTTTCGGGAATATATCTTATTTACTTTGGGATATTCTTTATTGTCATAATATATACAAAATAAAAATAGTTTACTTCAGGTAAAAGGACCAAAAATAACTGAGCTAATAACTTATGGTCCTTTTAGGCCCTTCTAATTTCAAAGGAATGTTATACATGTCTTACGTGAGTTATTTCAGAAAAAAATATACATAAAACTAATTGAGTTAAAAGTTGTGGCATTTTTAGGCTCTTCATGTTTTCAAATGTTAAGATGGAAGAACACAATACACAATCTTGAGAACTATTTGCTCTTATTCAGCTTTTAAGCAATAAGTACAGCCAAGTACATATCAGGAGCAAGTAAGCTTGTGCCACCCAAACACCATTGAACTATTTAAAGAAATGCATTGAAACTTGAACTGAATATTTGAACCAATTTTGTTTGAATACATAAGTGCCGTTGGAAATACATGGTTGGCCGTTGCATACATGCATACATACGTACAACAAGCTGTTTTCAAAAGTTCAGATGAAAGCACAAGAAACAAATGTTTGAGAATTATTTGCTCTTATTCATACTCTGACAAATAAACGCAGCCAAGTACGGTGCTTAAATGAGCAAGCTTGTGCCATGCCAACGAAACTCTCCGATTGACCAATTCAAGCAATGCGTGAAAACTTAAACAGAAAGTTTGACGTAGTTTTGTTTCAACAACCTAGTACTGCAAAACCTTTTTTTAACCTTTTATAATAAATTTTTATGTGCTTTTTTATTGAGGGAAAGTAGAGATGGAAGAATGGCATTATTGAGGTCTTTCAGTGTTTAGAGCACTGAGGGCAGCTGCTACGTTAGAAAAGACAGGCCTTGCCCCTCGACCGTGTAATGCCCCCTTATAGATAGCCCAGAGCTGTGCTTCAAAATCCGAGGTGCATAGAGATCATTCGCACTTTTTTGGTAGCCTGGCTTCTTGTGCCTTGAGGCAATGCCAGAGCGTGTGAGTGAGGCTAGGTGTACGTACCTCTCCTGAATATAATTCAGGTTGAATTGTCTGTTATATTTTTGTGTATTGTGCATATATTAGGAAGTTATTCACTATTTACCAGTTTAATGAAAGGATTATTCATTGTACAAATACATTTGAATGATCTTTTGCATAAATATCATAACATAAATTGTGCAAATGTAAGTATGCATTCAACTAAGCTGATCACAAATGAAATTACTTTGGTAATTGTATGATATACTTGTGAAATTTGCTGTAGCATATAATTGCATCTCATGATATACACTAATAAAAATTGGTTATTTCTTGAGGTTGTGTAGAGCTAACTAATGGAGCTGAAGAAGTTGAAAATTTCGGTACTTCAATACCAGAAAAAGTTATACTTGCCTAGATATTCAGTCTAAGAAGTTCTATTCATGCTCTACATTCATTCTTAAGGGTGACATTGAGCCCTATGCAAGCCCTATAGATGGCCCCCATTTAGCCCCATTAGCTCCTATGTTGTGCTAGATGCGACCTACATAGCATTCCCTTAGCTCCTACATAGCTTCGACATACCCCAATATGTTCTGCCCAGGTCCCTTTCAGCTCCTACGTAGCTCCTACATACCCCTATATGTTCTGCCCAGGTCCCATTCAGCTCCTACATAGCACCACGTAGGTCCTGCATAAGCCCTATATACCTCATTTGGTCCTCCCACAGCTATTGTATTAACCCCTGTAACCCCTGTATTCAAGAATACGGATCCTGTATGAAATTATATAGGTTTTTTCAGTAGGGTCGGTCAAAGCCTTGACTTTGTAGGTTGAGAGAAAACAGCATTGATTAAATATTATCAGCCGTGGTCTTGTTCCAAGGACTGCAATCTAAGTACAAATGTAATGCCGCAACGTGAAGACAGAAGTAGTAATTAACAGGTTGAGAAATTAGCAGCAGGTCAGTATTTTTATTTACTGCATGCCAGAGCGTTCCTCTTCTTTCTTGTTATTGCTTGCTGCATAAAAGAGTGCAGATGCGCGTATACGCTGTCGTCTTCGTCTTCCTAGCAGTACGCACGTGGCAATGTGTCCTCATTGAATAGTGTGACGGCCGATGCATGCAATGTTGCAGTGTCTTCACCGAAATGAAAGTGCTGATAAAATATCGCCTGCGTGGCCTTGAATGTGCAGTCCCTGAAGACTCATAGAGCTAAGCAAAAAGCATCAGCTTAGCTCTTTTACCAAAATTCACTACGTTAGGTCGGTGAAGGTGCGCTAAACATTGCTCCTGAATATTACAAATGCGCGTTCTCACTAGTAGCTCGTGCTGCACGCACTGCACCGTCACAAAGTTCACTGCGATTCAGATGCGCTGTTAAAGAACGAGTATAACGCAACAGATCGCTGCCGCAAAAAAAAGCAGCGCCCACGTTATCAGCAGAGGGCCGGAGCTAGCGGTAAACCGCATCTAGCCGGTCTGAGAGCGCCACAAGGCGCCATGAAGTCTCGTCGCCTAGACAACCTTGGCTGCCCGCCATCCTCCATGGCTGCCCGGTATTGCTGCGCGCCGAGCGCACAGCGCGGGCAAGGGGTCGACATTGTCTTACATGTCACGGCGTGCGCTGGCGATAAACCCTCCCGTGTGTGTGCGTGTGGTGCGCGTGGCTTCTCGATCGGATGAGTTTATTAGTCAAAGCTTAGTTTGAAATGCGCCTGCGCTCTGTGCTCCACCAGTGTGTTTTGTCAGTGCTGACATCGACAGTGCGAAGGTGCGCCATCCTGAAGACTGGACCTGTGGATTCATATTGTGGAGCACTCGAAGTGAAATAGTGAGTACCGCTCTCACGTTGTTCCGTTCAGCGCTTTGATAACTACGAGAGCACGAGAATAAGGCCTTCAAACAATTTCGTTTTCAACTAATTGATGACAAATCAGCATATGTTTACTTTGCGAGAATATTTGTCCGAACTGTTTCACGGGGATGATGGCGAAGTGTGATTGTAGGCAAGTTTTTTGTTTGTTTAGATTGTTTTGAGTACAAAGCAGAGTGAGCTTGCGCCGCTCAGGTTCAGCGAAGAAATTGAACAGATTTTTGCGGTGCCCTTTGTTGGCAGCAGTTTTTAACGGGGCCCGCTTGTGCTGCACATCAATTTTAGTTTACTAATTAATACATGTGTGGGGATGGCGCCTGTTAGCTCTAAGCATCAACAGCATGTAAGACACATATGCTTGGGCATGTCGGTAAATATTTACTTTCTTTTTTTTCTTATTGCACAAAAAGACCGAGAACGGAAAACAAGGGCGTGGTGTCCATGTCACTCTTTTCGGTTCTTTTTCGTTTTGTGCGGTAACACCACCGTGATAACTCGCGTTGATGCATCGGGTGACAACACAGCATATTGTTTCGCGTTAGGTGCGCCTCGCGAAGTTTGATTACTTGCTAATACATTCAATTTCGTTAAATTTGTCTTCACCGGTATTTTCGTTCATCCGCAACGTAGCGTGACACTGCCAACAGCCGTGCCTATGTAGCGGATCGAGCACTGAAGCTAGGCTTTTGTTTGAACAGACCTTTAGTCTGTGTGTGTGGTCGTATTGCCTACTTAAACAGTGCAAACGCTTGTGTGAACATAACTGCTAACGTTCGAGCACATTTTATTCAGATTGTTTCCGTCATGTGTAACTTTCAAAATATTTTTGTTATTCAGAGTTTAATTGCCATCACCTCGCTTTGGTGTTCAACTTCGCTAAGTACTTCAGATGTTAAAGGCATTTTCACTATGTGAAGCGTATTATTATTTTTTTGTTACACAAAAACACTTCACTGTTATACATACTGCGCAGTATCTAAGCATGTGTTGCAGCCAAAGTGTAAGACTGGGCAGCATATTTATCTGGGAACACAAAACGCACAGCAACTGAACAGCCTACGCTGCATCGGGAAGGAGTTACGCTTTTCACCCTGACAGCTTAATTGAAACAAATGGGCCTAATTTAGCAGTATGCAATGGTCATTGAGTGAAGGTAACAGAGTCACTTTATTCGACATTTCCTAGCCAATTTCGCGGCTATGGCAAATGTGTTTGAAAAAATTGCCCGCAGCTTCCCTCGGGGGAACACTGAGGAGGATGCGGAAGCATGTAATTGGTTAACGGGTGTTAAATTGCGACTTACTTGGGTCGATGGCTAAATTGGTTAACGTGGTTGTGAAATGGGGTGTTAAATGAGTGAACACGTACGGCACGTATGCGAAAGGGCGGTGTTTTATTTATTGCGACGAACTTTGAGGACGATGGCTTAGGGACGTCGATCATTCTGTTTGTGGATTCATTGGCATTCATTTCACGGCGACTTCGGACGTCGACGCGCCGTACAAACCAACGGACGAGCGGCAACTGAGCGAGCGAGCGCCGACCTTGAGTATATATACAGCGCGACGGCGCATGCGCTGTCAGCTGTCGAATGTTCTCGAAGGAGAAGCGCGCGCGGCACAGATGGTGGGCGACGGCGCGACGGCACATGCGCGCGCATCAGCTGTCAAATGTTCGAGAAGCGGTGCGAACGGCGCGGACGGCGCACTACAAGGCGCGAGTATAAGATGCTTCCGCATCTAAAAAAATTGTGCGAATTTAGTGCACTTAAAACAGAGAAATGCTTGAATATTTAGGAGAGAAAAAGTTTTTGGTCACGTGGTTGCCTTTCAATCTTTGCAGTCTTTTGTTTGAGAGTTGTTTGTAAAAAAATATTTTATAAGTACCGCACCTTTTTTATACCACTTTTGGTACATGTTAAGTAAAGGAGCTTATGTAAGGAGTTTGAAACTCAGCAATAATAATACAAATTTTCGGTCACATACGTCTGCAAGAATTTAGCCAAAGTGTGTTATGTTTGCATTTTTTCATTGCTTTACTGCACTTTGTATGAATATCTGAGCTCTGACTACTTACTTCACAGAAAAGACATTTTGATGAAAAATTATTTTTAGACATCTTAAGCTGTTAACCTCTACGAGAAAAGATCACTCATTTCACAGAATAGTCAATTTTGTCTGTATTGAGACGCAATTTGCACCATGTGGTGGTCCAAATAAAAATCACCTTTTACCTAAATTGAAAGCAAATAAACAGTTCTTTATATGTGACAAGTTTCATGTTTACGACTTCTATTTCAAGCAATAAAAAATTTTTTTGAATTTTTCATCACCGGCAATGGGGAATTTCGAGGCGTCGGCTGCTGTATGACCAAATGGAAAATGGGAACTTTGAACTTAAAACTTTATTTAGGGACAAAGCTTTTGAGGCCATGGCTAATTCACTCCTCTGTAGTCGTACTAGTATTATGTAGCCACTTGATGAGTTGCACAATATATAGCGTTAGTGGTTTTCGCAGCATATACACGGACAAAATGATGATTCGTGGGGCGAATAGTTCGTCCGTACAATTGTACTTTTGTCCGTTCATCTGTGCATTCATCCATCCGGGCTTCCGTGTGTCGGTCTGTCTCTGAGTCCGTCCGTCTTTCTGTTCGTCCATATTGGTGTCAAACTGTCTCTCCATCCGTTTGAGAGTCCGGACGGACGAGCGCTACGCCCCGCTCATCGTCATTCACTCCGTGGATATGCTTTGATCTTTTTTTCAAAACATAAATTGCTATGACAAAATTTGGCACATGAAAAGAACTGTATATTTGTGTCGATTTAGGTACAAAGTCTACTTTAATTCAACCACCACATGGTGCAAGTTGCGTCTCATTATAGACAAAAGAATCATTTTATGTCCACCGCATGTTCCCAAATGGCTGATAAATAAAGCAGACTGGAAACAGTTTCAGAACACTACTCGTTTATGTTTGACAAACATATGTAGGGTAAACATAAATGAAGTCGTGCAGTACTTTACAGCTTTCCTTACGGACGCAGTAGCCAAGTGCATACCGAAAACATCTGGTAAGGCTGGCAAGAGACGTCTCCAATAGGGGAACAATGTGTATCGAAATGCGCGAAAGGAGCAGAACAGGGCTTGTAGGATGCTTCAGAACTCACCAATAGCCGCCAATCTTGACAGCTTTAAGAAAATTAAGTCTCATGGCAGGAGTACACGTCGGCAGGCCAGAAGAGAAAGCTGGCAGAAGTTCTTTTCAGGAATAAATTCATATACACAGAAAGCTAACATCTGCAACATGGTTGGTAAAATGACAGGTAGACAACTACACTCATTTCCACTCGTTAACACACAAGAAGACAGCTTGGAAGATCAGGCGAACTTCTTGGGCACGCACTTTCATCAGGTGTCTAGCTTGTCACATTATATTGATGATTTTCGAAAATACAAAACAAGAATAGAAAAGCAGAAGCTGGAACAGAAATGTACAAAATACCAGGCATATAATCAAGCTTGCATCTTAACTGAGCTAACCATCGCTAAGCTTCTCAGTAATTCCGCCCCTGGTTCAAACCTTGTGCTGTATAACACGCTGAAAACCTCCAAATTGAAACGCAAATTAAACTTTACTTTGTACAATGCTATCTGGTTTTCTGGTACTATGCCTGCTTCCTGGAAAGAGGCCATTATTATTCTCATTTTGAAAGAGGGCAAGGACCCTTCTTCAGTTTCGAGTTATAGGCCTATCGCACTTACGAGCTGCTTGTGCAAACTTTTCGAAAAAATGATAAACTGCCGACTTGCATATTTTCTTGCAACAAACAGTTTGCTCGACCTATTTTAGTGTGCATTTCGAGAGGGTAGACCCACCACCGACCAACCTGTTCGTACCGAGACACAAGTCAGAGACGCTTTCGTTCACAATACTTTCTTTCTGTGTTCCTCGATATTGAAAAGGCTTATGATACAACATGACGCTTTGTAGAATCAAGAAACCTGTCTCGCCTTGGCGTGCTAGGCTGAATGCTTACTACTATCAAAACTTACTTGTCAAACCAGGCATATCATGCCCGTCTGGGCAGCGCTTTTTCTAAAACATGTTTTCAACAAGCAGGAGTGCCGCAAGGTAGGGTACTTAGTCGCACACTTTTTAGTATCAAAAAGAATTCTTTGCGCTTGTCCATCCTTCGCAATATGTTTTTGTACATATGTCGACGACGTCCAGCTTGGTTTCAAATCTTGTAATGCGGCCATGTGTGAGTGGGAGGTTCAGCTTGGTTTGAAGAAAGTATCTAATTGGGCAGAAGAAAATGGGTTCCGACTGAACGCACAGTAAAGCACGTGTGCCTTGTTCTCCAGGAAGACAGGTATTCATTCCAAACCTGATGTTTAACTGCATGGGCAGCGTCTTTTTGTTAGTACTGAGCCCAAATTCATATGACTAATTTTGGACTATGAGCTAACCTTCATACAACACATGAAGTATTTGAAACACAAGTGCATAAAAGCAATTAGTGTTCTTAAAGGTTTGTCACGCACAACGTAGGGAAGTTACAAGAAGTGTTCAATGAGTATAAAAGCCTCATACGTACCGCCTAGTCTATGGGGCAAGAGCATATCAGTCTGCGACACCTACTGCCCTTAAAATGCTTGGCCCTGTTCATCATTTAGGCATTCGTCTCTCTATAGGTGCCTTTCACACAATCCCCGGGGAAAGGCTGAACGTGGAATCGAACGAATGGTCGCTCCTTCTACAGAGATGTTACATGTCTTTTAAATAGTATCCATATGTACACGCAGGCAAGGTTCACCCGTCACATTCCACAATTAGTGACATGTCTCGCCTTGTGTGTTTGAGAAACGACTTTCTATAAGACAGCCCTACTCACTCAGTGTAGGGAGCCTTGCGAAGGAAACCGGTGTGCCACTTGAACACCCCTGGATGGCACACGCAGTATGCCTGCCACCCTGGCAGTGGCAGGCAATAGACTGCGACGTGTCTTTTTAAGGGTTATGAAGCACACGCCGCCTTTGCCCCGCTGCGGTGGTCTAGTGGCGAAGGTACTCGACTGCTGACCCGCAGGTCACAGGATCGAATCCCAGCTGCGGCGGCTGCATTTTCGATGGAGGCGAAAAATGCTGAGGCCCGTGTGCTCAGAATTGGGTGCACGTTGAAGAACGCCTTGTGGCCGAAATTGCCGGAGCCCTCCACAGCGACGTCTCTCATAATCATATGGTGGCTTTTGGACGATAAACCTAACATAGGACTCAATCAACGAAGCTCGCGCTGATTGCACATATTCATAAATACTTCTTGGAGTTACAAAATATATACACGTGGTCCTAAGTCCAACACTTCTGTCTGGTACGCAGCCGTCGGCCCATCTTTTTCGGAAGCTGGTGTCCTGCACTGTCATACAAGTAATTTCACCAGTGAAGCTGATGTCATACTTGCGGCTGGTAAACACATAAACAAATGAAACTACTCAAGGCAATATACGGCAATATACACAAATCTCCTAATCGTAGTAAAAGCTCTGAAAACTCTTAAAAATCACAAAAACCCTGTTTTTGTCTCGCTTTATTGGCTCTTAAGCACAGTATACTCATCCAAGCAGCATGTTGTAGTCTGTTGGAGGCCAGACTACCGCGAAATACAAGGCAACGTTTTGGTGGACCAGTTAGCGCTATCCACCAACAATATCGCCACCAATACATCGATACCAGTTGCTGCACTCGACTTGAAACCTTTTCGAAAGCGAAAGCTCAGGGGTTATTGGCAAAACACATGGGACACCCACACAGCTAAAAAACTGCATGTCATAAGGCCGCAACTTGGTCATTGGCTAGAGTATCAAAATAATGCCACACAGATTTAATACATACAAGGTTAGAAGCAGGACACCCATACACTACACAATCATTTCTTTTCTCTGGTGGCGCTCCACCTTTGTGTGATAGATATGGAGAAGCGCTCACTGTACTTCACATTCTGAGCCAGTGTAAACAATTAGACACGCTAAAAAGACAGCACTTTTCATCACCCTACTGACAGATGATACCACTCCATCCTGCATTGTTTGTCGGTGGGGAACCACTTTTCACACCTAAATCGTGGTTAGCTTTTTTCAGAGAAGTTTGTACATTTCATATCATATGCCCGTGCATTTCATAGCACGACCTCTCCAGAGAGGTCTCCGCTGCTGTGGCTACACTCAACAAAGCACTTGCCTCAAAGCCCTTGGACGCAAGGGTGTGAACTATCGAGGCACTTGTGCTAGTGCCGTACATCTCCACCATGGTTTTTATTATCACAAACTTCATCATCCAATAACACCACACATGTTTTATGGCATGGCCATGATTTTATTACGTCTGTGTTTTTACCCGCCTTTTGGTGAGGAACCTTAAGGCGCTTAAGGATCAGCTAGTCACAATTATTGTCCCCATCTCTCGTCCTGTTAACTGGCGCTCTTTGGCCATCAAATGGCTCTTGCGCCACAAACCACCAAACAACATCATCACTCTAACTGCAGTACCTCATATATAAGTCCTATTCATACTGAACCGCACACTCGAGTTCACGTAAGCATCCTTTAATATAAACGTTTCTTTAAATCAAAAGTAAAATTATCTCTGGAAAATACTACCGCATCACACCACATATCAATTGACAAATCCCTGCGGTTAGTGGCGGCACTGTCACGTGTGCCCTTCAGGAGCGAACGGTTTCTTCTCCCAATCTGCAGGTCATTGTATCATTTGTGGGTTAGTGTCTTCCAGAAAAAGAAACTTCTCTGCGTTGCTTTAAAGAAATATAGCGCCTTCCAAGGCAGAATTCAGGCTTAACCATGTTATAGTGGTTATAAAAACATACAGATTTTGTATTTATATTAAACGCAGAATCTTTGTAACGTGTTGCACCGTCGTTGCGCAGAAAACTTTATGAACAATAAAATGAAAGCTAACATAAATTTTGTTTGCAGAACGAGGCTACCTACATGTATCTCTAGCACCTTCCTTGTTTTCCAGGGTCTAGGCAAGCGTTATCTGCCACTACTGTGCACTGCCACGTGCCGTAGCCACTCTAAAAAAATACTAAGGTGTTTTATTAAGCACTTTGCCCACTTTTAGTTTTATTCCACTGTGGAGAATCTGCTGTCTACAGAGAGTGGCATTCTCTTACAACCAAAACACAGCGTCATCTGCACTTGGGCACAATTCTTGTGGTGCCCACTTCATAGCCATGTCTATTTCACCGGAGCACGACCAGTTACGCAAAAAAAATGACGTCATGACAATTAAGAACACATTAATGCATTCAAACATCCAGCACATTTTATTTGTAGGAGAAAGAAAGTGGACAAAATGTGCAGTAACAGGACTCCTGAATAAATTTTACAAGCATCAAACTTTGTACGAACGTGTTCAAATGTTTGAAGAACAATGCAGGGAATGCGTACTGACTTGTGAGGTGCATCGGGCGTGCGGCTGCATCAAACATAATTCAAGGCCTAACGGGGTTTTAGAATACGAAGGGCCTCCAAGTTGTCCGTCCAAAAGCAGTTCTTTTCGGGCAGTGCTAATTGCGGCGAAACCGGTTCCGTGTTTTTCATTTGTGTCGAGTGTAGTGGAAGCTGCATGGCGTCAAAATAACCTTGTGGAAGAAGTCATGCTAGAGTATGGAGTAGTCCTGACTTTCTAGCTTTTTTTCGAAGTGGTGCATTATTCAGCCAGTTTGACATGCAAGCGTTTTCCCACCCAAGCAAGCGAAGTTTCCCTCCAATCGAAGCAGCATTGATTTGACGTTATCGACTCTCTCCCCTGCCTGAGCGTTTAAAAACATAAAAATGAACATTTGCGAAAGCCATTTTCTAATTTCGATGTTTCTATTAAACTGCATGTGGCTGAAAACAGATTTCAAGTATGACCACGAGCGTTTAAGGCAGGAAAAATACGTCAAAGAAGAGCCATATTATAAATGTAGTCATACGCTGAGCTATCATGCTGACATACCTTTGTCCACAGCCAGGAATTCCGACAGTACTGTATGCTGTTTCGTTTACAAAGTCAGAGAATAATTTCTGAATGTTCTACAGCAAAAATAAATATAGTACTCAACAACTCACAGTGCATTTCACCAGTTTCTGTAGCAAATATGATGTAGCAGTGTTCGGGACCTACTATTTTTATGAGGGCTGCTCCTGAGAAGATTCTAGGTTGAATTTTCGGTACATCAGAAAGACAAGTATCAGCTCAGATCAACCATGCGCGCCACAACCAGCATGTAACCTTCCTGTGGAATTAGCTTTTTGAGTGGTATGAGGTTACTATTAAAACACTATGAAGAAAGTTCAAGGCACTGTGACACTTTATGACCATGATTAAAAACACTGCCCATCGGTAGTCGAGCCTCCTGTTAACATAGAGCAATATATTGTAGCGCAGCACACGGTATATAGATTAACAATGTATTCTCACTCAGCTTATTATTGCTTTTGCTTCTCTCGACAGATGACGCTGCATATTAGGCTTACCAGCGGCTTCCAACCCACGCTTCGCTGTGCCAAAGCGCGGGCGTCGTACTAGGCCATTTCAATTTCTGTTACCGCAAAGTGTTTATTATATGGTTGCAGCACAGCTACAATAAATTATTTCTGCTATGGTTATTACGTCCTAAATGTACACTAGCAGGTGGCAAAAAGCAACGTCGCCGAGAGTCAAACCTATGACCCCTCGCTCTGCAACGCATGACACAAGTGGATTTATTAATAAAGCACACGTTTTTCAGCTTATGATGGTGAGCCACTTATATACTTCTTATGTAAAGAAAGCGCCAGGTCTACACGGAACACAAAGGACAGTCGGTGTAGAGGCTAGAAGAGCCGCCTTTCTACAGCTTTTATACACTTTTAGGTCTACTTCTACAAGCAAACTTGTAGGGCCTGCAGGGTTCCCACTACGCCATCTATCGTCATACGCTTTTGTATAGCGGGGATACGTCCACTTTGATATTATTTGAAAAGTTTTCTTTAGAAACGACAATTCGTCAATTATTCGTCAAAAATAGAGGTTGGCCATGTACGTATCATCTTACCACAAGGACTGGAAGAACGTTCTTCCCTCCATTACCTATGCGTATAACACGGCCAAACTTTAGACAACTGATTACAGTCCTTTTTACATCTTTTACACACGCTCACCGTTAAGCTGCATCGATACTATTCTATCATTTTACTTCCATAGCGCCTATAATCTGATTTTAAAAAACCGAACACTGATTTACTGCATGCGCCAATCTAGGTTATTTCTGACGGTTTGAATTGCACTATATACGTGTACATACATAGCAGCCCTACTGAATATTTCCGTATGCGTGGCTCCGCACATACGCTATTACTGGACTACAAAAAGCCGTATAATACGGAAAGTTCCGCAGATAAGGAAAGCCCAGGATTCGGAAAGGTCCACACATAAGGAACGCCGCATGATGCGGAAAGATCTGCAGATAAGGAAAGCTGTAATAATTATGCAGAAATGAAATGACCATCCGAATCTGGTGCAAAGCAAAATAATGTGTATATTGAATAGACATCCACATCTTGAGTACATGTACTACTGTGTAAAAATCACAATATTTCTTAAAGATGCATGGTGAGGCATTGAATCCTCGCCATCTTTCCAATCGTCGTGATGCGGAAGCAAAATTAGCTTTTAAATAAAGTACGTTATAAAGCTACTAAATTAACATGGTAGTGATCATGAATAGTGGTTACATTGCAACACATTAATGCAGTATTCAATGCAAGACTTAAAAAAATTATTGTTACTATTTTCAATACAGAAGCATTAGTATACACATCAGCCCTGCTACAATCAACATATTTTTATTTGTCTGTATGCCACAGCTGTGAATAGCAACATTGCAGTGTTGATGGTACACAAATGAGGTTACGACACCGTAATTTCACAAGCTCCACCTAAGCCACAGAATGGTGCCACAAAACAGAATGTAACAGCAATTTCGGAACAAAATTTTAAACATAAATATTAATCATAGCACTGTTAAAGTGTGGCGCTCTGTTTATCTCATCAATGCCTTGTGGAGATCGACGAAATGCTGCTTGAGGCTCCGGCAACACTGCAAACTTGGGAGGTCACTGCCATAAAAATTATGTGTCCTTCATAGGCACCTGAAAATATAAATGATTGACACAAATAATGTCAGACACACAAGTTAGCACCTTAGTTCATATGCACAAGAAATATAACACACAGAATGAAACTGAAAACGTAAGGCAGACAATCCTTCATGTTATGCATTATGAAATATAGAAGAAAGAATTGTGTAAATTAGTTCCGCCACATGAAAGAAAACAGCATGCTTACCACAGTGAAAATAACTAGGTTGTTGCCGCGAGTTTCAATAGTAGAGATAATCTATCTATATCTCCTTATAAAATTATTATTTAAATGCTGTCAATTTGCTGAACAATTTGCTGAACAATTTGCTGAAAAGTTTGCTGAACAAATTTGAGAGGTAAATGCTGAACAATTTTGAGAGGTTAACCTATGCAAATTATGAAGGATAAAATCACCATGAAAGCGAGCAGGATGAGGCAGGTGCCAATAAAAATCTGTGCAAGCCAGACTATTATAACCGAACTGCACAGAAATAGGGGAGCAAGAGTAACGAAAATTCGGCTGCTGACCCGCAGGTCACGGTAAAAAATCCCGGCTGCAGAGGCTGCATTTCCGATGGAGGCAGAAATGCTGTAGGCACGGGTGCTCATATTTGGGTGCACGTTAAGGAAACCATGTGGTCAAAATTTCCAGAGCCCTCCACTACGGGGTCTATAATAATTATATAGTGGTTTTTGGACGCGAAACCCCACATATAAGTCTCGAATAACAGAAATAAACTGCCAACAGAAAAGTTGGGTGCATGTACTATCTGTAAGTGCTTACACATTACTACATAGAGCATGGTCATTCCATTAAAGATACCGATATTGAAAATAACTCCTCTATTAGGAATGTCTAAGGTGAGGTTGAACGGAACGACTCTATAAAAAGTGACCCTATTATGACATCACGTTTTCTTATAACAAAATTGACTTGGACTCTGAAATATCATTATGCAAGAAAAAATCTTTAAAAGACCAATCAAGTTTGAAGTCATAATTTTTTAATATGGCTACTCTGACTATAACCAAAAAATTGAGCTCAACAAGGCTAACGTTAGATTTTAAGGCCTATGATCACTTGACAATGAACTATACCACAAAAAGCACAGCGTTCAGGCAAAGCACCACACAAAAAAAGAAAGCAGACCTTTTTGTTATTACCTAACATGCCTTTAAATTGGTATTTTTACCTCCACTTGCCGCTTTTCATCTAAGTAACTGATGTGAAACAATTTAGCTGAAAATGCACTGTGCCTCCAACACCTGTTGGCTGAATCTGAATATTTAAAAATGGTGAAGCTTGCACTTAATGAGGCTCCACAAGCCTTGGAACAGCGAGACTGCATGACTCTTAGGACTACTTTGGTTACTTGTGTTTTGTTTCTGGGCAAAGCATGAAGACAAGGGCCTAATTGAATTGCTGCTAACAAAAAATGCTTTCGAAATTGCCCGAGCGTCAAAGGATGCTCAGAAATTTGTTTTTTCCACTGGGCAATTCTACACTAAACATTCATACCATACTGCCTGGCGGCCATCACAGATATATAGTTTAAAAATTGGTGGTAACTTACTCTCTTCAAAACAGTTATTTGCTGTAATATTTTGAAGAGAAAAAAGTAGTGGCCACGTGGGTACCTTCAGAGTTTCGCAGAATGTCGTGGGGGTGTTATTTGTGAGAAAACTTTTAAAGTACCACTTCTTCTTGCCATATCGAATTTCATGTGCATAATAAGTAAAGGTGCTTCTTTAAAGTATTTAAAGCCGAGTAACTAATGTGCAATTTTTCCGCTACGTAGGGTTTGAAGAACTCAGCTAAAGTGTTTATCGTTTGCATTTCTTCTATGGCAATACTGCACTTTGCATGAACATTTGAGCCATAAATACTCACTCCGCAGAAGGTGTATTTTACGAAAAAAAAATTTTAGGTCCAGATTACAAATATCCCTATATAATCGTTTTTTCCACATTGAGATGCAATTTTCAGTAAGTGTATAATTGAAAACTACTTTTATGTGTAAGTTGAAAGCAAATAAACAGTTATTGTTATATGGCAAGTGTTATCATAACAATTTTCGTTTCAATGAAGAAAATGATTTTTGAGGTCTCCTATTGAGGGCCATGGGGAACTTTGGAACGGCAGCTGTCGTATATCAAATGCGAAAACAGCCATCAATAGGAAACTTCAAAAATTATTTTCTTTAAAACAAAAAGTGTAAAACAAAAGTGTAAACACAACTTACCATATAAAGAGAACTGGTTTCTTGCTTCTGATGTGGCAAAAAAAATTGCACTAATGTTACTGAGCTTTATGCACTACACACAATCACCTTTACTTAATACCTAGACCAATTTTGGTGTAGAAGAAGCAGTGTTTTTGAAATACTTTTTTTACAAACAACACCCAGACAACACCCAGGGAAGTCCAGCAGGCACCAAGGTGGCCTAATATTTTGTTCTCTGCGATATATTTTAGCCTTTTGCTGTTTTCAATACAGTAAACGAGCACAATACTTTCTCTTTCAAAACACATTTAGGATGGTTAGCAGAATGGCTGGGATGTTTTTCGTGGAATTGCATCACTGCCAGTGTTTATTATTCAAAAGCTCAAGCTATCACCTCTCTGTTACTGCCTTACATACAACGCCTGCATAGGAAAGAAAAAGAATGGCAGGTCTGACAAAGTTCACAAGGCATGATATTTTCCTGTAGGATAAATTCATTACCATACACACCAGAAAATAACATTCATTTTGAGTAGTCCAAGACACAAGCTGTATACCAGTATACTAAGAGCCAAGTGCAAACTTTTCATTTGATTATGTGTGGTGATAGAAAGAAAGCACTTATTACAAGACTGATCAGCCTGTAATTGAACTGAATGAAGTACAATGCACTGTTTAATCCAACGCCACATAGGCATGTTTGCAATAGCGAAGCCATGTGAAATTGATTTATGCACTAGATAGGACAATGCAAATGTAAAAAAAGTAAAAGAAAGAAAAGAAGGAAAAAAAAGAAGAAAAGGGGGTTACAAAGAAGCAGCAGTGTAGCACACTACTTTTACTTTGCATCCCCCTTTTCTTTCTTCTTTTCTCTTTTCTTTTTTTCACATTTTTTTTGCTTCCCCTACTCCCAATCTCCGACTAGAAAACACTTTGCATCATCGCAATATAATTTGAAAAAAAAAGCGAGGGCTGCACTCTTCTGCGTTATAGGTTTTTTTTTCAGACATTTCCAACAGGCACACACACCTACACCAAAAGACGATGTCATTACTAACACTATTTAAACTAACATGCCAAGGATGACAAGGTGACTTGTAAAAAATAGGTCCTCCTATCACAACATCGGCCAGCCTGTCTAAGGCACTTCCGCTGTTCACCCTGATTACCCCACTAGATGCTTACATCTGTCGACTCGCATCTTCATTTTGGATAACTCTAAGACGAGCTTACATTGATGAATACGCACGAAAGTTTAGTGATGTATCATGCATCACATTAGCCAACTGTGTTAAAAAATATTGATAGGTTGCTTCCAGGTTTTTTATACTACAATACGGTGCTTGAAGTAGCCTGGAACTGCGTAACATCTTCTATGCACATGAATGAGATTGACAACGTAATGCACAACATGCTTAAGAATATTGCGGGAAACATGATAACGACAAAATGACTAGCCACCCAAATTTTTCGCTGTACATGTTTAAATATTCATGTTCACCGAAATGAGGTGCTTATGATTACAAGCCGAAAAAACCTACAAGTAAGGCCTTGGGGCCTTACGTGTAGGTTTTTACACGTAAGTATACGTGTAGCATTTTTCTGTGGAGGGCTTTACACCCACTAGTGAGGAACAAAACTCCTGTACAATGAAGAATGTTGGCAGCTCTCAGTTATTGAAAAAACTAATGCAGGTAATCTTCCCTGACACATCTGTAAATTTACAGATGTGACGAAGCTTCTGTCATTTGTAGCAGTAACTCCGACAGGACCAGTGCGAAAATTGGCACTACTTGACAAGACAAATGTCCAAACATGCCTGCCCGACTCCCTCTAGCCATCCCGACTGAATCTGACATGATTTCTTGACTGCTGGCTGAACAAAACTAAAACCAGTGAAGCACTCACAATACACAGCGTGATGTTCCTCTGGAGTGGCCAACTTCGTCTTCCACGATGAAAGAGCAGCACAGTGGCACTCCTTGCAATGGTTTTCAATGCCACACAGTGACTTTGCTGTTCCTGTCGAAGAGAGCTTGGGGAGCATAAAGGGTGCTTGTTCTTTTCGGGGGGCTGTGGCCACTCGTCGTTTTCTGCTCAAGGTCAACCTGCACTAAGTTGTAGATGAGGCTTTAGGAGTTGTATATATTGTTATACAAACTTTTGCAGAACCCGCATTTCCTTGTGGCATACTGAAGAATTTCTTATAAAACTTAAGGCCTCGCATAGGCAAACATTTACAATTGATCCGAAGATGCACTTGACTTTAAAGCAGCAAGTTTGTTATGTAGTGTGTATAAAGAAAGGTCATTCAGCAGAACCACTACAGTTGCACACGGAAACAACTTTAGCTGGAACCTGTGGGCCGCTTTCATAGCATAGCTTAAGCTAACACTGATCGTGCAACGATAAGAAAACTGTGCAAAAATAGCGTGATCGATTTCAGGCAGCACTGAGGGGTAGGGCACGAATCTATCGTTCTACTCATGAGCAATGCACAAAATTCAACAGCAGTACCAACCCATTCAGCTAAAACTTTATATTACGATTTCCTCATTAAAGAGACTGACAAGTCACCAGAATGTGTGATTGGAGGTGGAACTCGTAATCCGTAAATTGAACTGCATTTTTTGCAACTTGAGTGGCATTTCCTTTTAAAATTGCACTTAAAAAGCCAAAAATCAGTATGCCAAGCAGCCTGTGTGTTTACTGCAAATAAGTTGATGCGTCCGTATCCTTCCATATTTTCTTCAAAAAGTCTTTCGTAAACGCCGTACAACTTCCGTATGTTTCCATAAAAATCCGTATCTTTTCCGTATAGCTCATAAGGAACTCATGTTTTCCGTAAGATTTCATACAGAATTTTTCAGTGGAGTAGTGGCTAAAGTACTCAGCAGCTGACTCACAGGTCGCGGGATCGAATCCCGACTGTGGCGGCAGCATTTTCGATGGAGGTGGAAAAGGCGGAAATCACAGGGTCTGCAACGCACCACGAGATTGGCCTACATTACCTTGAGCTTGTTGATAAAGTGAGGGGCTTGGATTTCACTACCCTGGCTGTCGTTGTGCCTGGAACTCGTCAGCCTTTGCTGTCACCACCACAGCAACGACCATGTGCATCATCATTTTTTTTTCATTTGCCCCGCCGCGGTGGTCTAGTGGCTAAGGTACTCGGCTGCTGACCCGTAGGTCACGGGTTTGATTCCCGGCTGCGGCGACTGCATTTCCGATAGAGGCGGAAATGTTGTAGGCCCGTGTACTCAGATTTGGGTGCACGTTAAAGAACCCCAGGTGGTGAAAATTTCCGGAGCCCTCCACTACGGCGTCTCTCATAATCAAATGGTGGTTTTGGGACGTTAAACCCCACAAATCAATCAATCATTTTTTCATTTCTACCCTTTCTTGCTTTAGTGTTGTTCTACTTGCAAGTAAGCTTCTCATTATGACAAGTGTGGTGCATAATAGTAATCAATTATTCACATTTTCTCAGTCCTGTGAGGATATGTTCACACATTACTTTTATGTGTGCTCGTCAGCCTTCTGAAATAATGCACACAACAGCTACCACGTGGCTTTATTTCATCAAACAAGCCTGCCATCAAATATATATATATAAGTATATATATATATATATTGTTCTAGTATCATTGACCCATTTGATGCAATGTTTCATTCAAAATGATGTTTTTTGTAATGTGTGCAACGTTATTATTCTCTGCTTTGAAAACATGACACCATGGTTTCACAACGTGCAATTATTTACAAAAAGTGTGTGCCATCATAGGATTGGCGAAAGTATGAATAAAATAATTTTTTGCACAGTTCTCATTTGAAAAAAAAAGACTGCGTACTTATTATTTCACATTACTTCAGCATTTACAATA
Organism: Rhipicephalus microplus; assembly: GCF_013339725.1. Lineage (NCBI taxonomy): Eukaryota > Metazoa > Arthropoda > Arachnida > Ixodida > Ixodidae > Rhipicephalus > Rhipicephalus microplus. The sequence continues at coordinate 40,107,886 of NC_051175.1, forward strand.
TTGTCACGGAGTCGTGACGCGGCCGAAGACAGGAAACTTCGTGTTGGGATTTAACTGTTTATTTGGGTGAACCTGTGCCCGGTAAAGGGAAAGTCTAATTACAGCAGCAGTCTTGCACAGACAGCAGTCTTGGACTGATAGCGGCGAACGGAGCGTCGGCATTCGATCAACAACTGACAAGCTTTGAAGCGCGTCGGCATTTATACCCTTGCCATCGAATGTTCTAACGATATCGCTGGTGGTGGCGTAGGTACCAGAACAATCTGTGCCGTTCGCACAGTGGGCGTGATCTTATCGAAATGATCTACTACAGTCCGGAACCTTCTAGAAAACTGCAGGCGCGGTTTGCGCTGAGAATCATGCGGTGTTTTCGGACGATAAAAAACTTGGGAAATGGAACGTGGCATTGCCCCCCTCTGAAAAAAGGCATTGTCCCGATGCTTTAACTAAAGATGAAGGTACAATAATAATGCAAGAAAGTACAATTATAAATTACAATACAACAATAATACAAAAAACAATGTTTCAGTTTGTTAACCTGCATGAAACGGCTTCAGGCGCGCGACATGGACGACTTCAGGTCGCGATCGGCGTCGTTGAGAGTTCGTGGTACCGTCGGGGACAACCTCGTAATCAAGTGGGCCGAGACGTCGAACCACCTTGTACGGTCCGAAGTACCGTCGCAGAAGCTTTTCACTTAGTCCACGTCGGAGTATCAGCGCCCACACCCAAACACATTCCCCAGGCTGGTATTCCACGAAGCGTCGTCGAAGGTTGTAACGGTGACTGTCGGTCGTCTGTTGATTCTTGATACGGAGACGCGCAAGTTGTCGGGCTTCTACGGCGCGTTGAAGGTACTCGCTCCCATCGAGGTTTTCTTCGTCGGTGACGTTGGGTAACATGGCATCGAGCGTCGTTGCCGGACTCCTTCCGTAGACCAATTTGTAAGGAGATATCTGCGTCGTCTCCTGCACCGCCGTGTTGTATGTGAAGGCCACATACGGAAGAATGGCATCCCACGTCTTGTGTTTGACATCGACGTACATTGACAGCATGTCGGCGATCGTCTTGTTAAGCCGCTCGGTGAGGCCGTTGGTCTGTGGGTGGTACGTTCGTCCGGCGGTGGTTTGTTTGCTGTATGCCAAGATCGCTGGAGTTAAATCGGCAGTAAATACCGTTCCTCTGTAGGTGATTAGGACCTCCGGGGCGCCGTGACGTAGGACGATATTTTTGACGAAGAACATAGCTACCTCGGATGCACTGCCTTTTGGCAGGGCTTTTGTCTCGGCGTAGCGGGTGAGGTAGTCGGTAGCTACCACGATCCACTTGTTTCTAAAAGCCGACGTCGGGAACGGCCCCAGTAGGTCCATACCAATCTGCTGAAAAGGTCGGCAAGGTAGATCAATTGGCTGCAGAAGTCCCGCTGGCCTTGTCGGCGGTGTCTTGCGTTGCTGACAGTCCCGGCATGTCCTCACATAACGAGTGACGTCGGTGGTAAGACGTGGCCAGCAGTACCTTTCTTGTATCCTCGCGAGCGTGTGAGAAACACCGAGGTGCCCTGCGTCGGATCGTCGTGCAGGGCCTGCAGGAGTTCTGGTCGCAGAGCTGAAGGCACCACAAGGAGGTACTTAGCTCGAAGCGGTGAAAAGTTTTTCTTTTGTAGAAGACCGATTGTAGAAAGAACGACGCAAGTGCGCGCTTGAATACCTTCGGGACTTCGGCGGTTCTACCTTCGAGGTATTCTTTTAGGGCCTTAAGTTCCAGGTCGGCCCGCTGTCGTTCAGCGAAGTCGTCGGTAGTTATTGTTCCCAAGAAGTAGTCGTCATCCGGGTCATCGGGTAGCGGTTGGTCGACAGGCGCACGAGATGTACAGTCAGCGTCGGAGTGTTTTTGCCGGACTTGTAAATGACAGTAATGTCATATTCTTGAAGTCTCAGGCTCCATCGTGCGAGGCGACCTGAAGGGTCCTTCAAGGTGGCTAGCCAACACAAGGCGTGGTGGTCGCAAACAACTTTGAAGGGCCTGCCGTAGAGGTAGGGGCGAAATTTTGACGTAACCCAGATGATGGCGAGGCACTCCTTTTTTGTTGTGGAATAATTTGCTTCTGCTTTGGATAGCGATCGCCTGGCGTAACTAATAACCCTTTCAAGCCCGTCAGCCCTCTGCACAAGAACGGCGCCAAGACCTACGCTGTTTGCGTCAGTATGTATTTCTGTCTCGGCGAATTCGTCGAAATGGGCAAGTAACGAAGGCGTCTGGAGGCGATGTTTAAGCTCCTGGAAAGCGTGTTCCTGTGGCGTTTCCCACTTGAACTCCGCGTCGGCCTTGGTAAGGTTAGTGAGAGGATCGGCGATGCGGGCGAAGTTTTTCACGAACCGCCTATAATAGGCGCACAGGCCCCGAAATCGGCGCACGGCCTTCTTGTCAGTGGGCGGCAGGAAGTCGGCGATGGCGGCTGTTTATCGTGGACCGGGACGAACTCCAGAGTTGCTGATAACGTGCCCCGAAAACAAGAGCTCCTCATACGCAAATCTGCACTTTTCTGGCTTCAATGTGAGTCCTGACGTTTTGATGGCTTGAAGTACAGCTTCAAGGCGCCGAAGATGCTCGTCGAAACTCGAGAAAAACACGACGACGTCATCCAAGTATACAAGGCAAGTCTGCCACTTCAGTCCCGCCAGTACTGTATCCATAACGTGTTGAAAAGTTGCAGGCGCTGAGCAAAGGCTGAAGGGCATCACCTTAAACTCGAAGAGGCCGTCCGGTGTTATAAACGCCGTCTTCTCTCGGTCTCTTTTGTCGACTTCGATTTGCCAATAGGCAGTCTTGAGGTCCATTGACGAGAAGTACTTGGCGTTATGGAGCTGATCAAGTGCGCCGTCTATTCGTGGGAGAGGATACACGTCCTTTCTTGTGATTTTGTTCAGCGGCGATAATCGACGCAGAAACGTAGGGTCCCATCCTTTTTCTTCACTAACAACACGGGGGATGCCCATGGACTCTTGAACGGCTGGATAATGTCATATCGCAGAATTTCATCAACTTGTCTCTTCATGGCCTCACGTTCTCGCGTCGAAACCCTGTAGGCGCGGTTTGCGCTGAGAATCGTGTGGTGTTTCGGAACGATAACAAAAACTTAAGAAATGAAACGTGGCAATATAGAAAAAATGTACTGGAAAAGCTGGACCCTCTGTTTCTGTATGGGTTGTACACTTCCGAAAAAAACAGAACAGTGGATGTGCCACAGAAGGTCACTGAGTATAGTTGGTGTGCGTTGCTTAGACAGGAAGCGAAAAGACAGTGCGCAGGCACGCTGCAAGCGACGGTAACAATTGTCGACAACTGCAGGATGGCAGCAGCAACAAAAGTGATACTGGTGCACCGTGGCTACAGTGCTTGATTGTAGACCTGGATCACTCAAGCATGGTCAACGTTTTTGAGGTGTACTTCGATGGAGCTGGAATTGAAGAGGCCTGCGTAGCATTTACATGCACAATAAAACACCTGAGATGTTCAATTTTTTTCAAAGACCGAAAGTGAAGTGTGCCTCGTAATCATATTGTGGTTTCAGCTCATAGAACGTTTGAAATAATTTTAATTACAAGAAACTTTACCAATATGATTTCCTCCCAGTGATTGGGCTAGCCTCTGTTGCTGGGTCATAATTCTTTGCTAAGTTTCCGGAAACACCATGGCAGCTGATCACATAAAATGTCACTACTAGACTTGTGGACGTCGGTCCCATTACTGCTGACAGCTGTGGTTGTGAGAGCAACTGAGAGCGAAACAGAAAAACACTATTTTACTTGATATCATGTTGATGTTAAAAAACCACAGAGAGTCAAGCTCTTGCAACGCAGCACAAATATTTCAGAACTGTGGTGGCTGCTCCAAGTGGTCCAGTCCCCGGGGCATTCATCTTGGGTTGTGCGGCTGTTGCTGCCCTGTAATGCCAAACAAGCTTTTAACGCAGTTGCAGAGAGCTTGCCCACACAAGTACACTCAGTGGGCTCACTTTCCCTCTCTAAGTCGAGGTTGGAGGTCATCTACGAGAGAGCTGCCGCGCTTGCTGTTCTCGTCCCCACTGTTATCGCTGAGACTGTCAAAACCTATGTCACCTATGTCACCTTAGACTTAGGTCAGACTGTCAAATTTATGTCACCAACAGATGTGCAACACTGTACATGCAGCAACAATACTGAAAGAACGTTCCGGTGCGTAGGGGGGTGGTAAGGTGCCGCTGAATGCAGCAAAAACGGCTCCTCAGTAGCCCAATACAATGCTTCACCATGAAATGTAATAAAGCGTGTGCAGTGCTGTACTTGACTTCTGCACTATCCATCTGAGGACGACCATTCACTAGGACCACAAGCCAAGCCTCGAGGGTGTAGTTGTCGTCACCTGCAGAAATAAGAATTGTGTTGTAAATACTGCGGAAATCATCGTAATATCTTGAGGCTCGTTGACCCTAGGATACAAACAACTGAAGCCGTGATACCTGACTTGCCTGCATTGACCCCGTATTATGCAAAACATGGCTACTATGATGCGGTGGTCATCCCTACTGAAACGTTCCGTATGATGCGGAGACCGCAAGTACGGAATTATTGGAATATGAAAGGCGTATGATGCGGACTCCGCATAAGACGTATGATGCGGACTCCGCATAAGACTTATGATGCGGACTCCGCAATTATGGAAAGACGTAGCATGCAGAAATTACTGAAATGTGTGCATGTTACGTCTGAATCTAGTGCAAAGCAATATAATATGTAAATTGAATAGACGTCCACATCTTGAGTACATGCAATACTGTGCACAAATCATAATATTTCTTAAATGTGCATGATGAGGGATGGAATCATCGGCATCTTTCTAATTGTCGTGATGCTGAAGCAAAATTACCTTTTAAATAAAATACATTACAAAATAATAAATTATCATGCTAGCGATTATAAATGGTGGTTACTTTGCAACACATTATTGCAGTGTTCTATGCAAGACCTAAAGAACTTATAAAGTTATTATTATCAATAGAGAAGCATTATTATACACATCAGCCCTGCTACAATCAATATATTTTTTATTTGTCTGTATGCTCCAGCTGTGAATAGTGACATTGCAGTGTTGAGGGTACACAAATGAGGTGACTGCACCGTAATTTTACGAGCTCCACCTAAGCTACAGGATGGTGGCACAAAACACAATGTAACAGCAATTTTAGAACCAAATGTTTAAACATAAATAATAATCATAGCACTGTGAAATTGTGGCGCTGTGTTTGTCTCATGAACGCCTTGTGGCGATCGGCGAAATGCTGCTTGAGGCTCCGGCACCACTGTAAATTTGGAAAGTCACTGCCATAGAACCTCTGTGTTCTTCATAGGCACCTGGAAATGAAAATAATTGGCACAAATTATGTCAGAGACACATGTTAGCACATTAGTTCACATGCACAAGAAATATAACACACAGAATGAAACTGAAAATGTAAGGCACACAATCCCTCATGTTATTCATGTGTGAATAATAGAAGGAATGAGTGTATAAATTAGTTCTGCCACATCAAAGAAAACAGCATGCTTATCACAGTGAAAATAACTAGGTTGTCACGATTTTCAACGGTAGAGATAATCGATATGAAATTATGATGTAAATGCTTCCTGCGCAGTAAAATTTAGGAACTGCAAGTGAAAGCTCTCAATGTACATTTAATAGTGTGCGCATGTACATCTGCTGCCTTTATAGTATACAGTTTGTGCACAAAATTGGCATCTTGAACAATTTTCAGAGTTAAACCTATGCAACTTATGAAGGTTAAATTCACCATGAAAGCAAGCAGGACCAGGCAGGTGCCATTATAAATCTGTGCAAGCCAGATAACTATAACCGAACTGCACACATATAGGGGAGCAAGAGTAACAGAAATCTGCTGCTGACCCGCAGGTCGCAGTATCAAATCCCGGCTCCATTTCCGATGGAGGCAGAAACGCTGTAGGCACGTGTGCTCAGATTTGAGTGTACGCTAAAGAACCCCAAGTGGTCGAAGTTTTCAGTGCCCTCCACTACGGCGTCTTTCATAATCATATAGTGGTTTTCGGACGTGAAACTCCACATATAAATCAAGAATACCAGAAATAAACTGCCAACATAAAAGTTGGGTGCATGTTCTATCTGTAAGTGCTTACACCTTACTACATACAATGCTCATTCCATTTTAAATACCGATATTGAAAATACCTGCTCTATTAGGTATGTAAAAGGTAAGGTAGAACTTAACGACTCTACAAAAAGTGACCCTATGATGACATCACGTTTTCTTTATAACAAAATTGAATAAGACTCTGAAATATCATTATACAAGAAAAAAATCTTCAAAAGAACAATCAAGTTTGAAGTCATATATTTTTATTATGGCTACTATGACTATAACCAAGAAATCGACCTCAACAAGGCTAATGTTAGTTTTTAAGGCCTATGTTCACTAGACAATGAACTATACCACAAAAAGCACAGCGTTCAGGCAAAGCACCACACAAAAAAAGAAAGCAGTCCTTTTTGTTATTACCTACAATGCCTTTAAATTGGTATTTTTACCTCTACATTCTGCTTTTTATCTAAGTAACTGGTGTTAAACAAGTTAGCTGAAAATGCACTGTGCCTCCAAAACCTGTTGATTGAATCTGAGTTTTTTAAAAATGGTGAAGCTTGCACTAAATTAGGCTCCACAAGCCTTGGAACAGCGAGACTGCATGACTCTTAGGACTACTTTGGTTACTTGTGTTTTGTTTCTGGGCCTAAGCATAAAGACAGGGGCTTAACTGAATTGCTGCTAACAAACAAATGATTTCGAAATTGCCCGAGCGTCAAAGGATGCTCAGACACTTGTTGTTTTCGCACTGGGCTATTCTACACCAAACATACAAACCATACTGCCTGGCGACCATCACAGATCTATAGTTTACAAAATGATCGTAATTTACTCTTCTGAAAATAGTTATTTGCAGAAGTGTTTTGGAGAGAAAAAATAGTGGTCACGTGGGTACCTTCAGAATTACGCAGAATGTTTTGCGGGTGTTATTTGTGAGAAAAATTTCAAAGTACCGCTTTTTCTTGCCATATCAAATTTGATCTACATATAAATAAAGGTGCTTCTTAAAGTATTTAAAGCCGAGTAACTAATGTGCAATTTTTCCGCTGCATAGGGTTTGAAGAACTCAGCTAAAGTGTTTTGCAACTTGGCAATCTGTGAGCGGCAGGTTCAGCTGGGTTTAAACAAGGTCTCCAAATGGGCAGATGAAAACGGATTTCGACTTAACCCACAAAAAAGCACCTGTGTCTTGTTCTCTCGAAAGAGAGGCATGCACTCTGAACCTGACATTCGACTGAACGGGCCACGTCTGTCCGTCAAAGCCGAACATAAATTCTTAGGCTTAATCTTGGACAACAAGCTGACCTTCGTTCCGCACATCGAGAATTTAAAAATAAAATGTTTAAAAGCCAAGAATGTTATAAAAGTGCTGTCACGTACTACTTGGGGTAGTGATAGGCAATGCCTCATAAATCTGTATCGAAGCCTCATTTGCACCCGCTTAGATTATGGGGCCGTTGTTTATCAGTCTGCAACTCAAAGTGCTTTAAAGATGCTGGAACCCGTGCACCATTTGGGCATCCGCCTTTCTACGGGTGCTTTTCGCACCAGCCCTGTAGAAAGCCTTTATGTTGAGTCAAATGAGTGGTCGCTTCATCTGCAAAGAACCTACATGTCCTTTGTATATTTCCTTAAGGTGAAAGCAGACAAGAGGCACCCCTTATACTCTACTATTAATGACTTGTCGAGCTCCATTCTTTTTCAAAACAGGCCTTCCATGAGGCAGCCCTTCTCAGTTCGCCTGAAGGGTCTAGCTGAGGACACTGGAGTGTCACTCGAACACAGTTTAATGGCTCCTGTAGCATACCCGCCACCGTGGCAGTGGCAGACTATAGATTGTGATGTGTCTTTCCTAGAAGTTACTAAACATGCGCCTATTGCCCATATTCGAACATACTTCTTGGAACTTCAACACAAATATACAACACGTCCTGAGTTTTTTACAGATGCCTCTAAGTCTAACTCCTCTGTGTCCTACGCTGCTGTTGGCCCTTCCTTTTCGGATGCTGGCCCTCTACATCCAGGCACAAGTATCTTCACAGCGGAAGCTTACGCGATACTTGTGGCAGCTAAACACATCAAACAATCACAAATACAAAAAGCAGTAATTTATACAGACTCCCTCAGTGTGGTAACGGCTCTGCACAGTCTTAAAAAACAAAAAAACCCTGTCCTCGTTTCACTTTACTCCATTTTATGCACACTCTACACACTCAACCAACATATTGTAGTCTGCTGGGTGCCAGGGCACCGTGAGATTCAAGGCAACGTGAGGGCGGATCAGCTCGCTGCATCCGTCCACAAAAGCACTGCCCCTACACCCATATCAATCCCGGCCCTTGATCTTAAGCCGTCTCTCAAACAAAACCTCAGGGTATACTGGCAGAGCCAGCGGGATACACACACACAAAACAAACTACACGTTATTAAGCCACACCTTGGTCATTGGCTGCCCGTATCGAAATCGCGTCATACAGAGGTAATACTAACGAGACTCAGGATAGGACACACATACACGACACACACATATCTTTTGTCTGGTGGCAATCCACCATTGTGTGACAGATGTGGTGAAGCATTGACAGTCCTTCACGTGTTAATCCAGTGCAAACACTTAGAAACTCTAAGAAAACGACATTTTTCATTACCCTACCGACAGCATATACCTTTACACCCTGCAATGTTCGTCGGTAGGGAACCGCTTTTTAGTCATAAATCATTGTTAGCGTTTTTAAAAGAAATTCATATATTTCATATCATATACCCGGGCATTCCGTAGCACGACCTCTCTAGAGAGGTTTTTGCTGCGGAGGTTACACAAGAAAGCACTTGCCTCACGGCCCTTGGACGCAAGGGTATGAACGAGTGAGGCACTTGTGCTAATGCCATACATATCCACCATCGTCTTTATTATCACCAACTTTTGTCATCTATTCACACCACACACATCTTTCACGGCATGGTCATCATTTTATTACTTGTATGTTCTTACCCGCCTTATTGCGAGGAATTTTATGGTCCTTATACAGCCGCTTATCACAATCATTGTCCATATTTTTAGTAAGATGAAATGGCGCTCTTTGGCCAACAATTGGCCCTTGCGCCAAAAACACCATATATAATCATCATCATCATCATCAGCTAAAGTTTTTATCGTTTGCATTTCTTCTATGGCAATACTGCACTTTGTATGAACATTTGAGCCATAAATACTCACTCCGCAGAAGGTGTATTTCCCGAAAAAAATAATGTTAGGTCCAGATTACAAATATCACTATATAGTCGTTTTTTCCACATTGAGATGCAGTTTTCAGTAAGTGTATAATTGAAAACTACTTTTATGTGTAAGTTGAAGGCAAATAAACAGTTATATGGCAAGTGTTATCATAACAATTTTTGTTTCAATGAAGAAAATGACTTTTGAGGTTCCTACTGAGGGCCATGGGGAACTTTGGAACGGAAGCTGTCGTATATCAAATGATGAAAACAGGCATCATAAGAAAATTTCAAAAATTCATTTCTACTTTAAAACAAAAAGTAATCATCTAACTTGCCATATAAAGAGAACTGCTTCGTTGCTTTTTATGTGGCAAAAAAACTGCACTAATAATATTTAGCATCATGCACTACACACAATCACCTTTACTTAATACCTAGACCAAATTTTGTGTAGAAGAGGCAGTATTTTTGAAACACTTTTTACTTTTTACAAACAACAGCCAGACGACATCCTGGGAAGTCCAGAAGGCACCAACGTGGCCCAATATTTTGTTCTCTGCGATATATTTTAGCATTTTGCTGTTTTCAATACAGTAAACGAGCAGAATATTTTTTTTTCAAAACACATTTAGGACGGTTGGAAAAATGACTGGGATGTTAGTTGTGTAATTGCCTCACTGCCAGCATTTATTCTTCCGAAGCTCAAGCTATCGCCTCTCTGTTACTGCCTCCCTCACATGCAATGCCTGCATAGGAAAGAAAAAGAAAGGCAGGTCTGACAAAGTTCACAAGGCAAGATATTTTCATGTTGGATAAATTCATTGCCATAAACAGCAGCAAAATAACATCATTTTGAGCAGTCCAAAACACAAGCTATATACCAGCATACTAAAAGCCAAGCACAAACTTTTCATTTGAACATGTGTGGTGATAGACAGGAAGCACTTATTGCAAGACTGATCAGTCTGTAGTTAACTGAATGAAGTACAATGCACTGTTCAATCCAACACCACTTAGGCATCCTTGCTATATCAAAGCCATGTGTCATTGATTCATGCACTAGATGGGACAATGTAAATGTAACAAAAAAGGTGAAAAAAGAAAACAAGGGAAAAAAAGAAAAAAAGGGAGGATGCAAAGTAGGAGCAGTGTAGCACTACTTTTACTTTGCATCCCCCTTTTCTTTCTTTTTTTCTTTTTTTCTATCATTTACCTTTTTTGCTTCCCTTACCCCCAACCTCCGAGAGGAGAACACATTGTATCAGCACAACCTAATCTTAAAAGAAGCAAGGGCTGCACTCTTCTGCGTTATAGGTATTTTTCAGACAAACATTTCCAACAGGCCACACGCCTACACCAAAAGATGATGTCATTACTGACCCCACTTAAACTAACACGCCAAAGATGACAAGGTGACTTCTAAAAAATAGGTCCTCCTATCGCAACATCAGCCAGCCTGTCTTAGGCACTTCCACTGTTCACCCTATTTACCTCACTAGATGTTTCCATCTGTCGACTCAAATCTTAACTTTGGATAACACTAAGACGAGCTTACATTGATGAATACGCACGAAAGTTTAGTTATGTATCATGTATCAGACTAAGCTACTCTGTTAAAAATTTATTGATAGCTTGCTTCCAGGCTTTTTATACTGTAGCATGAAACTTCGTAATGTCTTCTATGCAGATGAACCAGATTGACATCGTAATGCACAACATGCTTAAGAATACTGCGAGGAACATGATATCGACAAAACGACCAGCCGCCCAAATTTTTCGCTCAACATGTTTATAAAATGTTCATGTACCCCAAACGAGGTGCTTATTATACAAGCAGAAAAAACCTACAAGTAGGGCCTTGGAGCCTTCTGGAAGTAGACGTGTTGCGTTTTTTCTGTGGAGGGCTTTACACCCATAAGTGAGGAACAAAACTCTTGTATAATGAAGAATGTTGGCAGCTATCAGTAATAGAAAAACCTAATGCAGCTAATCTTCCCCGACACATCTGTACATTTAAAGAGGTGACATGGCTTGTGTGATTTTAGCAGTAACTCCAACAGGACCAGTGCAAAAATTTGCACTACTTGGCTAGACAAATGTCCAAACATGCCTGCCCGACTCCCTCTAGCCATCCCGGCTGAATCTGACACATGATTTCTTAACTGCTAGCTGGACAAAAACAAAACCACTGAAGCACTCACAATACACAGCGTGAAGTTCCTCTGGAGTGGTCAACTTCGTCTTCTGCGGTGAAAGAGCAGCACAGTGTACTGATAAGGCAACTCCTTGGAATGATTTTCAATGCCACACAGTGACCTTGCTGTTCCTGTCGAAGAGAGCTTCGGGAGCTTGGAGGGTGCCTGCTCTTTTCTGGGGGCTGCTGCCGCTCCTCGTTTTCTGCTCAAGGTCAACCTGCACAAAGTTGTAGACAAGGCTTTAAGAGTTGTATTTAATGATATACAAATTTTCGCTGAACACACATTTCCTCGTGGCACACTGAGGAATTTCTTATAAAGCTTAGGGCCTCGCATAAGCAAACATTTACAATCGATCCGAAGATGCACTCGACTCTAAAGGAGCAAGTTTGTTATGTAGTGTATATAAAGAAAGGTCATTCAGCACAACTACAACTACAGTTGCACACGAAAACGACATTTTACACGATCCTGTTTATTTACATGGTCCATTTTATTTTATTTACACGGTCCATTTTACACGGTCCTGTTTTACACGATCTGGTCTGCATGAACTCTTCAACCGGGCACCATTTAGACTGAAAGACACAGACAGAGTTTGAGACAAACCTAGTTTCCCGTGGAGCATCCTCTTGCACTATAAAAACACATCTCAATTTAGTTAGTTGGTCAGAACTAGGTGAAAACAGCTCGCACTTGAAAAGCACGGGCAGAAGGAATGACGCCTGCATCCTGTGCTCCTTTTACATTCTCGTTGAGGGTGCAGTTTGCACCTTATTCTTATGCAATTTCTCATTTATAACATTGTTCGCTGCATAATCTTTGTGGAATTGAAGTGTGTGATACCGTCATGTGTATCCTATGTAATTTATAAAAATAGAATACAAGATAGCTTGATTCGAAAATAACAAAGTGCGTCCAGCGCCTTGTCCTGTAGCCATTCTTTAGGCAAGTGGCAGAATGATTTATTCTTCAAAACATATCTCACTTGTAACCACTACAAGAGCTAACTCGTACACTGGCACATTCTGTTTGCCTCTTCAGATTAAAAGGTACCTTTTTACACCAGAAAATCTTCAAGAAGAATAGAAGTGTTGTAATATTGAAGAAAGAAAAGTAGAAGGAAAAAAAGATAACCTGCCCTGTACAGGGACCGAGCCTGCGAACTTCGAATAATATGTCCGATGCTCTATCAACTGAGCTACCATGGCGGCTATCCCTCTTCCAATTTGTACGGTATATATGTGCATTTATACATGGAGGAGTCAGTCAGCACTGCCTGTTACCATTATGGCGAGTGTGGGACACCTTTTTTTTGCCTACTGGCAATTACAATACGATTGCGATTACGTTACGATTACTTCCAATATCCCTATACTTCTCTGGCAGCATTATGCATCTGTCAGTTCTCAGAAAATCTGCTAGTCACAGGAGGTGGCAATGGTTCGCACTCCCACCTAATTGCATGTCCTTGAACACTAGCACAACTGATGAAATAAAAGTCACACACCACTAAGATTACTGAGATTCACTGTTTCAGACTCATGAGTAAAAGAAAGAACTATAATTTTAAGGGTTTGTTGTCTTTGTTGAACACATTATAATGAGAACTAGCAGAAAATGATGCCAAAGAAACTATAGGGGATGTTATCAAAAGTACCTTTAACAAAATTGTGAAAAGAAAAGTGAACGAAAACGTAACTTGGCAACGTTTTTTGACAATTGAATTGACATTACTTCTTATAACATCCCTATATTTTACTGGGTAATGTTGTCGGGTAAAACTCAATATTAGAGTGGTGAGTAGGCTGACAAAGAAAGCATATGACATTGATACTTTTTTTGAACACCTAATAGTTTGAGGACCTTAAAAGAGCGGAAGCTACTTTGAGTAGACCAGAAAATTTAGTCGGAGCGAAAAAAAAAACGTACACACATTTTTACCAGGCTTTTTAACACATTTTGAGACATAAAAGTGTATGTTGCCAGTAATGTTAAGTACCATTACTTTTGTCACACTATGCACTGTAGCAGGTGTAGTTAGAGTGGTGATAGTGAAGGATTAATCAAGCACGCCACCAACTGCGTTCACATCAATGGTCGCTTATTTTAAAAATAAACCTGCTGTATAATAAAAAAAGTTTAGAGCATTTATGTTTTTATCCAAATCAAGGTAAACTGACTGGGTAAGCAAACCATGTGCATAAAATGAAAAGGCAAAAAGTGATTCTTGTATTATAACTATGTGAACAATTTCACCAATGCAGGGCAAAGTGACAACAGTTCTATTGAAAACCCCTCTTATTATAACATGCATGAAAAGCACCACACCAGAATATTTTATAGTGCATGTAATATCGAGACTACTAGACTGTCTATGGACCTTTTAGAAGAAGGATATCTCTTTCACGTTCAAGGGGCAACCACTTAGCCTTTCCTGAGCTTTTCTGTAAATATTTCCTGAATGTCAGATATCATTATGATTGATTTAGAGTGAACAGATTTTGCTTACGCGTTGAAACCTAGTTCTGTATGTAACTGCAATTATGGGTGCCAAACCACCTTCAATTAACTTTTAACATTTAACTTATTTTTTAACTGCAGCAGCACAACTAGCTATGGGTCCCAAAAAGTAGCAAGAAACAATACCTTTACCTCTTTGAGCCTTTTGGAAGTGTTCAGCTTCTCAGTGCTCACATTACAACATTTTTTTGAATACGTGTTTGTGTGCCCACTGCTCTTGTTCCTTGTACAGTGAGGAGGAACACATGGCAAGAAGAATCAAGAAAGAAGCATAGTGAAAAAAAGCGAAATAAGCGAGGACCTCTTTTGTATCGTACAATGTGTGTAACATTACTATTGCGAAGACATATAGACAAATTATCACGGCGATGCATCCATTGTAGAGTCATACACAGCTGCAACACCACGACTAAATTTCAACCTAGTGTTGGTTTAGGATCCCTTTAGAGTGGCAAGCTAATGACATCTGAATTTGTTTGGCACATATTAGGATGCAGTGAAATGTAATATGGTAATCTCATTCAGAATGCACGTCATGTGGCTTCATTGTATATGTGGCACAAGTAACTCTGGTTACAAAGCAATATGGCATAGCCTAAACAGACGTCACCGACCACTTCAATCAGATTTTGCCTTTGCTACTTGCCCATTATCATCCCAGCAAAAAATGAATCATTGAATCTGCTACAGATATGTGCCAGCCTATGCTAAGGACCAAGTATGAAGGGTGTTTTGTCATTATTGAGATCTGTTATTTGTTCAAGAACACTTGCTGTCAAACACAAATTCATTGCTGTCGAAGCATCAAGACTCAAATATAAAGCAAAAAGAAGTGTCTTTTTGAAAATTACAGGCCACAAGGTGCAAGATAAATATTTGATATACTTGGCATGTAAGGCATGCACGAGAGGTGCTGCCATATCATACTTTTTCTTGTGTTGAAACCTGCTTGCTTTACTCACCCAACACATCTGTAAAGATGCCGTGAAAATACCAAGTAGCTGATGCAGCAAGGTTGAACACATGTCCAGGGATTCCACCATTCCTAAGCAGCCCTACAGCCTCCACAGTCCTGCAACCATTTGTAAGATAAATATAGTTCTACCCAAAGTTCTTGGTTTACAGACACACATGCAAGACGCATAACCACTCTATAGGAAATTTGCATGATAATGCGCTGGGTAGCAAAACGGATGCCAATATCAAGTATCATGGCCTGCCGCTTCTTTCTTTCCATTCCTAATTAATCAATCCATGGTTAATAAATTTTCCCCCAATGTGAAGCGTACTGGCAGTCCGGTGAAGCATTGCAATGTATTTCAAACACAGTCATATTCATGGCAAGTAAGCATGCATTAGCGTTTTGTCAGCTGTTCGAGAAAAGAACATAAAGTTTAGCTAAACCCAGGTTTATTATAAACACCATTCACTTTGATATAAAAGTTGTGAGCATTATGTGAAGGAACACAGATTCATGTTTAATCAATGATTTCTTATATGTACTGATATGAATGCAACTAACTGAATATGAAACGATAATTTTTGCTTGAGAATTTAGAGTTATGAACACTATTGCACTTGCCAGCTGCATCTTGTCCAAAACAGCGGAAAGATAGGCTAGTTTTTGTAGGTGAGCAGTAATGAGCAGTGCAAAGTAACAACAAGAAACACCAGTAAAAACAGTATGGGGCAAGCACAGACTGCCAACTGTATAATTTATTGCACAAAAGTTCGCCTGAATATCAGTCAGACAACTCGTGCAAATGAAGGTCCAGTTGGGAATGAACAAGTTACGAAATCAACAATGCCTGCTTTCACTAACAGGACCCTCATTCACATAAAGGATGCAGCGATAGGCCCCTACCGAGGTACGTCACAGAATGATGTCAATGGCACATGTAAAAAGTATGGCTAAAAAAACACTCCCGCTGGTGGCTCAGCCCGGTACAGTCGTGCTGTGTTTGGGGCAAGTTTTAATTTTTCAGAGTTTACACTGCACGTTACAATGTCGACATTAGCTGTAGTATGTGTCAGCAAACATCCAGCTGTGTGGTAAACTGTATGGTAAAATATTTGCCACGCTGTCTGTTTATCTTGAAGAAGTGAACACACGTGGTGGCCTGTGCGAGGAACAGCGGCATAGTCTTAAAAATGTGCACTGTTGATTGCGGCATGTAGCGTGCATTGAAAGGTATTGAGAATATCGGTTCAACTGAGAATATTGTGTGTGGTGTGTGCAGTGTCAATAACAATGTGTCTTGTTTGCGAAGACGTTATCACTCATGGCAGGGACCGGTCGATGAAAAAACTTGATTCGAAGTTTTAGTCAAGGTGAATATGCACTTGAAGCGACCATCTGCGAGTGGGTACATCTCGGTGTTTGCGCTGTGTGCAGAAAAAAATTGCATGGTCACCGGGCTTGAAGATACCATTTGCTGAAGCTGCATGTATGAATCGCCCCGACGAGTCAATAAAGGTATAACTCGTTTTATCGAAGGCCTCATAAGTCTTCATGTAATAAGCAGAGATTCTTGTTTCACATATACTCAGTACCTTTACCGCTCGATATTCATGAAGTGACAATGCAAACAACAATTTTGTGTGTTAGGTCCTAAGGGAGCAATGTGAATATGCGAATAAGTTGTAGGTGTCAGATGCAGCGATGTAACTGCGCAAAAGATTACGTATATATAAGGCTACAGGTTTAGTATCGCATACATCTCAGTGGTCTATCAGGAACGTCTTAAACAACTTCTTTGCCAACCAGCCCTTGCACAGAGGGAGGGAATGGCTGGCACGGTGCTCGAAGTGACGTCACACTATTTGCAAACATAGAGAGGTTTCTTACTTAGGCAACATTTTGCACAATATATTTTTTAGATGCAAGACTGTACTCGTCCACATTGATCATACTGATGTCTTTTGTTGTTATTTTGTGCTGTGAATTACTAGGCATTTAGTCACCATGATCGTTAAAAGCTAATTTCAGTGTTCCCTACTGAAACGTTCCGTATGAAATTTTATGGAAAATATATGGACTCTGTAACATTTCCTCATGCTACATATGGAAAAAATGGAGTTTTATGGAAATATACGGAAGTTGTATGGCATTTACGGAAAGCTTCTTATGGAGTATATGGAAGGATAAGGAAATTGTATGGCGTATACGGAAAGCTTTTTATGTAGTATACGGAAAGATAAGAAAAATGTATGGCATATATGGCAGGCTTTTTATGGAGTATATGGAAGGATAAGGAAGTTTTATGGCGTGGATGGAGTGAGTTTTATGGAAATTATGGAAAGATAAGGAAACTTATGGAGCATACGGAGAGTTCATTAGAGAAGATATGGAAGGATAAGGAAAGTGTATGGAGTGTACAGAAGCTTTCATAAGGAAAATGCAGAATGTGAGGTTTTACGGAAATATACAGATTTAGTAAGGTGCTTACGAAAATGTGCAATAGTGTATGAAAGGCATGTGGATTGTTGCAAAAAATGTGGAAACTCTATGGTTGTTGTCACATTTTCAGCAGGAAATCCGAGCTCTATAAAGTTATAAATGAATGCACAGTGACATATATAGTACAAAAGAATAACGCAGGCTAGTCTGTGTGGTCAGTCACCGCTGTTCGCCCTTCTCCAGAATGAATACAACTTCTGCAGATGACCAGGTGCTAAAGTCTGTCACACGGAAAATGTGTCGTTCACAAGGAATGACAATAACTGTCATTTTACTTGCATGCTGTCACACGAAAACAAATCAAGCAAAAAGCATAACTTCAAGGGCTCGTTTTTTGGTAGAAACAATAATAATGAGAACTAAACTCAATGTGAATGAACTTGTCAATAATAATGAAACTGTTCTCATTACCATTGGCAACGAGAAATGTCATTTTAAAATATCGACCACAAGCTTAGCACTCCTGAGCACCGACAAAAGAAATGAAAATCTATGAAAACTAATTGCATGTAGCGTAAAAAATTTTTTATTGATAGTATGTGCTCCTACAATATAAATACAGCTATACACAACTTGCCACAGCTTCATGACAGAATCGAGGTAGGGGCAGAGGGAGTGGTCAGAAAAATATTTAAGTATGAGAGCACAACTGATATGTACGGACACATAATGGTGCTTATCATTGATGCAGGGATGGTCGTGTACAGAGCTGGGTCGTTTTGTGATTTTCAAAAGCATTGTTTCAGACCACCATGCAGATTACGCTTCAATTGTAGTGCTACATAAGACACAACTTATGGGCCAGCTTTAATGAATAAGAAGATTATGGGTTAAACAAATGCTTTAAAATATATCATATCATGGCTGCATCGACGCGTACAAGCTATGGAAAGCGCAATAAAGTGAGGACACATGAGCTTCTCTTGACGCTTCAGTTCTATGTAGATGCTTCAACTGTGCTGCAGAGAAATTTAACCAATGTCTCTGTGTGCAACATTGTTCAGTTTAAACTATCAATATGTATATATAAAATTCCTACTGCGAGTTAAGCTACGTAGCGCTCCATAACTCTTCCTTTTAAAAAGGGCAATTTTCAAACAATCAACGTTATTCATTTTCTGACTCATGACTTCGTTCCCGCCATTCTTGGTTTGACTCGATCACAATTGTGCAGCCCTTATTTTGGAAGAATAAAAAAACATCAACCAAAATATATTTTGGAACTGCTTCTCGGTGATATTGCCTTCCCTCAGCTGCCACAGCTTGAGGTGAGTCATATAGCAGGTCTCGCGCATACCTAGGGCCTACCCTTGAAGAAACTGGTCCGGCTGTGAAATGCTCAGTTTTTCTCAAATAAAATTTTTGGTTTGATTTTTCTCAGTTCTCGAGTCCCTTCACAATCAAGCAGACCCAATGTTCCCCTTAGTCCTTAATTTTGTTGTATTATGAAATAAATAAACAATTAATAATGAAATAAAAATACTAATAACTGTTGCGCAAAAAACACAGTCCCACATACGTACTTGAACGCAAGATTGCTTTTATTTTGTTTTAGAATCTAAGGCATTAGAAAAAATAGCAGTACAATAAAAACGTTGAAAAAACAACAACAAAACTTTCGACTTGGCGAGACTCGAACCTGCGCCACGTAGTTGTGCTCGCGTACGTGAACTGAGTGCGTTAACTTGCTAAGCTATTCACGTTGAACAGTGCACGTGAGTTTAAGTTAAGTATATAAATTTGCTTTTTTAATCCTATGTAATGGCATATTTATGTACGATATGCGATTGTATCTATTGTTGTGTGCATATGTTTTGTGATTGTATATACGTCACATGCTTTTCGCATGTCTTTCAACTATAGATTTTTGCCCCGCCGCGGATGAAATCAAGTATTTTTACACCCACACACAAGCTTGAGCAGTTGAAGGTTGTTTCCCGGGGCTCTCTTGCGATTGAGTCGGCCACCACAGGGATTTAGAGTGATACGCCATTAATCCCTGCATCTAGCTGTATTCCACTTAGTAGCTCTATCACTTGATGACAAATCGAGCGCAGGGCGCGATGCTATTGCGCACGACCATGCCTTGCGTAGTGGTGACATCAGCTGATTGCGACGGCCCGCTAGCTTCGATTTGCTTCAGAGCAAAGAAATGTCATACCTTGATAGATTGCGTACTGCGCTATGTCAAAATGTTACTGCTTTGTAGCCATTCTATGATTCATTGAGAATTGATAACTCTGATATCACTACTGTAGAGCTTTGCGTCGGCGACACGCACCGAACGTGAAACCGCACTACGTCTGTCGTAGAAGCAGGAGGAGGCTGTCGTCTGCTAGAACAAAAACAAAACAAAGACCTGCGAAAATATTCATAAGTTGTAACTTGTTTTTTGAATAACTGTTTATCACTTTTAAAGTTATTTTGCCAGATAACATACTTTTTTTCAATTTATAGCAGCGACAGATGTTTTTTTTCCTCACACAGATATCCAAGCCAAATCCATTCACAGCTAAAGCCACATGTTGTTTGTCTTTGTTTCCGGGGGCATGCCGTTTGGGTGCGTCTCTCATGTGTTCGCGCTGCTACACACGAGAGCACGAAATGTTAAATTTACGCAAGGAAGCGTCGTTCCTCGTTCGTGTGGTGTGCTAAGATTGCGCCCTATTCCCGCGGTTGTTCGAGTGCGGATCAAGTGCGAGTCGTCCAAGGAATCGGCAAGTTGGGCGGGCGCTCGAAGGACTCCGAGGTGACGGCTGACGCCTGTGGTTGCTTCCCTCAGGACAGTGTGAAAGAAACTAAAGGTAAGGGGGACACTTTTTTATGTAGACCAAGTATGCCACTCAGTCAAGTGTGTGTTGCTGCACTTGAACGAGGCGTCATGAAACGGCAACCTTATGCGCCTTTGCGAGTGCAGTTGCCGATTTGCTTTGACAACGCTAACGCCAGCAGAGCCATGGCGCATCGGCGTGGCCTTACTGGAGCTAATTCGAGACAACTGCGGCAACATGGATGTGTATGGTGATCGATTTTTTCATATGTGCAATGTAGAGTGAGGAAGACGCACACGGCGCTTGCTACGTTGTTAATTAAACTAAGCCTGCAGTGCCATTTGACGCAAAGCAGCATTTTGTTTACGTTCGCGGGCGATACAATTTGTAACTTGGCTCGATTCATCTAGCCAACTGCCTAAGTGGGTTGATTAGCATACGTTCATGGTAGAGCGTTATTATGCCCCTAAACAGTAGCGTGTGCTTGTTAAAAGATAAAATGCGTGTGCCTAGTGTAGAGAGAGAGAGGTGTTCGTGCAATCTGCATGTGTACCTGCAAGACGCTTTTGCTTGTAACTAATAATGTACCGGCCAGCACCTACATTGTACGCGTGACTTTAAAGAAAACTTGCATGCACATTGTGAGATTTTGTATTCTGCCAGAGTTGCTTTTTATAAAATAATACACTGCCAGCATGTTCAAAATATGTTTCGCTGCTGTGTGGCAGGGGTGCGGTTATCAAGCTGTTGTGTAGTTGCTGATGCAAGCACTTATAGTTTTGATGCGTTAATATTTCTCATCTATCTCATCAGGTGTTTGGCTGTTTCAGCACAAACAAGGCAAAAAGAGAAGGAAGACGGGTAATGACAGGACCAGTGCCGACTTTTGTTTGCAGGAGAATACCCATGTTGGTGTATTTATTGTGACAGCCTTTCTGTGTTGCTTTTTGCCCACTTTATGCAACAACACAGTTGTCAGAAATATGAGAGAGAACACTGAAATTAGCTTTTAAAGATCATGGTGACTAAATGCCTAGTAATTCACAGCACAAAGTAACAACAAAAGACATCAGTATGATCAATGTGGACGAGTACAGTCTTGCATCTAAAAAATATATTGTGCAAAATGTTGCCTAAGTAAGAAACCTCTCTATGTTTGCAAATAGTGTGACGTCACTTCGAGCACCGTGCCAGCCATTCCCTCCCTCTGTGCAAGGGCTGGTTGGCAAAGAAGTTGTTTAAGACGTTCCTGATAGACCACTGAGATGTATGCGATACTAAACCTGTAGCCTTATATATACGTAATCTTTTGCGCAGTTACATCGCTGCATCTGACACCTACAACTTATTCGCATATTCACATTGCTCCATTAGGACCTAACACACAAAATTGTTGTTTGCATTGTCACTTCATGAATATCGAGCGGTAAAGGTACTGAGTATATGTGAAACAAGAATCTCTGCTTATTACATGAAGACATATGAGGCCTTCGATAAAACGAGTTATACCTTTATTGACTCGTCGGGGCGATTCATACATGCAGCTTCAGCAAATGGTATCTTCCAGCCCGGTGACCATGCAATTTTTTTCTGCACACAGCGCAAACACCGAGATGTACCCACTCGCAGATGGTCGCGTCAAGTGCATATATACCTTGACTAAAATGTCGAATCAAGTTTTTTCATCGACGGGTCTGTGCCATGAGTGCTAACGTCTTCGCAAACAAGACACAATGTTATTGACACTGCACACACCACACACAATATTCTCAGTTGAACCGATATTCTAAATACCTTTCAATGCACACTACATGCCCCAATCAACAGTGCACATTCTTGAAGACTATGCCGCTGTTCCTCGCACAGGCCACCACGTGTGTTCACTTCTCCAAGATAAACAGACAGCGTGGCAAATATTTTACCACACAGTTTACCACACAGCTAGACGTTTGCTGACACATACTACAGCTAATGTTGACATTGTAACGTGAAGTGTAAGCTTTGAAAAATTAAAACTTGCCCCAAACATCGTACGACTTTACCGGGCTGAGCCACCTGCGGGAGTGTTTTTCCAGCCACACCTTTTACATGTGCTAGTGACATCATGCTGTGACGTACCTCGGTAGGGGCCTATCGCTGCATACGTTATGTGAATGAGGGTCCTGTTAGTGAAAGCAGGCATTGTTGATTTCGTAACTTGTTCATTCCCCACTGGACCTTCATTTGCACGAGTTGTCTGACTGATATTCAGGCGAACTTTTGTGCAATTATTTATACAGTTGGCAGTCTGTGCTTGTTCCATACTGTTGTTGCTGGTGTTTCTTGTTGTTACTTTGCACTGCTCATAACTGCTCATCTACAGAAACTAGCCTATCTTGCCGCTGTTTTGGAAAAAATGCAGCTGGCAAGTGCGATAGTGTTCATAACTCTAAATTCTCAAGCAAAAGTTATCGTTTCATATTCAGTTAGTTGCATTCATATCGGTACATTATAAGAAATGATTGATTAAACATTATTCCGTGTTCCTTCACCTAATGCTCACAACTTTTATATCCAATTGATTGGTGTTTATGCAAAACATGGGTTTTAGCTAAACTTCATGCTCTTTTCTCGAACAGCTGACAAAACGCTATTGCATGCTTACTTGCCATGAATTGGACTGTGTTTGAAATACATTGCAATTCTTCACCGGACTGCCAGTACATTTCACATTAGGGGAAAATTTATTAACCATGGATTGAATAATTAAGAACGGAAAGAAAGAAGCGGCAGGCCGGGATACTTGATATTGGCATTCATTTTGCTACCCAGCGCATTATCATGCAAACTTCCTATAGAGTGGTTATGCGTCTTGCATGTGTGTCTGCAAACCAAGAACTTTGGGTAGAACTATATTTATCTTACAAATGGTTGCAGGACTGTGGAGGCTGTAGGGCTGCTTAGGAATGGTGGAATCCCTGGACATGTGTTCAAACTTGCTGCATCAGCTCCTTGGTGTTTTCACGGCATTTTAACAGATGTGTTGGGTGAGAAAAGCAAGCAGATTTCAACACAAGGAAAAGTATAATATGGCAGCACCTCTTGTGCGTGCCTTACATCCCAAGTATATCAAATATTTATCTTGCACCTTGGGGCCTGTAATTTTTAAATAGACACTTCTTTTTGCTTTAAATTTGAGTCCTTATGCTTTGACAGCAATGTATTTGTATTTGACAGCAAGTGTTCTTGAACAAATAACTGATCTCAATAATGACAAAACCCCCTTCATACTTGGTCCTTAGCATAAGCTAGCACTTATCTGTAGCAGATTCAATTATTCATTTTTTGCTGGGATGATAATGGGCAAGTAAAGTAGCAAAGGCAAGTTCAGATTGGAGTGGTCGGTGACGTCTCTTTAGGCTCTGCCATATTGCTTTGCAACCAGAGTTACTTGTGGCCACATATACAATGAAGCCACATGACGTGCTTTCTAAATGAGATTACCATATCACAATTCGCTGCATCTCAATGTGTGCCAAACAAATGCAGATATCATTAGCTTGCGACTCTAAAGGGATCGTAAACCAACACAAGGGTGAAATTTAGTCGTGGTGTTGCAGCTGTGTATGACTCTAAAATGGATGCATAGCCGTGATAATTTGTCTATATGTTGTCGCAATAGTGATGTTACACACATTGTACGATACAAAAGAAGTCCTCGCTTATTTTGCTTTTTTTTCGCTATGCTTCTTTCTTGTCTCTCCTTGCCATGTGCTCCTCCTCACTATACAAGAAGCAAGAGTAGTGGGCACACAAACACGTATTAAAAAAAAATGTTGTTATGTGAGCACTGAGAAGCTGAACACTTCAAAAAGGCTGAAAGAGGTAAAGGTATTGTTTCTAGCTACTTTTTGGAACCCATAGCTAGTTGTGCTGCTGCAGTTAAAAAATAAGTTAAATGTTAAAAGGTAATTGGAGGTGGTTTGGCACCCATAATTGCAGTTACATACAGAACTAGGTTTCAATGCGTAAGCAAAATCTGTTCACTCTAAATCAATCATAATGATATCTGAAATTCAGGAAATATTTACAGAAAAGCTCAGGAAAAAGCTAAGTGGTTGCCCCTTGAACGTGAAGGATATACCCTTCTTCTAAAAGGTCAATAGACAGTCTAGTTGTCTCGATATTACATGCACTATAAAATATTCTGGTGTGGTGCTTTTCATGCATGTTATAATGAGAGGCGTTTTTAATAGAACTGTTGTCTTTTTGCCCTGCGTTGCTGAAATCGTTCACATAGTTATAATACATGAATCACTTTATGTCTTTTCATTTTATGCACATGTTTTGCTTACCCAGTCGGTTTAACTTGATTTGGATAAAAACATAAATGCTCTAAACTTTTTTATTATACAGCAGGTTTATTTTTAAAATACGAGACCATTGATGTGAACGCAGTTGGTGGCGTGCTTGATTAATCCTTCACTAACACCACTCTAACTACACCTGCTAGAGTGCATAGTGTGACAAAAGTAATGGTACTTAACATTACTGGCAGCATACATTTTTATGTCTCAAAATGTGTTAAAAAGCCTGAAAAAATGTGTGTACGTTTTTTTTCGCTCCAACTAAATATTCTGGTCTACTCAAAGTAGCTTCCGCTCTTTTAAGGTCCTCAAACTATTAGGTGTTCAAAAGAAGTATCAATGCCATATGCTTTCTTTGTCAGCCTACTCAAAACTCCAATAATGAGCTTTACCCGACAACATTACCCAGTAAAATATAGGGATGTTATAAGAAGTAATGTCAATTCAATTGTCAAAAAACGTTGCCAAGTTACGTTTTTGTTCACTTTTCTTTTCACAATTTTGTTAAAGTTACTTTTATTAACATCCCCCATAGTTTGTTTGGCACCATTTTCTGCTAGTTCTCAATATAATGTGTTCAACAAAGACAACAAACCCTGAAATTTATAGCTCTTTCCTTTACTCATGAATCTGAAACAGTGAATCTCAGTAATCGTAGCGGTGTGTGACTTTTTTTTTCATCAGTTGTGCATGTGCTCAAGTACATGCATTTAGGTGGGAGGGCGAACTATTGCCACCTCCTGTGACTAGCAGATTTTCTGAGAACTGACAGATGCATAATGCTGCCAAAGAAGTATAGGGATATCGGAAGCAATCGTAACGTAATTGCAATCGTAATGTAATTGCCAGTAGGCAAGAAAAAGGTGTCCCACATTTGCCATAATGGTAACAGGCAGCGCTGACTGACTATTTCATGTGTAAATGCACATGTATACCGTACAAATTGGATGAGGGATAGCCGCCATGGTAGCTCAGTTGATAGAGCATCGGACATGTTATTCGAAGTTCACAGGCTCGGTCCCTGTACAGGGCAGGTTATCTTTTTTTCCTTCTACTTTTCTTTCTTCACAATTACAACACTTCTATTCTTCTTGAAGATTTTCTGGTGTAAAAAAGGTACCTTATAATCTGAAGAGGCAAACAGAATGTGCCAGAGTACGAGTTTGCTCTTGTAGTGGTTACAAGTAAGATGCGTTTTGAAGAATAAATCATTCTGCCACTTGCCTAAACAATGGCTTCAGGACATGGCACTGGATGCACTTTGTTATTTTTTAATCAAGCTATCTTGTATTCTATTTTTATAAATTACATGGGATACACATGACGGTATCACACACTTTAATGCCACAAAGATTATGCAGCGAACAATGTTATAAATGCGAAATTGCATCAGGATAAGGCGAAAACTGCACCCTCAACGAGAATGTACAGGGAGCACAGGGTGCAGGCGTCATTCCTTCTGCCCGTTCTTTTCAAGTGCGCACTGTTTTCACCTCGTTCTGACCTACTAACTAAATTGAGATGTGTTGTTATAGTGCGAGAGGATGCTCCACGGGAAACTAGGTTTGTCTCAAACTCTGTGTGTGTCTTTCAATCTATATGGTGCCCGGTTAAAGAGTTCATGCAGACCAGATCGTGTAAAACAGGACCGTGTAAAATGGACCGTGTAAATAAAATAAAATGGACCATGTAAATAAACAGGATCGTGTAAAATGTCGTTTTCGTGTGCAACTGTAGTTGTAGTTGTGCTGAATGACCTTTCTTTATATACACTACATAACAAACTTGCTCCTTTAGAGTCGAGTGCATCTTCGGATCGATTGTAAATGTTTGCATATGCGAGGCCTTAAGTTTTATAAGAAATTCCTCAGTGTGCCACGAGTAAATGTGTTTTCAGAGAAATTTCGCATAATATTATATACAACTCTTAAAGCCTCGTCTACAACTTTGTGCAGGTTGGCCTTGAGCAGAAAACGAGGAGCGGCAGCAGCCCCCAGAAAAGAGCAAGCACCCTCCAAGCTCCCGAAGCTCTCTTCGACAGGAACAGCAAGGTCACTGTGTGGCATTGAAAACCATTGCAAGGAGTGCCTTATCAGTACACTGTGCTGCTCTTTCATCGCAGAAGACGAAGCTGATCACTCCAGAGGAACTTCACGCTGTGTATTGTGAGTGCTTCAGTGGTTTTGTTTTTGTAAGCCAGCAGTTAAGAAATCATTTGTCAGACTCAGCCGAGATGGTTAGAGGGAGTCGGGCAGGCATGTTTGGACATTTGTCTAGCCAAGTAGTGCCAATTTTCGCACTGGTCCTGTTGGAGTTACTGCCACAATCACAGAAGCCACGTCACCTCTCTAAATGTACAGATGTGTCGGGGAAGATTAGCTGCATTAGGTTTTCTATAACTGATAGCTGCCAACATTCTTCACTATACAGGAGTTTTGTTCCTCACTTATGGGTGTAAAGCCCTCCACAGAAAAAATGCAACACGTCTACTTCGAGAAGGCTCCGAGGCCCTACTTGTAGGTTTTTTCGGCTTGTATCATAAGAACCTCGTTTGGGTGTACATGAACTTTTTATAAACATGTACAGCGAAAAATTTGGGTGGCTGGTCGTTTTGTCGTTATCATGTTCCTCGCAGTATTCTTAAGCATGTTGTGCATTACGTTGTCAATCTGGATCTTGTGTATAGAAGACATTACGAAGTTTTAGGCTAGAGTATAAAAAGTCTGGAAGCAAGCTATCAATAATTTTTTAACAGAGTTGCTTAATCTGATACATTATACATCACTAAACTTTCGTGCGTATTTATCAATGTAAGCTCGTCTTAGTGGTATCCAAAATGAAGATGTGAGTCGACAGATTGAAACATCTAGTGGAGTAATCAGGGTGAACAGTGGAAGTGCCTCAGACAGGCTGGCCGATGTTGCGATAGGAGAACCTATTTTTTAGAAGTCATTTTGTCATCCTTGGCGCGTTAGTTTAAATGGGGTCAGTAATGACATCATCTTTTGGTGTAGGCGTGTGTGCCTGTTGGAAATGTTTGTCTGAAAAAAAAACCTATAACGCAGAAGAGTGCAGCTCTTGCTTCTTTTCAAGTTAGGTTGCGCTGATACAAAGTGTTCTACTGTCGGAGTTTGGGGGTAAGGGAAGCAAAAAAAGATAAATGATAGAAAAAAAAGAAAGAAGAAAGAAAAGAAGGATGCAATTATAAAAGTAGTGCTACGCTGCTCCTACTTTGCATCCCCCCTTTTCTTCTTTTTTTCCCTTGTTTTCTTTTTTCACCTTTTTTGTTACATTTGCATTGTCCCATCTAGTGCATGAATCATTGGCACATGGCTTTGCTATAGCAAAGATGCCTATGTGGTGTTGGATTGAACAGTGCATTGTAC
The DNA here is from genome assembly GCF_013339725.1 of Rhipicephalus microplus. Classification (NCBI taxonomy): domain Eukaryota; kingdom Metazoa; phylum Arthropoda; class Arachnida; order Ixodida; family Ixodidae; genus Rhipicephalus; species Rhipicephalus microplus. Next base: position 40,135,937 of record NC_051175.1, read on the forward strand.
TTCATTCAGTTAATTACAGACTGATCAGTCTTGCAATAGGTGCTTCCTGTCTATCACCACACATGTTCAAATGAAAAGTTTGTGCTTGGCTCTTAGTATGCTGGTATATAGCTTGTGTCTTGGACTACTCAAATGAATGTTATTTTGCTGCTGTTTATGGTAATGAATTTATCCAACATGAAAATATCTTGCCTTGTGAACTTTGTCGGACCTGCCTTTCTTTTTCTTTCCTATGAAGGCATTGTATGTGAGGGAGGCAGCAACAGAGAGGTGATAGCTTGAGCTTCGGAAGAATAAATGCTGGCAGTGAAGCAATTACACATCAAACATCCCAGCCATTTTGCCAACTGTCCTGAATGTGTTTTGAAAAAAAATATTGTGCTCGTTTACTGTATTGAAAACAGCAAAATGCTAAAATAAATCGCAGAGAACAAAATATTAGGCCACGTTGGTGCCTTCTCGACTTTCCAGGATGTCGTCTGGGTGTTTGTAAAAAGTAAAAAGTGTTTCAAAAATACTGCCGCTTCACACCAAACTTGGTCTAGGTATTAAGTAAAGGTGATTGTGTGTAGTGCATGAAGCTCAATAATATTACTGCAATTTTTTTGCCACATCAAAAGCAAGGAAGCAGTTCTCTTTATATGGCAAGTTATATGATTACACTGTGTCTTAAAGTAGAAATGAATTTTTGAATTTTTCTTATGATGGCTGTTTTCTGCATTTGATATACGACAGCTTTCGTTCCGAAGTTCCCCATGGCCCTCAATAGAAGACTTCAAAAATCATTTTCCTCATTTAAACAAAAAATTGTAATGATAACACTTGCCATATAACAAGAATTGTTTATTTCCTTTCAACTCACACATAAAAGTAATTTTCAGTTAGACAAACACACAGCTCAAGTTGCATCTCAATGTGGACAAAAACAATTATATAGTGATATTTGTAATCTGGACTTAACAATATTTTTTTTTCGTGAAATATAACTTCTGTGCAGTGAGTATTTGTGGCTCAAATATACATACAAAGTGCAGTATTGCCATACAAGAAATGCAAACGATAAACAGTTTGGCTGAATTCTTCGAAGCCTATGTAGCGGAAAAATTGCACTAATGTTACTCGGCTTCAAATACTTTAAGAAGCACCTTTACCTAATATTTAGATCAAATTTGATATGGCAAGAAAAAGCGGTACTTTGAAATTTTTCTCACAAATAACACCCGCACGACATTCTGCGAAATTCTGAAGGTACGCACGTGGCCACTACTTTTTTCTCTTAAAACATTTCTACAAATCACTATTTTCAGAAGAGTAAATTACCATCATTTTTTAAACTATACATCTGTGATGGTCGCCAGGCAGTATGGTTTGTATGTTTGGTGTAGAATAGCCCAGTGCGAGAAACAACAAATGTCTGAACATCCTTTGACGCTCGGGCAATTTCGAAAGCATTTGTTTGTTAGCAGCAATTCAGTTAAGCCCTTGTCTTTATGCTTAGCCCCAGAAACAAAACACAAGTAACCAAAGTAGTCCTAACAGTCATGCAGTGTCGCTGTTCCAAGGCTTGTGGAGCCTAATTTAGTGCAAGCTTCACCATTTTTTAAAAATTCAGATTCAACCAACAGGTTTTGGAGGCACAGTGCATTTTCAGCTAACTTGTTTCACACCAGTTACTTAGATAAAAAGCGGAAAGTAGGGCTAAAAATACCATTTTAAAGGCATTGTAGGTAATAACAAAAAGGACTGCTTTCTTTTTTTGTGTGGTGCTTTGCCTTAACGCTGTGCTTTTTGTGGTATAGTTCATTGTCTAGTGAACATAGGCCTTAAAAACTGACATTAGCCATGTTCAGGTCGATTTCTTGGTTATAGTCATAGTAGCCATATTAAAAATATATGACTTCAAACTTTATTGTTCTTTTGAAGATTTTTTCCTTGCATAATGATATTTGAAAGTCTTAGTCAATTTTGTTATAAGAAAATGTGATGTCATAATAGGGTCACTTTTTGTAGAGTCGTTCAGTGCTACCTTACCTTTTACATTCCTAATAGAGCAGTTATTTTCAATATCGGTATTTAAAATGGAATGAGCATGCCGTATGTAGTAAGGTGTAAGCACTTACAGATAGCACATGCACCCAACTTTTCTGTTGGCAGTTTATTTCTGTTATTCTTGATTTATATGTGGGGTTTTACGTCCAAAAACCACGATATTATTATGAGAGACGCCGTAGTGGAGGGCACTGGAAACGTCGACCAATTGGGATTCATTAACGTACACCCAAACCTGAGCACACGTGCCTACAGCATTTCTACCTCCATCGGAAATGGAGCCGGGATTTGATACCGCGACCTGCGGGTCAGCAGCCGAATTTCTGTTACTTTTGCTCCCCTATATGTGTGCAGTTCGGTTATAGTTATCTGGCTTGCACAGATTTTTAATGGCACCTGTCTGGTTCTGCTTGCTTTCATGGTGATTTTAACCTTCATAAGTTGCATAGGTTTAACTCCCAAAATTGTTCAAGATGCCAATTTTGTGCACAAACTGTATAGTGTAAAGGCAGCAGATGTACATGCACACACTAATAAATGTACATTGAGAGCTTTCACTTGCGGTTTCTAAAGTTTTACTGTGCAGAGAGCATTTAAATCATAATTTCATAAAGACATAATAATCGATTATCTCTACCAATGAAAGTCGTGACAACCTAGTTATTTTCACTGTGATAAGCATGCTGTTTTCTTTGATGAGGCAGAACTAATTTATACACTCATTTCTTCTGTTATTCACATATGCATAACATGAAGGATTGTGTGCCTTACATTTTCAGTTTCATTCTGTGTGTTATATTTCTTGTGCATGTGAACTAATGATCTCAGTCACTTCATTTCTGTACCATCAACACTGCAATGTCACTATTCACAGCTGGATCATACAGACAAATAAAAAAAATATATTGATTGTAGCAGGGCTGGTGTGTAAATAATGTTTCTCTATTGATATTAATAACTTTATAAGTTCTTTAGGTCTTGCATAGAACACTGCATTATTGTGTTGCAATGTAACCACCATTTATGATCGCTAGCATGTTAATTCAGTAGTTTTGTAATGTATTTTATTTGAAAGGTAATTTTGCTTCCGCATCACGACAATTAGAAAGATGCCGATGATTCAATCCCTCATTAAGTAGCTTCTCAACACATTTGTTTCTTTCAAGCCTTTGTTTTCCATCAAGGTTGCTTCAGATAGCAAACATATTTCACCTTCATGCAACATATTAAAAATGAAATATTCATATATTTCTACACATACTTGCTTTTGCAAACAACGTGAATGGCTAATTGCTTTTACTCGAGATCTAGAATGTCCATTTGATCTTTGCAAGATGCCGCAGATAGCTGCATTGTTTCTGCATTATGCCGATTTCCGTAAGCTGTTTATCGGGTAATTTAGCATGATATGGCAATTTCCGTAAGCTGCGGATGTCCGCATCTTTCTGCACGATATGGCGTTTTTCGTAAGCTGCGGATGTCCGCATCTTTTCGCATGATATGGCGCTTTCCGTAAGCTGCAGATGTTCGTATCTTTCCGCATGATGCGGCTTTCCGTAGTTCAATAATTGGGTATGTACGGATCCGTATATGCGGAACGTTTCAGTAGGGTTCTCTCTTAAATCGCTGACAACTGTGTTGTTGCATAAATTGGGCAAAAAAGCAACACAGAAAGGCTGTCACAATAAATACACCAACATGGGTATTCTCCTGCAAACAAAAGTCAGCACTGGTCCTGTCATTACCCGTCTTCCTTCTCTCGTTGCCTTGTTTGTGCTGAAGCAGCCAAACACCTGATGAGTTACATGAGAAATATTAACGCATCGAAACTATAGGTGCCTGCTTCAGGAACTACACAACAGCGTGATAACCGCACTCCTGCCACACAGCAGCGAAACATATTTTGAACATGCTGGCAGTGTATTATTTTATAAAAAGCAACTCTGGCAGATTACTAAATCTCACATTGTGCATGCAAGTTTTCTTCAAAATCAGGCGTACAATGTAGCTGCTGGCCGGTACATTATTACTTACAAGCCAAAGCGTCTTGCAGGTATACATGCAGATTGCACGAACACCTCTCTTTCTCTACACTAGGCACACACATTCTATCTTTCAACAAGCACACGCCACTGTTTAGGGGCATAATAACGCTCTACCGTGAGCGTATGCTAATCAACCCACTTAGGCAGTTGGCTAGGTGAATCGACCAAGTTACAAATTGTATCGCCCGCGAACGTAAACAAAGTGCTGCTTTGCATCAAATGGCACTGCAGGCTTCGTTTAATCAACAACGTAGCAAGCGCCGTGAGCGTCTTCCTCACTACATTTCACATATGAAAAATCGATCACAATACACATGCATGTTGCCGCAGTTGTCTCGAATTAGCTCCAGTAAGGCCAGCCGATGCGCCATGGCTCTGCTGGTGTTAGCGTTGTCAAAGCGAATCAGCAACCGCACTCGCAAAGGCGCGTAAGGTTGCCGTTTCACGACGCCTCGTTCGAGTGCAGCAACACACACTTGCACTGAGTGGCATACTTGGTCTACATTAAAAAGTGTCCCCCTTACCTTTAGTTTCTTTCACACTGTCCTGAGGGAAGCAACCACAGGCGTCAGCCGTCACCTCGGAGTCATTCGAGCGCCCGCCCAACCCGCCAATTCCTTGGAGGACTCGCACTTGATCCGCACTCGAACAACCGCGGGAATGGGGCGCAATCTTAGCACATCACACGAACGAGGAACGGCGCTTCCTCGCGTAAATTTAACATTTCGTGCTCTCGTGTGTAGCAGCGCGAACACAATAGAGACGCAGCGAAACGGCATGCCCACGGAAACAAAGAAGACAAACATGTGGCTTTACCTGTGAATGGATTTGACTTGGATATCTGTGTGAGGAAAATAAAAAAAACATCTGTCGCTGCTCTAAACTGAAAAAAATGGATGTTATCTCGCAAAATAACTTTAAAAGTGATAAACGGTTATTCAAAAAACAAGTTACAACATATGAATATTTTCGCAGGTCTTTGTTTTGCTTTTGTTCTAGCAGACGACAGCCTCCTACTGTTTCTACGAAAGACATAGTGCGGTTTCACGTTCGGTGCGTGTCGCCGACGCAAAGCTCTACAGTAGTGATATCAGAGTTGTCAATTCGCAATGACTGATAGGATGGCTACAAAGCAGTAACATTTTGACATTGTGCAGTACGCAATCTTTCAAGGTATTACATTTCTTTGCTCTGAAGCAAATCGAAGCAAGCCGGCCGGCGCAATCAGCTGATGTCGCCACTACGCGAGGCATGGTCGTGCGCAATAGCGTCGCGCCCCGCGTTCGATTTGTCATCAAGCGACAGATCTACTAATTGGAATTCAGCTAGATGCAGGGATTAATGGCGTATCACTCTAATTCCCTGTGGTGGCCGACTCAATCGCAAGAGAGCCCTGGGAAACAACCTTCAACTGCTCAAGCTTGTGTGTGGGTGTAAAAATACTTGTTTGCATCCGCGGCGGGGCAGCAATCTATAGTTGAAAGACATGCGAAAAGCATGTGACGTATATACAATCACAAAACATATGCACATTACAATAGATACGATCGCATATCGTACATAAGAATGCCAACACATAGCGTGTAAAAAGCAAATTTATTTACATAACTTCAACACGCATGTACTCTGCAGCGCGAATAGCTTAGCAAGCTAACGCACTCAGTTCACGTTCGCGAGCACAACTGAGTGGCGCAGGTTCGAGCCCCGCCAAGTCTAATTTTTTTGTTTTTTCAACGTTTTTATTGTACTGCTATCTTTTCTAAAGCCTTAGGTTCTAAAACAAAATAAAAGCAATATTGCATTCAAGTACGTATGTGGGGCTGTGTTTTTTGCGCTACAGTTATTAGTAATTTTATTTTCATTAATTTTTTATTTATTTCATAACATGAAAAATTAAGGACTAAGGGGAACATTGGGTCTGCTTGATTGTGAAGGGACTCGAGAAGTGAGAAAACTCAAACCAAAAATTTTATTTGAGAAAAAACTGAGCATTTCACAGCCGGACCGGTTTTTTCAAGGGTAGGCCCTAGGTATGCGCGAGACATGCTGTATGACTGATCTCAAGCTGTGGCAGTTGAGGGAAGGCAATATAACCGAGAAGCAGTTTCAAAATATATTTTGGTTGATGTTTTTTGATTCCTCCAAAATAAGGGCTGCACAATTGTGATCGAGCCAAACCAAGAATTGCGGACACGAATTCATGAGACAGAAAATGAATAATGTTGATTGTTTGAAAAATTGCCCTTAATAAAAGGAAGAGTTATGAAGTGCTACGTAGCTTACCTCGCAGTAGGAATTTTATATACACATATAGATAGTTTAAAATGGACAATGTTGCACACACAGACATTGGTTAAATTTCTTTGCAGCACAGCTGGAGCATCTATGTAGAACTGAAGCATCAAAAGAAGCTCATGCGTCCTCACTTTATTGCGCTTTACAGAGCTTGTATGCGTTCATGCAGCCATGATATGATATATTTTAAAACATTTGTTTAACCTATATTCTTCGTATTCATTAAAGCTGGCCCATAAGTTGTGTCCTATGTAGCACTACAATTGAAGCGTAATCTGCATGGTGGTCTGAAACAATGCTTTTGAAAATTTCAAAATGACCCAGCTCTATACACGACCATCCCTGCATCAATGATAAGCACCATTACGTGTCCGTACATATCAGTTGTGCTCTCATACTTAATTATTTTTCTGACCACTCCCTCTGCCCCTACCTCGTTTCTGTCGTGAAGCTGTGGCAAGTTGTGTATAGCTGTATTTATATTGTCATTATATTTGTTATGTATTTATATATTGTTATATTTATAGCTTATTTATATTGTGACGTCACGACCCCGTGACAATATTGTAGGAGCGCATACTATCAATAAAAAAGTATTTTTAGGCTACATGCAATCAGTTTTCATAGATTTTCATTTTTTTTGTCAGTGCTCAGGAGAGCTAAGCTCATGGTTGATATTTTAAAATGTCATTTCTCTTTGCCAACGTTAATGAGAAAAGTTTCATTAATATTAACAAGTTCATTCACATTGAATTTAGTTCTCATTATTATTGTTTCTACCAAAAACAAGCCCTTGAATTTACGCTTTTTTGCTTGATTTGTTTTCGTGTGACAGCATGCAAGTAAAATGACAGTTACTCTCATTCCTTGTGATGGACACATTTTCAGTGTGACAGACTTTAGCACCTGGTCATCTGCAGAAGTTGTATTCATTCTGGAAAAGGGCGAACAACGGTGACTGACAACACAGACTAGCCTGCATTATTCTTTTGTACTATATATGTCACTGTGCATTCATTTATAACTTTATAGAGCTCAGATTTCCTGCTGAAAATGTGACAACAACTGTAGAGTTTCCACATTTTTGCAACAATCCACATGTCTTTCTTACACTATTGCACAATTTCGTAAGCACCTTACAAAATCAGTATATTTCCGTAAGACGTTACCTTCTGCAATTTCCTTATGAAAGCTTCTGTACACTCCATACACTTTTCTTATCCTTCCATATCTTCGATAATGAACTCTCCGTATGCTCCATTAATTTCCTTATCTTTCATATTTTCCATAAAACTCACTCCATCCACGCCATAAAACTTCCTTATCCTTCCATATACTCCATAAAAAAGCTTTCCATATATGCCATACATTTTCCTCATCTTTCTGTATACTCCATAAAAAGCCTTCCGTATACGCCATACAATTTTCTTATCCTTCCATATACTCCATAAGAAGCTTTCCGTAAATGCCATACAACTTCCGTATATTTCCATAAAACTCCATATTTTTTTCGTATGTAGCATAAGAAAATGTTACAGAGTCCATATATTTTCTGTAAGATTTCATACGGAACGTTTCAGTAGAGATGATATAGTGCATCACTTAACGATACTGCAGCAGGTAAGCAACAGCTGAGAGATTGTGCAACGGTAGCATGCAGCATATTGTCGATTGTCAGTGCGCTGAGTATTTATCAATAGCACGACAAAATCTTTTGATGTACAATGAACTGGCATCAAACGAAAAAGCAAGAGGGTATTTTACTTCTTACTGAAAAGGTACTCGCCCATCAGATCCACAGACCCATGAAGATACGGCTGTTTTCGTACAATCCTCATCGCAGCGGGTCCGTGGCGAGAATCGGCATGTTCTTGACGCTAATCTGGGAAAACCAAGAGCAATATGAGCCACGTTTCACTGCTACAAAAAATGTTTATGGAAAATAGGAATCGCACACTACTTATGAACAAGACGTTGAGGGCGAAATAACCTTCACGTCGCTAGAAAGGCGCCTTCTGCTCATTCCTAATTGCGACAAAGCTGCCGTCAACGCATATGATCGCACCGGGCAGGAGTCCAAACCAAAGAAATTCCCCCTTCAACGCTGTCTTTTTCTCCACCGTTCTCGGAAAGTGGACCCACTCGTTGCGGGTCCCGGCGATGACGATCGCTTGAGGGACACGTCGCACACAGATGCTGACCGCGGGCTGCATCACCGCTACGGCCTCATCGCCTCCCACCAACGACTGCAAGGATCCGGTGGCGAATAAACGCGGGGAGCACACATTTGCCGCTCCACAGAGTCAAAGCCCGCTAGTCTACCGGCGACTTCGTCGCGCAATCACAACACCGTTGCTTTACTCGGGCGAAAGTGATGCCCAAACTGTTCGTCTGGCATTTCAAACGTGACCTCCAAATACCTCCGGCTCTTGTTGTAGGCCACGTTCATGTAGCCAAATGTTACAGCGAAGGTCGCTCGCTCAGCCGGCACCACCATTTTTTCTATTCCGATCGTGATGGGCCCACTCGCTGGCTGTTCCGCCGTAGCGCGGAACCGATTTCGCTTATTTTTTTATATTAGGCGCATACTTGTCAAATTGACGTCACCACAATTTGGGCGTCTGGCTCGTCACTTGACTGACAGGTTGAACAACCAATCAGGGAGCCCCAGTGTGGCCAAAACGGAATAAATAACACGGAATAGCAGTTCGTTATACGGACACTTGATGTAACAGTATCCCGTAGCGGTGAAAATTTATGTACTAAAGTATACAGAACGTCTAATAACGTTCTCTGATACGTTCAATTCAAAAGCAGCCATGTAAAACATTGTAAGACAAGTATACGATACAGTCAAGCACTTCGCTTCAAAAGGCTGTGCGCTGTAAATTCAGACTGTTGAAAACTGCGTTAAGCTTCGTGATGCCCTAACTGTACAACAGTACGTGCCTCAAATTGTCGACAACGCGATCATGCGTGCCGATGCAATGGACCGAAGAGCGCTTCTAAAATCGAATAAAGAACCTGCGCACCGCAAGGACATCAATTTAATTCTGACACATTCTGCGTCAACTCCAAACGATAACGCGATCCTCAAAAAGCACTATAACATACTAATGCTGAGCAATCGTCTCAAAGATGTCTTCCCGTAGCCTCCACGAGCAGTTTACTGCCGACCCACAAAATTACAGGACATACATCATCTAAGATAATGATACGAGCATCTTATTTATTAAAATATGTACGATGGACCGTGCTCGGCAAACAAGATGGCAACAGTTCATCAACAACCTGGAAGCGCCGTCGTCTTTCTCTCTCATGCAGCAAGGCTGTGCCGGCTGTTGTGTATCATAACCCCCCGGTGGCACAAGCACCGTCTCGGTGCTTGAGCTACTGGGATGTGGTAGAAGGAGGGTGATAAGGCTTAAGTCGAGCTAGATGCAGGATGTCGCTCGAAGCTGACGATGGTTACGTCGGATCGGCTTGAACGATCTTGTATGTAACGTCAGTCACCTGAAGAATGACGCGGTATGGTCCAGTGTAGCGTGACAACAGTTTCTGAGAAAGGGGGACCAGAGAAGGACAAGGGAACCTGGTTAAAAATGCACGTTTCGTTGATAGGAGTTGTAGAGCTGTTCTTTGTGCTCCTGTGAGGCCTGCAGACGGCTGCGGGTGAGTTGGCGTGCGAGGTCGGCTCGCGCGATGGCTTGGCCGGCATATTCAGTGACCAAGGGCAGCAAGGTGTTAAAGGGTAGGGCTGGTTCTCGGCCGTATGGAAGATAGAATGGTGAATAGCTGGCAGTGTCGTGACGTGACAAATTAGATGCAAACGTCACAAAAGGCAAATGAACGTTCTAGTCCTGCTTGTTGGCCACTACGTATTTAGAAAGCATCTCAGTTATGGTGCGGTTGAAGCGCTACGTAATACCATTCGTTTGCGGATGGTACGAAGTGGCAAACTTGTGCTTGGCAGAGCAAAAGCGCAGAATTTCATCAACTACAGCTCATAGGAAGGTCCGGCCCCGGTCAGTGATAAGTTGGCGTGGAGCTCCGTGTACTAAAATAATATCATATTTGTGCAACCAAATTCCGCCACTTTGGTTGCACAACTCGTTGGAAGTGCTCGTGTGATGGCGTACCGTGTTGCATAGTAAGTTGCGACTGTAATCCAGTTGTTGTCTGAACTGGAGATCAAGAATGGACCAAGCAGGTCGAGGCCAACTCGAAAAAAAGTTCAGTGGGAATGTCTATCGCCTGAAGGAATCCAGTTGGTAGGGAGGATGACTTTTTGCGGCGCTGGCAGGGCTCACAAGTGGTGATGTAGCGTCGAACAAAACGGGCAAGACCAGGCCAAAAGAAACGACAACGCACACGGTCGTATGTGCGAGAGATGCCCAAGTGGCCCTTCAAAGGAGCGTCAAGAAGTTGATTGTGGACAGTCGCACGAAGATGTGCTGGTATAACGGGGAGTAGGTCATGGCCATACGGATCGAGGTTACGGCGATACGGGATCCCGTCTTTGACCAGAAACATTTGTAGAGATGCGTCACGAGGCATCGACACAAGCTTGTCAATGATGGATCGCAGGGAAGCATCCCGGCGTTGTTCATGGCCAAGGTTGAGTAGCTGCGTCACATACAGAAGGTCTGGAAGGGTGTCAGTATGGGCAGCTTCTTCTACAGGGTAGTGTGAAAAACAATCCGCATCCTGATGCAACCGCCCTGTTTTGTACGCTAGGTGAACGTGCAATCTGTAAACGTAGGAAGCAACGAGCGAGGCGTCCTGTGGGATCCTTGAGTGAGGCCAGCAAGCAGAGCGCGTGGTGATCGTTGACTACCCAAAATGGACGCTCGTATAAGTATGGGCGAAACTGGGCGACTGCCAATACTAGAGCGAGACACTCACGCTCCGTGATTGAATAGTTTTGCTCAGCGGTAGATAGCAGTCGGTTTGCATATGCTATAACATGGTCATGTCCGCGTTGGTGTTGCAATAGCATTGCTCCTATGCCGTGCTCACTAGCATCAGTGCGAACCTCGGTTGAAGCGGATAAATCGAAATGAGCTATAATCGGTGGTGTTGTAAGGAGGGTCGTGAGCTGGGTAAAAGATGAGGCTTGATTAGCGCCCCAGAAAAACGGGGCGTCTTTCTTGAGGAGGTTTGTATGTGGCCATGCCATGATCGCGAAGTCCGTAACAAAGCGTACAAATTAGGAGGACAAGCCCACAAAAGTGCGAACGTCTTTTTTGACATCCGAACAGGAAAGTCAGTGACTGAGTGAATTTTTTCAGGATCCGGGTGGACTCCTGCGGCATCGACGAGTTGGCCAAGTACGGTTATTTGACAACGAGCTAAGTGGCATTTTGAAGAGTTCAACTGAAGTCCGGCTTGACGGAACACTTCAAGAATCGCCGGTAAACGATCGAGATGGGAGTCGAATGTGGGCGAGTAAACGATAACGCCATCTAAATAACATAGGCAGCAGGGCCATTTAAGCTCTTGGAGCAATGAGCCCATCATACTTTCAAATGTGGCCGGCGCATTACAGAGACTGAAGGGCATAACTTTGAAGTTATAAAGACCATCAGGAGTAAGGAATGCGTTCTTCTCACGATCGATCTCGTCTGCAGCAATCTGCCAAAAGCCAGATCGAAGGTCGATAGTGGCAAAATACGCAGAACCGTAAAGGCAGTCTAAGGCATCGTCAATTCTAGGCAACGGGTAAACATCTTTCTTCGTAATTTTGTTGAGATGCCGATAATCTACACAAAAGCGCCATGTTTCATTCTTCTTTCTGATCAGGACAACAGGAGACGCCAAGGGGCTACAGGTTCGAAAAGATGCTTGCCCAGGGGCAAACATCTTTTTGAATTCCTGTTATATGACTCTACGCTAGGACGCGGAAACACGGTATTTACGGTGGTGAATGGGACTCGCGTCACCAGTATTGATGCGATGAGTAACAACACTTTTTCGGCATAAGGCCGTGCTGGCGAAGTCAAAAATGTCACTATAGGACTCTAGGACATGACGGAAGACTCCCGCTAGATCAGGAGCGAGGTATGATGGTACGATGTGGTCAACGTCGACGTCAGATGAACGTGATCGGGTTGGTTCATAGTCTGAGGTGCAGCAATCATCCACTCTGAAGGGCTTAACCATATGGTCCTGTAGGGCAGTAATTTCGGCCAGGGAGATACCTTGGGGAAGAATTTGGGCAGTGAGGGCAAAATTTACAATAGGAAGGCATGTGCGGTTTTCGACAATTGTCAAAATGGTGCGTGGAACAGCGACGCCATGCGTAAGCATCGCGGCATGAATTAGTGCCACCATGTAATCACCGTCAGGTACAGGTGGCGTAGAGAAAAGGTCAATGTGTGTAACACAGTAAGGCGGAAGGCGTACGAAATCAATGCAGCAAAGACGGCTTTGGTGTGGTTTGGTCGGATTGGAAAGTAGAGGCATCTCAAGGTGAAGACAGCCGGCTGAACAATCTATAAGGGCCGAGTGAGCGGTTAGAAAATCCATAACTTGAATTAGATCATGAGGGCAATATTCTATAACGGTGAAACGAACAAAGTAGCCGCTGTGTTTGGCAGGCGCGTCATGACGTCGGTGACGTGGCGGGCTTTAGCCTGTTCTAGACGGCGGAATTCTGCCAGGATCGTGTCGATGCTCGTGACACTTTTATCAAGCAGCTGGTTGAAGACGTTGTAAGCAATTCCTTTGAGGACGTGATAAAGTTTTTCGTCTTCCGACATGGGCTGGTTGACCTTGCTACAAAGCGCCAAGACGTCAAGAATGTACGAGACGTACGATTCAATTGGCGTCTGGGCGCGAGTGGCGAGAGTCTTTTTGGCAGCGAGCTGACGACCAGATGAATCGCCGAAAAGGTAACGGTTCTACATTTTGAAGAGATCCTAGCTTGTCATTTCAGCTTTATTGGTTTCGAACCCTGTCTACGGCGTGCCATCGAGGTAGAACACAACATTGACGAGCATGAGCGTGTGATCCCAGTGGTGAGTCGCACTGACACGCTCGTACCGGTGAAGCCAAGAGTCAACGTCGATGGTACCATCAGCGGAAAAAGTGCCAGGATCCCGCAGGGGTGGTAGGGCGACGTATGTTGTCGACTCAGCTGGAGAGGCCGGTGGTAATGAGGTGCTGGTAGTTGAAGTAGCCGAAGAGTCCCGCGGTTTTGCAACCGCTGCGCGTCTCCATCGAGGTACGAGAGTCGTCCACCTCCACCAATAATGTTACGAGTAACTTATTTATTAAATTATGTACGATGGATCATGCTCGGCGAACAAGATGGCGACTGATCATCAACAACCAGCAAGCGACGTCGTCTTTCTCTTTCAAGCAGCAAGGCTGTGCCGGCTGTTGTGTGCAATTATAAACGGCTGTCCATGTGGGGTGTCACTCATGTAACAAGATGCGCTGCAATGCGGGCCCCCACATGACCACATCGCGAAGCGTTAAAAGCTCTGCGTCCAACTTCAATCTCCGTATAAAAAAAGAAAATTTTTACTGCGACACGAACAATGCAATCCACATGCTTCAATGCTCATTGTGTGACCCCCATTATATTGGTCAAACACAGACGGCTTTCCGGTTGCGCTACAATAATCACAAGCCACGCATCTTGGGCCGGCATGGCCTTACCCTGTCCAAACATTTCGCTACCCCAGGCCACACTTTTTAAACATAACTGCCACAATACTTGAATCTGCTTTCAAATCGCACAACGAAAGGTAAGGTCATCAATCTTTTTTTACTCATAAACTTAACGCCACGGTGTAAAATGAACGAGAAGCCAGGGAGGCTTACATATTTGCCCGCAAAATAGATAAATCAACCACCATAGCACCCTTACACGTTTGTTGACTGCTGTGATTAGATTTCCGTGACATCAATGGCACAGCAGTTAGTTGACCAGAACGCATGCACACTCTGTTACAACATAGGGGCATCAATGGTGATGATATGCTCGCGTATTGAATGCGAATTGTTTCTTTGTGAACTTTGGCGACTTTAAGCGAATCTATCTATCTATCTATCTATCTATCTATCTATCAATCTATCTATCTATCTGTCTATCTATATAGCCACCTACGACTTTTAGCTCTCCCGGCCGTTTCTATAATGGTGTCAATAACAAACCTCGTATTGCGTAACATGACTGTATTAAGAACATATTTTATAAGTCGTAACATGAAAATCACGAGAGGTACGTCATGAATGTCATGATTTACATTTCATGGTCCTGCAGCTCTTTCGGTGAATTTGTTCACATCGCATGTCGCAAAATTGGTATTGTATGGCATTATTGCATGGCGACCACAAGTGACAGACCCTAACATGAAAATCATGACATGCGTGTCATGTAACAACGTGGCTACATGCCACGCTCAAGATGAGCTCGTGACCATTTTGCTGGCGTCACATTTACCTAATTTGGTATTACAGTACGTGAATGGATGACGAAGATATGTGAGTGGAGCAAACATGATAATCCTGAGATGCGTGTCATCTAACAACATGACTACATGCCACGCTCATGATGCGCTCGCGGTCGTTTCGCTAGCCTCACATATACAACACTCGGTATGACGTGATGCCAATGGATGACAAAGGTATTTCAATGGTTCAAACATCATAACCGTGAGATGCGTATTATGTGAGAACATGACTACATGTTTCAGCGAAGGCTCCAATACATTTCGATGTGACGTGGTGCGCGTGCTCGCCAGCGTTCATTTCGTCGCATCACGCCAGCGTTCCCACGCCAGGCGCCGGTCGTGCCATATACACGCAGGCGCACGCTGCACTGCGTTGCTTTGACTCATGCGCGTTTCAGCGTGTCGGGCGTCCCTCCGCCACGAAAAGAAGGACACGCAGTGTTTTCTGGGTAACGCATCGGCGCGAAATGCAGCATGTCGCATTTCGCACCGGTTGCCGTCGAGCCGCGCCGGTGGACGCTAGTCGCGTCTGGCGCCAGACTATAGAGCTCGCGTTTTGCGAACGCAGCGTCGCTGTGCTCTGCGTGCACGTGCGTAAACGCTACATTGGAGTATATTGGGCCCTTCGAGATCGCGGCTGGTTTGCTAGCTCCACATATACCAAACTTGGTGCTACGTGACGTCAATTGATGACGAAATATATGACTTGTGCAAATACGATAATCCTGACACACGTGTCTTGTAAGAGCATGACAACACACTACACTCATAGCGTGCTCGTGGCCGTTTCGCTAGCTCCACATGTACTAAATTTGGTATCAGGAGAAGCGGATTGATGACGAAGGTGAACGACACCTACAAACATAATAATCAGGACACGGAAGTCATGTATGGCATCATATACCTCCGCTTCGTAATGTTGTGCTGATTTTGAAGTGACCTCAACATTTCTCATTCATGCTGGCATATCATGGATTTCCACTGTAGGCGGCATCTGTCAATTTTTTTGAACTCCGCCATCGAGTTTTACTTTAACGGCAATGAAAGGAATATGATAGCAACAAATTGTCATGTTGTATGGCTGGCAGCTAACACTTTTGGATCTGATATGATGTAACTCTACAAAACGCTGGATGGATGGTCAGTTTTCGCGTTGACCAACTCTTTCCCCGACGGAAATACACACGGATGCTAGCGGGGTTGGTCTCGGTGCTGTGCTCGCCGAGCGTAAACCTGGATTTGATGAGTACGTCGTCTCTTACGCCAGCTGTGCACTCACAAATGTAGAAGCCAACTATTCAGTCACCGAAAAAGAGTGTCTAGCCATCATATGGACCATAGGCAAGTTTCGACCCTATCTGTACGGGTGCACAGTCAGCGTGGTTACAAATCATCATGCATTATGTGTGCTCTCCTCGTTAAAAGATCCCATCAGCCTACTCCCCCTTAGGGCGCTTCGGCTACAAGAGTACGACATTCACGTCGTTTACCAATCTTGGCAAAAACATCCCGATGCAGACACTTTGTCCTGATCACCTCTACGATGTAGTGACAAGTCACCGTCTTCGCCTGCCCCCGACGTATGTACACTTAGTGTCAGCAACATGTTACAGGAGCAACAAAAAGATCCTTGGATTGAGTTGAAATACGTGGCGCAAGGTTGCCAATGAGAAAACAGAGAAGAGACTAAAGAGCGCTACAATGAGAAGAAAGAGAAGAGACGCTTCATTAGCA
Organism: Rhipicephalus microplus; assembly: GCF_013339725.1. Taxonomy (NCBI): domain Eukaryota; kingdom Metazoa; phylum Arthropoda; class Arachnida; order Ixodida; family Ixodidae; genus Rhipicephalus; species Rhipicephalus microplus. Next base: position 40,152,522 of record NC_051175.1, read on the forward strand.
CCGTTAGCGCAGCGACTAGCGTGCAAGAGCGCCAACTCACAACTAAGTTTTTTTAATGAAGCATTCACAATATATAGGATTTCGGAGGGCATGCACAGAACATTTAATTTTCCGCAGGTGCAGGCATGAACATTTTGATGATGTAATAAACGATTATTGCAATCATGATATCTGGGAACGAGCACAAAACAGATATGCCTGATGCACAGGCATAGAAAAAAACCAAACGCACCCAAGCCTGCGCGAAAAATGCGAGAAAAAAACAGCAAAAACATCGGTGAGGATCTTTTTTATTGAGTGCCTCATAATGAACTTTTAGCCTGTGTAAGGGACTGTATCGAGGAACATGGGGGCACAACGTTCATCAATACTTCTGGCGTATTTGTTTCCAACTTCGTGTCGCTTTTAGAATTTTACCTTTGTAGTACCATTGTCTTTTTTAATAATGGTTTTTTATTCGAAGAAAAGGCATTTGTATTGGATACTGCGTTGCACCTGCTCTTTGTGGTATTTTTGGAGTCTAATAATTGTGCTTTAGCAAATGCCATTGATCCAGGAAAAGTCCCTAAAATTTTTAGATATGTGGAGGATTTCCTCGTGGTGTTAACTTCTACTAACCCTGTAAGGCACTTTAGCGCTATTTATTTGGTTTGAACCTGTTAGGACAACATGAAAAAGGCTTGTTTTTTATCCATGATCTGTCCATTGACGAAAGCTTGCAGTTTTTAGATATTACCTTACTCGGCGCGAGGGTCTTGTCTGTTGGAAATTCAGCCCTAGAACGAGAAAAAGACTTCTTTCATATGATTCTGCACATACAAAAGTGGTGAAGAGGTCTATAGTTGCTATGTGTTTTCTTTCAGCGCTGTCCAAGTCATGCCAGCACACAGTGTGTGATACTTTTTCCTGTCAGTTATCGCGGCTCACTGCAGCCGGGTATCCTTATTCGGTCTTAGTCAGTGTGTCTGAAACATTGCTTCAGAGGCTGAAAGGGGAACGCAGGAGGCCAGAGCCATTGCAAGGACAGAGAAAAAGATCGCATGTTGTACCATACATGCACAAAATCTCCCACAATCTGAAAAAAGTTGCAAATCTGCACCATGTGCTGGTGGTTTTCTCTGCTCCGAATAAGCTTTCAAAGCTCTGTGCCCGCATTCCTTTAAGATGTTCCAAGGTGGTGCGCGATAAGAAGTATGCAAAGCTATTCCTGCGTTGTGCCATGGGCACTGTTTGTGAAGTTCACTTGAGCTATGACAAGGTCCATATAGGCCAGACAGGGCGCTGTATATATGACCGTTTTTAAAGGAGCATTATTTATCACTTAGGAATGGAACAGGGTCTCATTTGCCCTGCCACTGTGCTTTGTGTGGCTGCACGCCGCAGTTCGATCATACGCGACTACTTGGAAGGAGCCGGGATATGCTGGCGCGGGAGTTATTCGAAGCTTTTCACATAAGGAAGAAAGTTGACTCGTGCGTCAGCGTGCCTTCAGTTTTGCTGAAAAATAGTGAATTCCAACTGTTGAATCTAGATGTAATTTAAATGGTTGCTACGAAGTGCCTGTCAGTCTTAAAAATGGCGCTCTTTGTGTCTCTTCTCATTCTTCTCATTGGCAACCTTGCACCACGTATTTCAACTAAATATGGACCAACTTGCTCAACATAACGCATTGTTAAGCTTCATCCTTGGATCGCTTCACTTATCAACTTGTTGAGTCGAACTCCCTAGCAAAACATCCCTCGAGGTACGCACCGTCAAATACAGAACTTCGTTATCAGAGAGGGTTTGCTATACAGACGGAATTACCTCTCCGACGGACGCCAATGGCTCCTATATACTCCCAGACGTCTCCGCTCAGACATATGCGCCTCCTTTTACGCCCACCTACGATTCGCCCATGCTGGAGTGTTAAACACCTACACTCGCCTGTCCCACCACTAGTACTGGCGTGAAATGTATCGCTTCAGTCGTCGCTACGTACGCTCCTGTCTCGCTTGCCAGCACCAGAAGAATCCCAATACACATTCTCCAGCTCCACTACAACCCTTACCTTGTCCTGCCCGACCGTTTGACTGTGTTGGTATCAATCGCGATGGACAACTTCTGATTACACCGGCTAGAAATCGCTGCGTGATTGTCGCTATAGATCACCTTACGCGCTACGCAGGAACTTCACCATTCTCTTCTGCGTCAGCCAGCGACGTCGGTCGTTTCATACTGCATCAGATCATTTTACGTCACGGTGTACCACGTGAACTCCTTAGTGACCGAGGGCGTGTGTTTTCGTAGGACGCCGTCGAATTGCTTCTCAAAAAATGCCAAGTCAATCATCGCACCACCAACGCGTATCATCCTTAAAATAATGGCATTACAGAACAATTCAACCGTTCATTAGAATATATGCCGTCAATGTACGTCACAAGCGATCACTACGACTGGGACAGTATTCCCCTTTGGTAACATACTAGCATATTACTGCTGTCCAGACAACCACTGGTTTCTCTCCATACTTCCTCCTTTATGGTCGCGAGCCCTCTTGCACGCAAGACACCATCCTTCCTTGATTGATTGATTTGTGGGGTTTAACGTCCCAAAACCACCATATGATTATGACAGACGCCGTAGCGGAGGGCTCCGGAAATTTTGACCACCTGGGGTTCTTTAACGTGCACCCGAATCTGAGTACACAGACCTACAACATTTCCGCCTCCATAAGAAATGCAGCCGCCACAGCCGGGATTTGATCCCGCGACCTGCGGGTCAGCAGCCGAGTACCTTAGCCACTAGACCACCGTGACGGGGCCACCATCCTTCCTTACCATCCGGATGTTGCTGAGTTGACGACGACGTCAGAAGCTGCTAAATAGACCACCGCGATAGCCCGATGCCTCCGGCTTTTTATGCATCGAATGACCTTGTTTGGCTTCGCATTCTTTCAACGAGCCGTGGTCTCTAAACTAAACTGATGTACAAGTATAACGGCCCTTACCGTGTGGTTAAACAAACATCACCCGTCAATTACATCGTGGGGCTGCCTAAGCAGCCCCATGATCAACGACGCCGTGCACGTCAGACCGTCCACACAGACCAGCAATAAGCGTACTACGATCCCTCTATTGTCTACTACCCATGAGTCGCCAGGATGGCTCTTTTCCGGAGGAAGAGGAAAATGTAGTCAATAAAATGAGTGCCACTTGAAAAGGCAGAGGGTATTACTCTGTCTGTAAAAAAGACGACGTTTGGTTGGCTGGGAACACAGCCTTGTTCCGCCGTTACCACTTGACTTTTCGTGACCATTATGTAAAAGAGTGCTGCTCTAAAACACCTAAATTCATTATATATATACATATATATATATATATATATATATATATATATATATATATATATATATATATATATATATATATATATACATGACGCTATGATGTGGGAGACGTGGCCTGGCTCATACGCCATGTTTAGTCCAAAAGCACTTCTTCCTCATCTGCTTCTACCAACCGTCGCTACCTTCTTACGTCACATGATTCCCCCTTCCCCCGAAAGAATGCGCGAGCTACAATCTAGAAAGCATGAACAAATGGAGTCTTATAATAAAAAAAATAATGACAGAAAATGAAGTAGTTCCATGCCACATGGCGGTTTCATGCACTTGCACAAAATGTTCACAGGAAAGGCAGTCCGGTGATATCTAGGAGACCTCAGGTGGGCGAGGTTGGCCGTTGCGTTCTGGAGAGCATAACCATGCCTTCAGCGTCCAAAATGATGATGGGACAACCTGCTTAGTATTGAGGAACGAACAAGGTTGGGAGTCCTTGTAGCGTTGGAAGGTCGGATGTCTCATGCGTTGGAATATGAGTCATGGCTGCGACAGACGCTTTGCTTCTAAAATGCGTGCTTGTTGACGGATTGTGACGGCGTGATGCCTGCGGGCTGGCGGTATGCAAGGAGTGCTTCCGCATCTTTCTTGGCGTTTTCCGTGGTGTTGCGGTTTGTGTAACTGCAGGCGCAGGGAGCGTCTCTGGCGACTTTCCTCTGTGCGAGAAAATTTGATGTCTTGGAATACTTTTTGGGTTAGAGATATTATTTTTCGCTGTTCTTCAATTGGTGAGTGTGCTTTCGTTGAATTTCGCGTTCGTCGATGCCTTCGTTGCAGTCTATTTGGTTGTCGCATGAGGTTGCGCGCTTGGCTATGCTTGCTTTGCTGATGCTTCTCAGGAGATGGCTGTGGTGGCAAGCCTTCCGGAATGGGACAATCATTTACTTTGAGGTTTGACGCGTCCTGTAGACAGCTGATGCATGATGAACAGGTTTCTTGCTTATCGGGCATGTTTGGTGGTGCGCCATTATTGCTAGCCTGCTCTTCAGAGGCTTCTGTGACGTGGTTGATTACGGACGCTTCTGAAAGACAACTGTGTTCGAGGTTTCATGTATTATTTGCTTATGAATTGGTTAGATTCTTGGATTGGTGACCACTGCATGAGGGTACCACATGTGACGTCGCATCACAAGGTTGAAAATACAAATTTTGGCAAGTCTGCGGTGCCGTGGAAATGAACTCTTGCGACAAAAAACATTCAGAGTTGACAGATAGTTCATCAGAGCCTTCTTCTTCGCGGCTCACTATGAGTGGTTCTTGCGCCTGGTAGCATGCGACGTTCGATGCGTCTGAGCCTTCTGTGTTTGGAGTTTCTGGTGGCTGCGCACTGAACGGCAACACCGCATCAGGGGTAGTTCAGTAAGGTTTGAGTTGTGAATGGCCCTCTCTCTGTGCAACTAACGATGCGAGCTGTTCTAACGCATGAATCTGGGTGGTAAGTCCAGGGCTTGGCGTAGCATCGTCCGAGCTCCGCAGCTCTATCCCGACCATTGTGAGCGTGCTAGATGTGAGATGGACATTGTGAGTCACGAAAGAGCCAAGCGATGGAAAAACAGGAGGCGGGCCAAGTCTGCGAGATGGGGAGTAAGCTGCTTCAATGCGTGAAGACTGATTTTCACTCTTTGAGTGATCTTGGCGTTGTTTGGTATTTTCCCCATGTGTCAGCTGGTCTACCATGAACAAAGGGTCCTTATGACACGAACAGTGAACTTTAGGAGCCTTTGAAGAGCTGCGTCGTAGAAAACCAGGTAGTGGACCATGTAAGCGAGACGAAGCATGAAAGGCATCAGTAGGGTGAGCGACGTCTCGTGTCGTATGTTGGTGCCACGACTTTGGAAATGCCGACTTTCGTGAAGAGAAACCTGGTGGAACGCCACGTTTCTTGAGAAATAAGCGTAGACTGTGATGGTCGAATGTGGTTGTATGCAGATGGTCGGTAATGAGGAAGTCCTTGTCGTAGTCATTAAAATGGGCAATCATCTCTTCCCTGACCTTTTGCCATGATTCGTCGTTTTTGAATATGTGTGTCAGGTAAAACTTGAATGCCTCACCGGAGATGTAGTCAGTGAAGTTGGTGATCATTTCCCGTTCCGACCATGATGCAGCGCTTGCGTGGTGCTCGAACAGGTCGAACCAGTCCTGTACAGATCCATCGTCCGCTGATCCGGTGTACTTGGGGATGTCAAGGTCGTCTGATGGTGCTGTCATGATGCTGGTCTTGGTGTAGAGTTGGGATGTATACTTTCGTGGTCCACGTTCGGTCACTGCGTCTTGCTGAGACGTTCGAAGATGGTGGCCGGTTGATGAAGTGGCCGCCAGGTCTTCATCCTGTCGACTCGTGACGCTATGGTGTGGGAGACGTGGCCTGGCTCATAAGCCATGTTTATTCCAAAAGCACTTCTTCCTCATCTGCTTCTACCGACCGTCAATACCTTCTTACGTCATATATATATAATATATATATATATATATATATATATTATATATATATATATATATATATATATATATATATATTGTGGTAAAGCCTTTGAACAGTGGGTCGTCCTCTTCAGCGCCTTCTAGTGGGTCGCCGTTTGCATAAGAAGAAGAGCAGCTCGCGCAAAGAGTCGATCCCCGCATTGACTGTCGCTGTCGTTAATCATCGCTAAGTGTCCGCCAATAAACCGCTTAACAATTTGGTGGAGAGTGCTGAGAGTGATCTGCCCTTCAGACACCTTCGGTCCGCATTCGATGCCCTTGGAGCTTCGATCCCGTACCGTGCCTCCAACCATGCACCAAGACGCTGCCCAGCAAACGCTTCCTCCTACGCCGACGCCATGTCCCGGTGTCCCCCGCATCCGCGACCCTCCTGTCTTCACCGGAGCGGATGGCACCGACGTCGAGGACTGGCTGGCCATGTACGAACGCGTGAGCGTCCCCAACCATTGGGACGAGGCAGGTAAACTCGGCAACCTGTTTTTCTATCTCGCGGGTGTGGCCGGCATGTGGTACAACAACCACGCATCTGATTTCTCGACATGGTCCGCTTTTAAAACCGCTGTCGTCGACGTGTTCGGCCGCCCGGCCGTTCGTAAGCTGCAAGCTGAACAGCGTTTACGTGAACGAGCCCAGCAGACTGGCGAGTCCTTCACAAGTTATATCGAGGACATCCTTGACTTGTGCAAGAAAGTCGACCTGAACAAGTCAGAGGCTGACAAAATCACGCATGTTCTAAAAGGCATCGCCGACGATGCCTTCACCATGCTCCTGGCAAAGAACCCCCGCACTGTGGCAGAAGTCATCATGTTATGCCAAAGTTACGACGAGCTGCGGCGGCAGTGCTTGATGACATGTCGCCCGCCACCACGTGATGCTGATCTCTCGGCCCTGTCAGCAGTTTCTGACCACGCAACCTTGCTCGCCGAAATCAAGTCGTTCGTGCGTGAGGATGTTGCCCGCCAGGTCTCTCTACTGGCTTTTGCTTCCCCACAACATGCTCAACAGCCATCAAGTACACTTCTACCTCCGCTCCGCCGAGCCATTCAGCAGGAAATCGCGGAGGTCGTCCCTTAATACCACCAGCCGCCTCCTGCATCTGTGCCACTCAGCTACGCCCAAGTTGTTGCAAGGCCGCCCCCACCGATTTCTGCAACTGTTCCCCTAAATTACACCGAAACCGTCGCGAGGCCCCAGGCCTTTGGAGAAACGGTCTCGCCTACATACGCCGGCGTCACCCACGTGCCCCGAGTGCCGCCTACCATGCACTCATATCAGCAGCCGGCTCGCCAATCGCGTTCTGCGACATGGATGCGACCCGCAAACCAATGGCGCACTGCTGACAATCGCCCCATCTGCTTTGCTTGTGGTTGCGTCGGTCATGTAGCACGCTATTGCAATCGTGTGCAGCAACCGCAGGTCACCTACAACTTTTCCAGCCAGTCAAGCCGCTCTTATGACCAACCGCCACCTATGTCACCGTCGTCCCGCCCCGTTCCGTCTACCCGCCGTTCACCCTCTCCACGACGTCGCTCACTGTCGCCAATGCGGCCACGTCCACTCGAGGGCGACCAGGAAAACTAGTCGTCGCAGTCCACGAGGCAAGGGCTGCGACGCTGTCGAACTGCGGAAGCCCTCAGGAAAGCCCGTCGAACGTGATAGACGTGCTTGTGGATGGCGTTCGTGCATATGCCCTTGTAGATACTGGAGCCGCCGTATCCGTGATGGACGAAAAACTTAGCCGATTACTGCGCAAAGTGACCACGCCGCTTTGTGGGCTCTCCCTCCGTACAGCCAGCGCCCAGAGTATTCACCCTACGGCGATGTGCACAGCCCGCCTTATGATTCAGGACGTGATGTATGCGGTCGAATTAATCATAATTTCTTCATGCTCTCACGACGTCATCCTAGGATGGGATTTTCTCTCCCGCCACGACGCCGTCATTCATTGCGCACCAGCAGAAATAGAACTCGCGCCATTCTCTTCGTTGACGCCGGCCGACAATCCATCCGCTGCAATCAAGGTACTCGTCAGAGACGACGCTCAAGTGCCTGCAAACTCGTCCGTTGCGGTGTCGCTCTACTGCGCAAGCCTTTCTGACACCTCTGCACTCCTCTCGCCATCTCATCGTATCTTCATAAAAAAAAGCTTGCTGGTTCCTTTCGCGACCGTGCAACTCACTCACGGCAGCACCACTATTTTTGTTGTGAACTCATCTCCGTACAGCGTTACGTTGGTGCGAGGGGAATGTCTCGGCAGCGTGGAACCCATCGAAGACGCGCAAGTTATGGATCAACCCGATGACATGCACTGCTCAAGTTCCTGTACGCTTGGTGCTGTTTCGACATCTGCTTCATCATCCGATGATATATTCGGTCCCTGCATACCCGACGACCTTACGCAGTGCCAGCGTTCCAAGCTTTTGGGCCTGTTGGAAGAATTCCGCTCTTCTTTCGATGTCGCTCAACCTTCTCTCGGCCGCACATCCACCGTTACGTATCACATCGACACAGGCGCACAGCCACCGCTGCGGCAACGTCCATATCGCGTATCTCCCACAGAACGCCGTGTAATCAACGAGCAAGTCGACGACATGCTTCGCCGCGATGTTATTCGCCCTTCTAGCAGCCCCTGGGCATCTCCTGTCGTTCTCGTCACGAAGAAGGACGGTTCTGTGCTGTTCTGTGTGGACTACCGACGCCTCAACAAGATCACTCGTAAGGACGTGTATCCACTACCGCGGGTAGATGACGCGATTGACAGCCTGCAAGGAGCAGAATTCTTTTCATCCCTCGATTTGCGCTCAGGGTACTGGCAAGTACCTATGGCTGAGGACGCTTGACCGAAGACCGCTTTTGTCAGTCCCGACGGCTTGTACGAGTTCAACGTTATGCCGTTTGGGCTGTGCAATGCGCCCGCCACCTTTGAGCGCATGATGGATACAGTTCTGCGTGACCTAAAATGGCACACGTGCCTGTGCTACCTCGATGACGTCGTCGTTTTCGCTCCTGACTTCTCGACGCATCTTCAACGCCTTCGGCATCTTTTAACGCGTCTGAGCAACGCCAGGCTGCAACTGAATCTAAAGAAGTGCCAATTTGCAGCTCGGCAGCTGACAATACTCGGCTACGTCGTGTCCAAGGTTGGAATTCCCCCTGATCCAGCCAAGCTTCGGGCCGTGACCGAGTTTTCCAAGCCGACATCCGTCAAGGAACTGCGCAGTTTCGTAGGACTGTGTTCCTACTTTCGGCGCTTCATTCGAAACTTCGTGACTATCATATCGCCGATGACGAAGCTTCTTGGAAGTAACGGGCCTCTCCATTCGTGGTCATCACAGTGCGACGACGATTTCAGAACACTTCGTCGTTTGTTGACGTCGCCTCCCATACTCCGCCACTACGACCCTACGGCCCCTACAGAGGTACACACGGATGCCAGTGGTGTCGGCCTCGGCGCTGTCCTTGTGCAGCGCAAAGCAGGGTTTCCGGAATATGTTACACAGTCACCGAGAAGGAACGTTTGGCAATCGTCTGGGCCCTTGCAAAGTTCTGACCTTATTTGTATGGTCGCCCATTTGATGTCGTCACCGACCACCACGCACTATGCTGGTTGTCGTCATTGAAAGATCCCTCAGGCCGTCTCACCCGGTGGGCGCTTCGCCTGCAAGACTATGACATCCGCGTGCTATACCGCAATGGAAGGCAACATGCTGACGCCGACGCCCTGTCGCGCTCTCCCTTGCCTGACGACAATGCCAACAACTCAGTGTATCACCTTGCCATTTCTTCGATTAGCATTCATGCCATTGCTACTGAACAGCGCAAGGATCAATGGATTGCCTCACTAATCGACTTGCCGACTGATCCATCCACTCCATCCACTCGCGCGTTGCGTCGTCAAGCCCACCATTCCGCCGTTCGCGACGACCTCCTCCACCGACGCAATTACAACGGTGACGGCCGCCAGTGGCTACTAGTCATACCTCGCAGTCTGCGCTCTGACATATGCGAATTCTTCCATTCTGATCCGCAATGTGCGCACTCCGGGGTATCGAAGACTTATCACCGCATTCGCCAACGGTACTTTTGGCGCGGCATGTACCGCTACGTGCAGAAATTCGTTCGCTCGTGCATAGAATGTCAGCGCCGCAAAACTTCAACGCAACCGCCACCGGTAGGTCTGCAACCTCTACCTTGCCCTGCCAGGCCCTTTGGGCGCGTTGGCATTGATTTGTATGGGCCACTTCCACTAACGTCAGCTGGTAACCGCTGGGACATTGTTGCTGTGGACGACCTCACGCGATACGCCGAAACTGCCGCTCTCCCCGCGGCTACAGCGAGCGATGTGGCCTCCTTCCTGCTCCAACGATTCATGCTGCGACACGGTCCACCTCAGGAACTGCTCAGTGATCGAGGCCGCGTCTTCCTGTCTGAGGTCGTCGAAGCCATTCTCAAAGAGTGCAACGTTGTTCACCGCAAAACTGCTGCTTACCACCCACAGACGAATGGCCTCACGGAACGCTTCAACCGTACGCTCGGCGACATGCTTTCCAAGTACGTCGCCGCCGATCACATAAATTGGGATGACATTCTACCCTTCGTCACCTACGCATATAACACCGCCCCTCAAAGCACTACTGGCTTTTCACCTTTCTTTTTATTACATGGAAGGCACCCAGGCAGCACGCCGCCGTTGGACCAATCTTGGACCAACATCGGCTAACATCGGCACCGACGTCGGGCCGACGTCGGAAGTGCAACTTCTTCCAATGTCGCGCCGACGTTCAAGCCAATGATGGGCCGACGTTTTGCCGATGTTTTAGCCAGTATGCAACCAACATTGGGCCGACGAAGGCCCATCGTATTGCCGACAAAGCTGCCAATGTTCGGCCAACATTGGGCCATATTTCAGCCAATCACATGCCATTTTTACGCCGATGTTTGCTGCACGACGAATATTGGCTACGGTTGTACGACCGACATTGAACCAATCCAGGGCCACATTGCAGCCAATCAAATGCCGTTATTACACCGATGTTTCCTGCACGACGAATATTGGCTACTGATTGGCTTGCCATTATGTAACCATTATTAGTAGGGAATTTTTCTTACCAGAAGATTTAAACAATATGCCTCGATGACCCGCTCTTGTAGCTTTGCAGCCCTGTATACTTGGGGCAACAGAAAATTGAATGCTGAGAACTGAAAGCAGTTACTCGATCTATTTCATCTTTTATACCTCATTCCCTTTGCTAACACTAGAAGTGTAGTTTATTTTTTTACCAATTGATCTTTTGCAATAGCGAGTGCTTTATTTGGTACTGGTATTTGGTACAGCAGATCGAAAAAAGTCATTAGGAAGTAAATGTTGAAAGCGTATGTCCCCCACTTGCAATCCCCACATATGTCCCCCACATGGTAATCGAGAATATTCATAGTTTAGAGCATTTTTTTGTAACTAAAACAGGTGATGGTGCTTCCGGATCAGCATAAGCTAGCCGAACAGTGCACCACCGACAGTCTGCAGGCTATTATTCTTTGTTTTTTTATTTATTTGGTACAACAAAAAATGTATACATTGAAAAATATATATACACAACTAAAAAAAGGCCCCGCTCTACTGCAGGTCAGGTTGCGTTGGGGGCACAGTGACAGTGGTGCTGTCAAGGACCTGGCTGCTGTGGCTGGGCAGGAAGCCAGCTGCCGCGAGCAGCCGATCATCTGCACTCTGAGAGTGGGGATCATCGGGCTGCTCCACAACAAATGCTTCTCTGAAGCGCCGCTTCCTGCCCCACAGCGATCACCAGACCCTGGCAGCCACCTCTTAATAAAGTTGAGGGCCTCCGCCTGGTCGCACCCTGCTTTTTGGCAGATGACATCTGCATACAAGAACAGAAATACCATAGTAACATGAGGCACTGCAGTACAGAGAATACACAAGGGTAAACACACATAAAACAATGAACAAGTCTAACCTGTCACTAATCTACAGAGCCTCAGGTTCACAAAGGCCCTTTTCCCTTTTCTGCCATGAAGGCTGTACAGCACTTGCACGTCATGTGCCAATACAGCCTTCATGGCATTCACACCAATTTCTCGGACGGCCACGTCCCCAATCTGCAGGAGGTGCTTGCGCCTGTAAAAAAATGCAAGAAGCATAGATGGGGTAAACGCAACAGCACATCGAAATGTTTTCATGATAAAATCTGCAAGAAGAGGACACTGAAAACAACAACTTGAATTTTTGGGCATCACAACATTTCATTGTTTTTTTATGCTAACTTCAACTCACTTGACCTAAAATGGTTTCCACATCAGCCCTCTCACACTCAGTGTGAGAACCTTTCAGAGTTCTTCTCTGAATGCAGTTTCGCTGTTATGAAATCAAATACAACACTGTTATAACACTTGATAAATATTGATTCTAGCTATGAAATAGTATAATTACTTTGTACAGTGCTCAAATTCCAATACACGTTTCTTCGAGGTTACAATGTCTTTGCCTGAATGTTGACCAGGAGTAGCTTCTACAGGTGAAAAACGATAAAATATGTGGAATTCAAAATGAAGCTTGGACATGTTTTCAATCAATGCATTGTAAGCAGAGCACAACAAGATAAATGAACATGATCAAGGCGTACTAAGAGGCAACCTTAGAGCGACCAAATCTTGGTCATAGATGAAACTGATAGAAAAATAAAGGTCGCACCATTTGCTGTTTATATTTTTCTGTGATAGCCAACAAAGAGGCATGTCGCTATAGAAATATCATCACAATAAACAAAGGTGAATTTTTCTTCACACTGCGAAATTGGGTGCGTGTTTGTTAGATTTTTAAAAAAGTAAGAAATCGGCTAACACAAGGCAGGGTGAACTGTAGCTCAAAGTAGAGAGAGCCGCTGCGGACACGAAATAGGGTGATAAATGAACAAAATTACTGAATGTCTGTTTTAAGCAGGCTATTGCTAGTCACTGCCCATCAAACACACGATGCCGCCTACATTGTCTGCTAGGTTAGGACCGTTCACTCGGACTTCCAGACTATAGTAAATACAGTCGAATCTCATTAATTCCAACACACTTAATTTGAACTGACGCTGTGGTCGTATCAAAACCTATACCGCGCTACGGAAATGCTCTCAGCATCCCGCCCAATCCTGCGGTGGCACTTCAGACACCTCATTGCTGTGCTTGAAGAAGAAAATGAAGAAAAGGAAGACAATACTGCGGTGGAATGTTTGCCAAATGCAATCTGCGACATTCCTGTGCCCCGCTTCGGCTTTTTCGTCCCTGCCACGTACGTAGAGACCCCTCTCCTCTTAACACTGGCGCATGAAAGAAAGAGGGGGAAAAAGCTGTCGCAGAGAGTTGGCTCTCTCATGTCGATCTGCCACGCGCCGTTGTT